>JAFBJW010009048.1:190381-266862 GCA_016785235.1 Pseudorhombus dupliciocellatus | reverse complement strand
CTGCGTGCGCACTTATTAGGAGGTGGTAATTTCTTGTGGTTTTCAGGACAATGTGACAAAAAAAAAAATAATAACTTCAGTGTTTTCTTGATTTATATTTTCCTGAAAGATCCTGAGACTTATTCCTGAACACTTTTAGGATTCAGTATCTTACATTCTGGTCTGTTGTTACCCTGAGGGGCTCATGACCTTTACAGTGTTTTTCCCATTGAAGTCTCTTGTGTCCCTCAGGGAAAAAACAGACCAGAATGTAAGATACTGAGTCCTAAAAGTGTTCAGGAATAAGTCTCAGGATCTTTCAGGAAAATATAAATCAAGAAAACACTGAAGTTATTATTTTTTTTTTTTGTCACTTTGTCCTGAAAACCACAAGAATTAGGAGGTGGCAATTTCTTGTGGTCAAAGGCCAAAGTGACAAAAAACAACAACAACTTTTTAATCTATTTAACATGTTTTTGTTTTTTATTTACATAAAAATATTTTTCAATTTAGCTCATTTCAATTAATTTGCTTGTTTTTGTGTTTGTAGTTGTTGTAAAACTTTTTGTGATTAAACTTCAATTTAAATATGCTACTTTATAAGATAGTAAGTAGATTTAAGATAAGAACATTGGAATGTTTATATCAGAGCTTTTCTTGTGGAAAACCTGAGGCGGCCCAGCCTCACCCAGACTCTGCTTCCAGCGGCCCCCAGGTAAATCGAGTTTGAGGCCCCTGCTATAAAGTGTTCTAAAAGTCTATGAAGTAAGTATTTTTCATTCTGTCCTAACAATGCTCATAAAGTCATATGAAATCTCTCTCTGTGTCTGTGATAGTGCTGTCACGTCAAATGTCTTACAGGGAAGTGATACTGTACAGTACAAAGGTAAAACGGCATTAAAAGGCCTCGTCCTCTTGTTTTCCTACGTCTGCTTCCGACTCTCATTACAATTTACTGCTGACACACCTACTGCTGCCTGGAAATCTGTACCTGTACAGCTCATAGACATAGACGCTGGCCTCGCACTCACCAGGCTCCGTACTCATTTTAAACTGATTAAACTATTCCTTGGGGGGCGTGTTGTACGAAGAGTAATAAATCCCTTACATTTTAACTAAACCTCAAGAGGACAAAGTGGAGTTTGACCCTTCAGCGAGCGGAGGAAGGGTCAACAGGAACAGACAAGCGTGAGATTCCTGAGTTTTTCCTCAGATCATTCGTGATGTGCTTTGTTGTTTCTGGAAAACAACCCCACTCAGGACAGTCCCGCTGGAATGATAATACTGTGAAGCCACTTGCTGAACGGTGAGTTTGATATTATATGTGATAGTGCTCATTCGAAGTTCCACTTTGTAGCAGGCGTACACGTGATGGAGGACTTAATGTCTTTCCTTATTTTAAGTCGATATTTTATCCAAACAGGCAAAATAGAAGTAACTAAATATGTTAGTCTACCAGAAAGGCTTTCTTGATTTTTATCTGGACTGTCTATCTTTTTGATTTATTATTGTTGTGCTTATTATGTAACTGGGTTTGGAAAAGTGCCACATAGAGAAAGATTACAAAAGTAATTATGTAAAAGAAATGTTTCAAAATTTTTTACTCTGCTGGCTAATAAGATTAGCATATGTTTTGTCAGTTAAGTAACACTAACTGTCTGATTATGATTATGGTACCTAGAGTCCAGGGTGACATGTGTGTTGAGGCTGTAATTACCTGCAACAGTTTATTGTGACATATAAACCGTATCAGTGCACATCATAATCCGTGGATTTCTTGGTCCCCAGATGAGTATCTTTGCAGTGGGAGACCAAGCAACCAGCATGGCCCCATCACCCTCTCCTTCGCCCTCTCCTACGACTCTGACTGCTGTGGATATAGTGGTGCTGGTGATCTACTTCGTGCTGGTGCTGGCAGTGGGATTCTGGGTAAAAGCAGGGAGAGGTGGTTCACAGCTTCATACTGGGACTAAACCACAGCAATCTATGTTTTTGTTTAATCTGAATGTGAATTTTGCTTGAAATGCAAATGCATTGCACAGAATTCATCTCTATTAACTGTTGCCGAGAAAAAAACCCTCTCATTCAAGTTTGTCTCTTTTCTTTTTGCACCAGTCCATGTGGCGGACGAAGCGCAGCACGGTGGATGGGTACTTCCTGGCTGGGAAGAGCATGACCTGGTGGCCGGTGAGTCAGACATCACAGAAACGCCGAAGACTCAAAGCGAAGGGTGTTTTCATCACTGCGGCCTCCATCTTTTAAGATCGTAGTAACTGACTCTGCTGTGTTTCCAGGTGGGCGCCTCCCTGTTTGCCAGCAACATTGGCAGTGGACATTTCATTGGCCTGGCAGGGTCCGGAGCTGCAGCGGGAATTGGAGCTATTGCTTACGAATGGAATGTAAGAGGCTGCACGTTATCTCCTAACATACACATGAGCGGATGTGAAACCAATTATATGATATCGATTCAGTTTAGTGTGTTGAAATGTTATATATCTGGTGATCACCAGGGTATGCTGATGGTGCTGCTGCTGGGATGGCTCTTCCTGCCCATTTATATAGCCTCTGGGGTGAGGTGTCTCCACAGACAGATATTCCACATGTAACACGTGCACATGGGTGACTTTGTTCCTTTTTTTACCTTTTATAGGTCACAACGATGCCAGAATACTTGCAGAGGCGATTTGGTGGGCGAAGAATGCAGTTATTCATCACTGTCCTCTACTTGTTCATTTACATTTTCACAAAGATATCGGTGAGAAGCCAACGCTCGACAATGCTCTTTTGCATTCACGCGCATATCCTTCAAACTTCTCTCTGGTGTGTGTGTGTGTGTGTGTGTGTGTGTGTGTTTCTCCAGGTGGACATGTATGCTGGTGCAATGTTTATACAGCTTGCTTTGCAGTGGGATATCTATGTGGCGATAGTGCTGTTGCTGTCAGTCACTGCTCTCTACACTGTAGCAGGTCACCCTTACATACTTCCCATTTGAAGTCACCTGCGGTGACACAGGGGCGCTTGTTCATTGCTGGCTGCATGTGTTGTGTGTTGGGTCCCAGGTGGTCTGGCTGCAGTCATCTACACGGACGCTGCTCAAACTGCCATCATGCTGGTGGGAGCTCTCACCCTCATGGGCTTCAGTAAGTCACGCTCCACACCAGCCCCTTCCACCTGCAGCACCCTAAATAAACGCTGTCCCCTTTTTTGAGGCTTCGCCGAGGTCGGGGGCTGGAATGCTCTGATGGAGGGATATCCCCGCGCCATCCCTTCTGTCCGCGCGCCCAACTCGACCTGCGGGATCCCCCGAGCTGATGCGTTCCACATCTTCAGAGACCCGGTGAACTCTGACCTGCCTTGGCCTGGGGTCATCATCGGCATGTCCATCCCCTCCATGTGGTACTGGTGTTCTGATCAGGTGAGATTGTAAAAATAAAATGAAAGAGTGAAATCTGACTTCACCAATCATTTTAAAAAATCTTAAAAGTAATTTACTTTGTTATATTTGCATTTTTTATTTTAAATATTTTATTTGTAGCATATCATGATCCTATATCAAGAAGCTGAAACAGTGTCAATTCTGCCATATTTATCTTATCTGTACACAGTCTTGCAGTTAATCAATTAGTGAGATATTTGTAACAATATATAATATATATAATCACTTTATAAAAGGGGGCTGTATAGTTTGGATACACTGATACACACTGATAACAATAAGCTATGTCAACTCTGATCTGTCCCCTGTTAAGTTACTGGTTAACCAGCGGTCTCTGTGGTTGTGGTCCTCTGCAGGTGATCGTGCAGCGCTCCCTCGCTGCTAAGAACCTGACACACGCTAAAGGAGGCTCTCTACTTGCTGCTTATCTTAAGATCGTGCCCTTCTTTGCCATCATGCTGCCTGGCATGATCAGCAGGATCCTTTACACAGGTATGATATTCATGTTTTTATCAATGAGCATCAGTGTTTATGCTTATACGACCTAATAAACCCCATAAATATTTGGGGAATATGAATGAATGAAAGTATTATCCCCTTGAAAAAAAATTATTTAGTGAACCAGGGTTTCTGATTTCACAAAATGTATAAGTCAATCCTGTCAACTCGTGGGTGAGGCTGAAGAACTGAAGGAGGGGAGTCGGCTAACAGAGGCGGGGCCATGTTAATATTAGGCCTTGAGGGCTGTTTATTCATAACCTTTTAAAAATAGAGGAAAAAAGGAGGAGTGATGTGGGCTGTGCTGAAGCTGATGATGCTGGGCTGTAGCTGGTAAAAACAGGGTGCGACATTGTGGGTGTTTCACTTGCGTGTCAACAATATTGTGCAGATGACGTGGCGTGTGCAGAGCCTGAGCTGTGCAAACAGATCTGCGGCAATGCAGTGGGTTGTTCAGACACTGCCTATGTCAGGCTGGTGATGGAGCTGCTGCCGACAGGTGAGACACCTGCTTTTGTTTGTTTTTGTTTTTTTACCCGTCCTGCCTTTTGCTCCTTTTGTTTCTGTACATCTGATCTGTGTGTTGTTTTGTGCCCAGGATTGAGGGGTCTGATGATGGCAGTGATGATCGCCGCCCTCATGTCCTCTCTGACCTCCATCTTCAACAGTGCCAGCACCATTTTCACCATGGATCTGTGGAAGAATTTCAGATCCCGTGCTACTGAATGGGAGCTTATGATTGTAGGCAGGTGTGTGAAATGTCTGAAAATGAAGACGTGGCTCAAGATAGTCCATCTTCATTTAAAAAAGTAACAATGTGTGGTTTTACTCTGCTTTTCGGATCGTTGCAGTTTTCTGTCATGCTCCCGATCCCCACCCCCTTCTACATATTTCTCCACAAGTAATGACTTTCACAGATTTTTTTCCTCTCGTCTACACACACAGCCTCATAACTCCATGTAACTGCTGTCCTGTGGTCACATTACATCGTGCCTTTGCAGAACTGACCTTGTGTCCAACGCCCTGCAGGTTATTTGTTCTCGTGCTGGTGGTGGTGTCCGTGCTCTGGATTCCTGTTGTCCAGGCCAGTCAGGGAGGGCAGCTCTTTATCTACATCCAGTCCATCAGCAACTACCTCCAGCCCCCAGTCTCCATCATCTTCCTCATGGGCTGCTTCTGGAAGAGGACTAATGAGAAGGTGAGGATGCCTATCATTCCCTCGGGATGATATCTTAATATTTATATTTGAGGTAAAAACACAGATCTTAGATTATATCATTTTGATTGTGATTTTGTCAACTTTAGCTGCTGATGTTTTTTTGTTTGTAGATATACTTTTCAATTTTCTTTTTGAACAAAGATTTGCCATATTTGCCGAGATGAACAACACCCCTCTCTCTCTCTCTCAGGGTGCATTTTGGGGCCTGGCTGTCGGCCTGTTGGTGGGCTGCATCCGCATGTTGTTGGACTTCATTTACCCGACGCCACTGTGCAACGAGGTGGATGACAGGCCGGATGTGTTGAGATACGTCCACTACCTTTACTTCTCCGTCTTGCTGTCCTTCATCACCCTGACTGTGGTGGTTGTCGTCAGCCTGGCTACAGAGGAGCCCAAACCAGAACAGGTGCAGTCACAGGATTTTGCAAATATTTGTGATATGTTGTATATGTTTGAAGGTGCAATGTGTGAGATGAAGGGGAGGGAGAGGGCTGCTCAGCTGCAACATGCAACTTCACCACTAGGTGGCACTGATGGCACTGATGCAACCTTTAAGACAAAGTGATATTTCTTTTCCTGCTCACTGATTTGAAACTGCCTTACAGATCAGTCATCTTACCTGGTACACCAGGTTTGATCCTGTGGAGCCCAAAGTGCATGTGGTCACAGTGGATCACAGCAGTAAAACCATGGAAATCACGGGTCAGACAGATGAAATGGGAGTTATAGGGAAAGAGCTGCAGGACACTGGCGAGGCCAGAACATGTCACCACAGGAAAGGTGGGTCTCTGTCCTGTTTGCCATGACTCTTTTCCATCTCACCATGTGTCACTTCTGATGAACACATCCAGCTAAAAATGCAAGATGTTTCCTCTGTCCAGACTCGTCAGCGTCAGCGTCCAGCGCCCACAGCCAGTCCAGGCTGTTGTCTGCCGTCTACTGGCTCTGCGGATTGGAAAGACAGAAAGAGGGAAAGAGTCCTGCAGCATCTCCATCACCTAAACAGAGCATCTGCTCTCTGGAAGAAAAGCCACGCCTGCGCCTCATTGTCAACACCAACCTCATCATTTGTCTCTCCGTCACTGCGTTTATCATTGGCTACTGGGCCTGACGGCAAGGTATTGACACTCCTCATGGACACGTGGTGTGCGGCTTGGGCAAAACGTTGTGTACAGAGATTAGTGCTTTTTACTTTCTCCATATTTAATTTGTTAATTGAAACAATAAAAGGTGAATCGAGGAATTTTGTTAAATTGCAAAATATGATGTATATGTCTGTAAATCAAACTATATGAAAACTGCCAGTCAGTCATCGTACATTTTTACATTTCAGACGTCTTTTAAGACTTTATTCCTGAAGATGTTAACATAGCAATTGATCGCTGCTAATGAAAAGACGTTTATAACACTTTAAAACGTTTAAGTCTTTTATTATTAAGAATAATGATGCAACATGTGCAGAAAAAAAACATAATCAAAGACCTTACAAATACCACAACCAGGTACAGATTGTCAGCTGCAGTAAAATTATACACAAAAAAGATTTGAATTATTTGGCTCCATTTGGTTGTAGCTTCCAGCTCGAGTGGGCGGGATCACTTCCAAACTATGTTATAAAAAATCGTGTTGGAATGATTCATGTTTATTTCCCTTTTCAAGATAAAGGTTCATATTTGAGCTACTTTTAACAAATCAAATGTTCACGAGCTATAAATAGGGAAAACTGGCTGAAATGCCTAAAATAAGAGGGCGTCCCGTGAGGAGGACACTGCTGGAAGACTACTGCATTGTTTTATTGCACTCTTGCCAAAAACATTTGGTCATTAACAACCTTAATACAAACCAAGCAGCTTGTATGGCCACTCGTGATGTCTTTGGTCATTTTATATCTGTAGTTTTCAGATGTCGTGTTCAGCCAGAAAGTGTCCGAGTCTGACTCCTATTTCAGGCACAGATCGAACAGCAGTGGCAGAAATAACACTCGCAGAGTTGTGCTGGTAACTAAAGAAAGGCTTCAATTTTTGGGGTCTGTGTGGTTGAAAGCTGTTGCTTGAACCAGTAGCAGGATTTAAAAAAGCACGGGATTAGCAAAAGAGTTCTGATGCTACAGTAAATTGCTGAGGTTGAATGTTTTACATCCCAATGGCCTTGTGTGTAGCAAGGCCCCTGCAGTCCAGTTTCCAAATACTCTGGGGTGCATCAGAGTGAAAAGAGTCCAGCGTGAAGTCTAATGCGGAAAGTGATCAACAAAGGGGTTTGTGGTTTAAGCCAACACTGCAATAAGTTGAGGTTTCAGTTTTGGGGCAGGAAAACAGAAGAAGAGACGGCCTTTTTCCCTCTGCGGGTGGAGCATGCAGAGCTTGAGCCATCTTAAGGGGGGGGGGGTCTGATATGCGATTCTATACATTCAAACCAGAAGAAGGCGTTTGACCACAGTGGTCCATCCGGTTTTGTTCAATTCACAGAGCGGTGCTTTCCGTCAGGATGTTTGGGTTTTCGTTTGGGGCTGGGGTGGAGGCTGGCTCTTGACCGGCAGAGCTGTCCTCGTGTTGGTCCACAGTCACCTCAGGGATGAGGGCTCGTCCAGTCCCCTTCAGGTGCAGGCTTCCGTCTGTACAGGGCGGCGATCAGTCAGAAACAGAGATCAGTTTAGACCAAACTTAAGCCATAAGCACACACACTATTTCAATCATGCCATCGTTACACACTCAGTAAAACACCAAGGATTGCTCTCTCTCAAGATATGGTCAATTCTGTCTAGTCCAGGGGTCGAAAAATACCTGAAACTGAACTATAAATCACTTTAAATCTCGTTCTCTAAAATTAACATTCCCCCAGCAAGTGACTGCAAACAAAGAAAATTCAACGATCTTCATCATCTCACAATAACAACACTAAAACAATGTTCAATATAAATAACCAGGGAATTGTTAGTGTATTTGTTAAATGTTAGCGTGGAATAGAAGTATAAATACTGCAGAGGATGAACTAAACTCTTTCTAACATGAAGAACCCTCAGTATGAGACCACTAGAAAACAGACCATCGATAAGTAAACGTTTACTTTGAAACTAGAAACTTTTGAATCTATTTAACATATTTTTGTTTTTTATTTACATAAAAATATTTTTCAATTTAGCTAATTTCAATTAATTTGCTTGTTTTTGTGTTTGTAGTTGTAAAACTTTTGTGATTAAACTTCAATTTAAATATGCTACTTTATAAGATAGTAAGTAGATTTAAGATAAGAATATTGGAATGTTTATATCAGAGCTTTTCTTCTGGAAAACCTGAGGCGGCCCAGCCTCACCCAGACTCTGCTTCCAGCGGCCCCCAGGTAAATTGAGTTTGAGGCCCCTGGTCGAGTCCTTCGAATTCAGTGACAGGTTTAGAGGTAAGGCGGGTATGAGAGAGAGCGCATCCTTGGTGTGTTCAGCTTTAAATTTCTCCTTGATCATCGGTTCAAGAGGACGCTGCAGTGCACACACAGATTAACAGCACAAGTTGTTATGTCTGTTTAGTTGCATTAACAGAAACTCTCAGCAGGCAGAAGCCGTCCAACCTCGGCATCGAGAGATGGCGTCGCAATCATAAGCACGTTAGTGTTGTTGGGTTGCAGAGGTTAAAGTGCAAGACAAATCCATACTACTAACACATAAACATGTACAGAGTATGAGTGAAGTTACACACCGAAGGGAGCGAACACACACACACACATGCAGTGGACACAGAAGCAAGGCCAGTGCATCAGCCCGTCACACCCTTACCATTACCTGCCTCGCAAAGCTCATCTCAGGCTGCCAGCTCAGACATCTGCAATATTCACACACATCCTGTCATGCTTCAGGTCCTCACAGTTAACGTGTCGTGTGTGCGAGGCTCATGGAGAAAAGTGAAACCAGACGCCAGAGAGCCAAAAACGGAACGAAACCACTCGATGCTGAATATAGATGTTGTTTCTCACTATGCAGACGATTTCCATAACAAACGAAATTAGAACATCCAGCTATAACATTAAAATCACTTTTAAACATTTATACAGTAATGATTATTAATTCATATTGCATTTGTATATTTTTGATATTTGTAAGTAAGTTTTGCAAGAAAACTTTTATTCAAGAATTATTTTAAAAGCAAGACTCAGCATTTCTTAAGGATTTGAGTTCTTTACCTTTTTTTTTTTTCCTCTAGAATATTTTCTGGCTAGTTCTCATGACTTTCTCATAATCATAGTCCATCTGATCCCTGATACTTTTATTGTCTATGGCGCTGAACATAATCAATGAGAGACAAGAGACAAACCATTTACCTGTTATGATCTTGGAGGCGGAGCTGAGGAGGCCATTTCCATCATCGTGGGCTGCAGGTTGTGGGGGCGGCGGCATGTTGGGCCGTGGTCGAGGCCTTGGAGCTGGCCTAGAGGGGCGGGGGAGAGATCCAGAGGGGTAGGGAGACGGCTGATTGGAGTGGAGTCCCTCGTGAGGTGGAGTGCCGGGCGGGGTGGGAGTTCTGGGCGGCGAGGGCTCTGACTCCCCATGGGCCTGGCTGGGCTGCGGAGGCTGCGGGGGCGGGTGGCTCGGGGCGTGGATTGGGCTGTCTTTGCTGGAGTGGCGCCGGGGTGTGATGGGCGGATAATGAGGGGAGCCGGGCGTCTGGGTGTTACCAGGCTGGGAGGCGAAGGGGCTGGCCTGTTTGGGGGGAGCAGGGGCCTGCTTCTTGGTTCCTTTAGAGAAAAAAAACAACATTATTACATGATAATAACCTTATTATTTGTAAGTAAATAATGCACATCCTCTCACCTCTGCGGACCATGTGTGGACTCGGACCCCTGGAACCACCCTGAGAGTGGGGTGTTCCTACTGCAAGATGGACTGACCCATTCCTCTGGGGAGGGGGTGTGGACATGAGTTCACGGGCCGGGCTGCGAAAATACAACAAATCTGAATGTCAACCCATCAACATGACGACTATCGTGGACATTCAGCAAGGAAGTGACGCAACAGGGCAAGATCTCATGCTCAATAACTCCCATTTAAATGACATTAGATGAAGGTTATGACACGAGAAATGACTCAACGACAATATCAAGTGTAGAGGATGCAGGATCAGAGAAGTCGGAAAGACTTAACAAAGGTTCGATAACGTGTTGCATGCAAATTGAGACAACACCAAAAATGAAGGGTGGAAGAACGGCAGGAGAATTTCAAATTATAAGTGAGTTTGATCACAACAAGCAGAGGAGGGTAAGAGTTGACCGTAGACAGACAATTCTTCCATTGTTAAAACGTAGCCAAATTTAAAGCAGAGAGTCCATTGTCGATATTGTTATGACATGATTACATCTTTTATGAGTTCCAGTGTGGGAGCTGTAAACTCAAATCAAACACATGACAAACAAAGGGGGGGAGGGGTAGAGCTCCAGATTGGCTGATTGGCTGCGAGCAGGCGGTGGAGTACAGTTGGTACCTCAGCTCACTCCTTACCTGCTCTCCTCTGCGCTGAGCTGGGTTACAACCTGCGGCTGCACCGCAGCTACCTGGACCCCACCACCCAGACCACCACCACCACCACTAGCTGCTCCACTCAAGCCACTCAAGCCAGACTGCTCGGCCTCTACAGCCGCTGACGGAGCCTCGGTCTGGGGCTCAGGCTGGGTTGGAGCCCAGGCTTCCAGAGGAGGCAGGGGGGGTTGGAAGGTGGGTGAGGCTAGCTGCGGCTGCTTTCTATGTGCAGCGTTGGATCTACGTGGAGTGGGCTCCGGCTGTTTGTTAACGGTGCTAGGGAGGGGGGAGAGGGGAGAGAGTTCAGGAGGGCAGACCACACGCCATCAGACAGTAACAGACCGAGGGACAGAGGACCAGCGAGAGAGAGTGAGAGAGAGAGAGAGAGAGAGATGGTGCCAGAGACAGAGACGCAACCTTCCTGAGATCAATCAAACCCAAAAAGAGAAGAACCCCCCCCCCAAAAAACACACAGAAGCACGTGACAGTGACCTTTTTAACGGATTTGCTTTCAACTGCGTTGTCACTGCAGGAACAGAGGAGACAGGTGCCGCACCGGACAAAGAGAATGCAACAGAGGAAGCCCACACAAAACATAAAACCAGCAACCTACAGTGTGACTGGGGCTTTAATTGGAAATAAGAGAGGCAACACAAGAGTACACAAGAGTGGCACAAGAGGATCATAACTCAAGACAAAGTGGCGTCCAACAATGGAAATGGAAAATGATTTGTGTCTTCATCAAGTTCTGTACAGACTTTGAGGAAAACAATTTGCTTGAAATCAGCTGAAGAATAACAAAAAACGTAACGTTGGGTTAGAATCACAATAAACATCGTTCCCTTCTTTCTTAAATCAGTAACTGGATTAACCGCAGCTACGACTACGGCGCAGCTTTGAAATCTGGACAGGGCAGATCTTCGGTGGGTGTCTCAGTGACTGTGATGGACTCGTTGGCCACTACATAGAGGGCCGACACGGCCGGGCCCCGCGACTCCTGCCTGCTCACTGTCTTGGGGCGTGACGGGAGGGTGAGCGGCAGGCTGAGGCTGAGGTTGGGGCGAGACAGGTACCTGTCTTTACGGGGAGTGTGACTGTCCCCGTCCTGCCCCACTTGGCTGCTGGGGCGTTTCCTATCCAGGCCGGGTTCGGGGTCTGGGGTGGCCGGGTGGGTGGGCAGGGCGAACATGCCCGACACATTGAAGTCCACCTCTGAAAGAGGAAGAAACAACTGGTGATGCAATAGACTTCTAAACTCTGCAACACAGCAAACCATTGCACGGTTTTGCTCCTCAAAAGTGAACATTTCCTGCTTTTCCTCGTCAAAGTTGAATAATTTTGGTGGTTTGACTCAGTCAAACAAAACATGACGTTTGAAGGCTTCACTTTTAGCTCTGCAGTAATGAGGGGGAACCTGTTCATCCAAAAATTAGATTAATTCAATCGTTCAACTGAAGCCTCAGGAGCTATTTTTTTCAACTGATCTTTTAGTCGTTTTTAGTTGTGCTGAGTGCGGATCGTTTGGAATCGTTCGATGTTTTACCTTCAGGGAAGAACCAATCAGCATGCTGGATGATGGGCTCAATGATGGCGACGACATGGACAGATGTGGCTGCCGCCATTTCCGCCAGCGTCCTGAAGACGCAGACAGAGACAGACAAGGAAGGAAGAGCGAAGTCGGTTAGCCTCATCAGCGTCACTCTGTTCTCAGGAGGTGATGTCACTTTGCCGTACCCCTCTGCCTTCGCCCAGAGCAGGTTGGGTCCCAGGACGATGGCGATGTTGCTGGGCGTCATTTTATTAACGTCGCTGTCCTGAGCCAGTTTGGCAAGAAACTTCACCAGGTACCTGCAACAGAGACGTTTGAGAGTGAAAAACGGAATAGACACAAACACATTCAGCTCTGTTACAAGAGCTCTGTTCCCTCACCTGAGGTTGGCTTTGTGAGTCTTTGGCAAATGGTCACATGTCACCCACAGGGCCTGAAGCCTCTTGTCAGGGTCTGAAACACTGGAACCACACACACGATGTAAAATTCCTCGTTGCATAACTGCCTGCATATCTGAAGCAGCCTGTGAGCACACACTGCTTCAGGTATGTGTTTACTGCTGGCTGGCACGGACTTTAACAGGATATTAAAAAATGAGTTGTGCGTGTTGTCGTCCTACTTGGAGGCGTGTAACCACTCATCGTACAGGCCAAAAGTCATTAGAGGTTCAGGAAGCTCCCTGAGGTAGGACTTCAGAGCTCCTGTGTGTGAAGACGAGAGCAATGAGGTACTGATCTGAAGCAGATGGCGCCACTTGCAGCTGGATTCGTAGCCGAGGCCGTACCTGCGACGGCGTGAGGATCCGAGTAAAATTCCTCGAGCTGTGAAGTGGAGCAGTCCAACGCTGCTTTCAGCTTCTTCAGCTTCGAAGCTCCAGCAGCTATTCTGAAGAGGCCCTGCGACCATGAAGAGGACAAAACGTTGTACAAAGCGTTCGTTTTAAACTCACAGGGGAGAAAACTCAGCGACTGCAGCTTTAAATAGCTAAGAAAGTCAAAAGAGGAACAGTTTTTTCCTTCTCGATCTTTCAGGATGAGTGTCAGACAGATATAAGGCCAGGCTTTGTTTCTCTATATAAATTTGTCTTGAATCTTCCTCCTTGGGGAGTCTAGTGGTTCGGTTACATTTAAAGAGTGTAAGAGTGAACATGGTAATGGTTTACAGATGCCTGTCTTCACACACACACACACACACAGAGCTTATTCCCGCCGCCCCAGAGGCTTGCTGACCACAAAGTTGGCCACAGATGTTTCCAGACCGTACGTTCCATCATCTCTCGAGAGCCGTCCACATTTCCTTTCCAGTTTTCTAGGTACAAGTCCATGTCCAATTTTTGGTCAGTTTAACCCTCAACTTTGCCCCAGTTTGCCAAAGTTCCTCTCTCTCTCTGTTTCAAGCCGTACCTCCTCCTTCATGCCAGTCTCCAGCAGCATCATGACGCAGGCCTCGAGCGGCAGAGCGATCTCGCGGTTGCTCCTCTTCAGGTGCTCCTCCAGGGCCGTACCGAACGCTGGCTTCTCCATCCAGGAGTCTGGGTAGTGAAATGAACCACCCGTTCTTTACGTTAATCAGACTGTTACAGAGTTTGATGCGTGAGAGTTTCACTTGACAAAATCACATCTTGTTCACCTTGCTGTATTTGGATAGTTGGGATAGCTGCCTCCAGAGCTGCCAGAGACCTCCTGTGGTAGTCGGCCTGGGTCTCTAATAACTGGTTTCCACAAACAACAGCATTAACACGAGTCAAACAGATGAATTATGTTGTGCAGATTTTTATATCGACATGAACTCACCTGGACGTAGTAGCATGCGAACTCTCCCTCTTTGGAAGCAAAGTTGTACATGTCTGCAGAGAGCTGGTCCTGTGGAG
This sequence comes from Pseudorhombus dupliciocellatus, assembly GCA_016785235.1. Taxonomy (NCBI): domain Eukaryota; kingdom Metazoa; phylum Chordata; class Actinopteri; order Pleuronectiformes; family Paralichthyidae; genus Pseudorhombus; species Pseudorhombus dupliciocellatus. The sequence goes on along the minus strand of JAFBJW010009048.1, from coordinate 252,811 downwards.
GACAGGACGGCAACCTTTGACTTTCCGCTCCAGAAGTAAAACTCCAGATAATATTGTTCTTGGACCTCTCCTGCCACCCAACTCTGTCTGTAAACACACCTTGCATATTTCTACTTTATTCAGAGCCTCGTCCATCTCGTCTTTCAGAGAATCAGCTTTAGCTGCCATGGCCTGGTTGTTGGACTTTGCTGCCTGGTACCACCTGCGTGCCAACACATTATTTAGACACTTTTAGCATGAGGTTATCCGATTCTGCAGATTTCCTTTCTCACTGTGCAAACTCTTCAACATATTCACATTTTCTGAGCATTTTGAAACAGTAATTTACTTTAACATTTAACTCAAAATACAGGTTGTGTCCATCTCTAAAAGCTGACTGTGCGTAAACAGTTGAACCTTGTCTTGGCCGAGTCATAGTCCAGAACCAGTTTGGCCAGTTGTTTCCTCTGTTTCAGTATATTGGGAATCTCCACCTGGGACAGACAGCAGTGTTAAATTTGCCGTACAGTCTTTTTTTTTTCATATCTCAGCAACTTGTCTTATAATGTAATGTTTAATATCGCGTGGTAGAGGTTGTCAGTGTTACCTCCGCCAGCTGGTTAAGTGGATCCAGGATGTCTCTCTCGAGCTGCACTTCATGCTGCATCAGTTCAGTGGCTAACCTGCTCTCTGCCTCGCCGCACACATCCATCATCTTGCTGCTCACACAGACGCAGGGACGAACACAAAAAAGACCAGTTTAGGTTGTTTGTCTTGTTAAAGGCTAAACAGGCTTAACTTGGCGCAATATATACAAGGACAGAAGGTAAACAAAACATTCCAAGACATAAATAAACAGTGACATTTGCCAAACTGCGAAATCATGAGCAAAAGTTAAATTTAAGGACATATAATAATTAGAATACCACACACAACACTCTACCCTTTGAAGAGTGTGTACAACATGTTTGTCTGCCCTGGGCCACAAGGCAATAAAATCATCTCACCCAATCAGACTCTCGTCTCCCAGCTGACTGCCTCCCTCCTGCATGGCCTGCGACAGCGTCGTCAGGGGAAGCTTTTTCTGCAAATAAAATAAGAAAATAAACGTTATGTTGACTTAAAAGGGCACAAGACAACACAACTTTTTTGTAATAGCAGATATGGAGCAGTGACCTGAAATGAATATTTTTTTTAAATAATACTAAACATGATTTTGATTATTTCAAAAGAGAAATAATGACACATGTAACAATGGCTTCTCTCATGCATGTGTTTTCCAGTGGAGTTGGCAGGAGGCCCCAGATGAATACTTCTCTTGAGTCCTGCACATATTTGTGTTACATAAGCCATGCTATGTGCTCAGAGAACAAGATAGCCGGTCCACACTTATCTGATGATGGTGTCAGTGATTCATCCTCAAACTAGTCCACTATGAGTGACATGCTGCATTAGCATCAGTCTGCGTGGCTCATGAAGAAAATGTTTCACGAAGCTCTCGACTGGCGGCGTGTTGCCGACATGCAGGGAAGAGTTTATGTGACACTTCTGAGAGAGAAGAGGAATCGAGCACTCCTTACGTGTCTCTTTTCTGTGTCTGTGCCGAGTTGACCCTGCAGGCAGGACACCAGCCGCTTGTGCGTGTTGTGCGACACCAGACGCACCAACTCCATCCGCCTCTCGATCTTCAAAAAAAACAAATGCAGTCGTCAGATTTTACAGCAGGGTGAAGCTGCGATGGTGCCGATTATCCTGCTGAACAGAAACACTCCAGATGAGGGCCACAGATCAAAACACAGATTCTGCACCAGAGCACGTGCAGCGCTAAGCTTTGCGTCCTGATGGTGACGGAGGACGTCACTGCCATTTGTTCAGCCCCGTCTCGCAGCATCCAGAGCGACACATGGCAGATAAATAACACTGTTGGAGTCTACGTAGAACGAAGAGAGCTTTGGCTCGGTCACATCTGGTTTCTACCAAACTCACTTAATGAGGTCAGTATCGATGCCGGTGCTGACCTCCTGCTTCCCTATATTCCTGAAATACTTCATCCTTCAGTTTGTATTCATCTATCACTTAGATCACTTCATCTTGGAAGTCAACTGAAGTCAAATCTTGTTCTTCCAACTGGTGACAGTCTCCCAGACTCTCGTCTAAGTATCTACTTCCTCTTCCTGTTTCACTATAAACAAAAGCGTCCAGTTGTGTTTCTACATCAGACGGCCCTTCATTAAATGTCTGATCCTCATCTCCTTCTGACTCTTTTCCTTTTACCCTCACTCACTTGCAGCTTCTATTGACGTCACATCCAGCTCCTGCTCCCCTCTCTTGCACCCCCCTCCCCCTCCCCCCCGAGGCCACGCCAGACCACAGCTGGAGTTGGCTTCTTTTCCTGGATCCAATGGATTCGCTCACCATTCAGCTGATCCCCGCGTCTGATTGATGCAGTGCAGTCTAGCTCTATCTGGTGGCTGCTCGATTGGATCCAGGCGCCCAATGCTCAGTGCCAGGAGGGAAAGAAAGGGAAGCGAGTGGCCGCAGTATGCGCGGCTGGATTCACTGAGTGATCGCATTGTCAGTGCCGAAGGAGGGTTTTCTATCACTGTTAAAGGTGATCGTTTAGTCAAGGCAACTGGACTAAAAGAAATCCAGTTGCCTTGACTAAACGATCACCTGATTCTATGACCTGGATGAATGAGAATCTCCACAGACGTATCACTGTTAAACTGAAATCATGGAGGCTGAAAAGAACAAAAGGCTGGAAAGCCTCCTAATCGTGACACACACAAAAACTCTCCAGCGATTCACGCGACCAAGACAATCCCTTCCTCCCACGCCTCTGTCATGTAGCTGTCCAAAGGTTTACAGTCCAATCACTGCCATAACTTTTTTTTTTAATTTCCAGTCAGCAATGAAGGCAGTGAAGCACAGTGAGCCGACGACCTCTGACCTGCCACAGCAGAAAATGTGGAACATTCAGTGAGTCACAGAGGAACCGGGGCGGGTGGATACGGTTTTGTTTTCTGGCTTTGAGCTGCTTTTGTTGACTGGATGCCGTGGGCTCTGATAGGCTGGTGGACTGCAGCTGAGCCGCTGGGGATTTAGGGCCCAGTGAAAAGATTTACCACAGGCAAGGCCAACCATGGAAATGCATGTATCGTATAAACTGGATGAAACCTGTACAGAGTCAGAGTGTGTTCCACGCCATCCACATCCGAAGCTCATGTTCTCCAGTTCTCCAGCTTTTCTGATCATTATGAGGGAATCAGGCCTTCCTACAGCACTGATGCGTACGCGTGATTTGGTGCGGCTGGATTGAATTTAAGGCGGCTGTTGGCCCTTTGGTGGAGGGGTGTGCTCTTCTGAGTGCCTCTTTAATTGAATCTAACCTAAAACTGGCAGAATACAATACATTTTGAAAACAGAAGATCAGACTGAAACCGGAGAAGCCTGGGAAAACAGACACTAAGCCCTGCCTGTGATAAAGTTAAACTGTGCAAAGTCGGTAAGTGTAAAAATGCTGTGTGGAAAAAAGTGTCCCAGAACAGACTACAATCTTTATTAAACAGACAAAGCCACTGTCAATGTACAGCTCGAGAGCTGTGTAGCCAACAGATACCTGTTTCACGTAGAGTATCAGATGAGGATATAGGAGAGTAACCACAACAGTAACTCTCTCTTACGTCTCCTAAGGGAAAATACCGAGATATGGGGCCAGTTTCAGCCTGACTCTCTCCAACATGAGGCCAGGCAGGTCTGACAGACGTTCTCCCACTGAGGCAGGACGTGTCCAAACAAGATAAATGCCTCCGCCAATGCAAAGGGCTGTGGAAAAATGGAAAAAGAAAAACACGACTATGACACCACACAAGTGTCGGATTTCATGCCGGACGATTCGTAGAAAGGGGATGTGGGGAGGGGGAAAGTCAAAGCTTTTCTTCCTCTGCACATGTTTGGACTGTCTAAACTAACATTTTATAGAAAGGGACTGCAGCATGTGTCCTGATTGACGGCATCACATCTTTTTTGTGTGTTTTCCTAGAACCGCAGCCTCTGATTGGCAACATGGAGCCAGAGCTGTTAGGCCAAAAGACACGCAACCCTCTTGCACCATGCTGACGGCCTGACAATCACATTCCTGACTGAGGAATGTCTAACACAGCACAACGCTCCCGTCATTCAGGACAAGGACCAAAGATGAGCGCATTCTCAGGAAGGGTTGGGTCAGTTATCACTCGCCGCTGTGAGGACGCTGATATACGTGGCTTAACTCAGCCATTTCCACTATGAAAGCAAACGCACTGTTCATGCAGATCATGGCGTGTCTTCGTACCTTCATGTTTTTGTACGCACTCGATACACTAAATACTCTTGCTCCCTTGCTGCGTGTCAGAATGTGTGAACCACATGGGGTCCAGAGTTCATTACTGCTCATCATAAAACTGACTCTCAGTATCGATCGAGGGCCGCTGACAGCTCTCTTTCACCTTTACTTTCTCTCTTCTTTCTTTCCTCCACTGCTCCGTCTCGCTGAGCTTCTCTGGTGGTTAATCCCACTCTTTTCCAACTGTGATCTCAGTTTCACTCGCCAGCGAACTCCCCTCCCCCAGCACACGCACGCACACACACTCACTCACACTCTCACTATGTACATTCTCACAAGACAACAGAACATTGCCAGGTTTTTTTTTTTGCCTTGAGTGGAAAACCATGAGGCACTTCTCCTTCCAGGGCCAAACCTCTGAGCTGGCGAGTCATTGCTGAATGAAAGACTCCCCACTGTTGTAGCTTCGATTCTAACAGTTGCACTCCAAGTCTGCAGAGCGACCTGGCGTCGACGGCTTCAACCTCGGAGGAGAACGTCTAAGTCCTGCGCTTAACGTCTGCATTTCCCCCCCTCGGTTAGCGACCTCTAAAATAGCACAGTTTGAACTGAGACACTAGTTAAAATGAATGTGGGTTGGGCCGAGATGGGACACAGCGCCCTTCACAGATAATCAACCACAGAGTCGCATTAACCTTTAAACATTCTGTGTCAGAGACGCATCTGCGGCTGGGAGGGGAGCAACAATATGGTGCGATATTGAAAGGTCTCTCATAACTTTGTAGAAACACCCTGTGCATGTGGAGCCTTCGTTTAATGAATCTGCTTTAACAGACAGATGAATTTCACTGATTATTTTCTGAATTATTTATTTGCTCATCATTTTTTTTTTTTTTAGATTGATCATGTTTGTTTGGTATCTGATCCTGTGAAATAGGATACAGTTCCCCGGATTATTATTATTATAAGGAAGTTAGAAAGAAATATATTTGACAAAGATAGCATGTTATATTCACCTGTAGGAGATCATCACTCAGCACCTCAGTCTTCTCAGCCCTGTTGAGAGAAAAACAGAGATGAAGACAAAACTAAAAGACTGACAACAAACCCATGAATATAAATGAATTACCACACTTTGTCTGTCAGGCTCCGCTAACCATAAAGACACAACTTCTACATACAGAGATAAGACATGATACCATAAATAACTCCACAATCCAAGGATATCAGGTGAAGGACATGGCTGTTGAATACCAAGAATTTCTTTTTGCCGGTGTCATACACTGATATGGGAACTTTATTAATGTTTACTTTTAACATTGAGCGGTTTATTTGTACCTTTTCTACCTTTTATTTAATGAGTCTGAATCTGAGTCTGAGTGAATTATGATGAATTTTATTGTTAAAAAGTAAAATGTCGAGCCTCAGTTACATTTATTTTCATCCAAAGGGTTTGATAAGGATGTGGAAGGAATCAGGGAGGAACTCATGTTCACCCTTTTCCCAGGGAATGATTCATGGATCTTGATGAAAATGTCTTGACATATTTAGAGTGCAGATCTCTGAGTGTGTGAAATTTGGAACCGCTTCATTAGATTAAAGGACCCTGTCGGGTCTTGGCAGAAGCGTGTGCTGTGCAGAGTGCCATTCTAGTTGTGTTATTCTATTTGGGCCGAACAAGGCATAACTTGTTGGAGAGAAACAGCTGATGCGCAGAACAGTGCATCCAGCCCAACCTGTCTGCAGTTTGCACCGTGTGTGCCTGCAGCAAAAACACACAGAGCACCATGTCCCTAAATAAACAGCAATGTGCTCATATGAAATTCACACCCTCAGACGTGTCTTTTTGAACAAAACAGGACCGTTCACTGCGTCCGAACACATTTCCTGTTGTGTCATGTGCACCTGGTTTGTTATGGCAACAGGGGCAAGGTGTGTGTGTGTGTGTGTGTGTGGAGGAGGATGGGTGTTGCCGAGGGTCTCGATGTTGTCTGAAAAGCACCAAACACACACCGCACACTGAGGCAGTCTGTGGAAAATGAACACTACACAAAAGGCCAAAATCCCATCACCACATCTGGAATAAGATAAAGAGTCCCTCCTTCGTGTGTGACCTCTTGCCCCCCTCAGCAGCTCCTTCCCTATTTCAGCGTCAGAAACGCATCGCTGCTTTATCGTTTCTTGAGTTGGCGAGCTCATCGCTGACCCTATCGATGTCGAGCACAGTGGAACCAACCGCACGCCACCGTGCATGCGGTTCGCATCTCCACGCGCACATCCCCGAGGACCCCTTCCCTCGCTCGACCGCGCAGACGCACACTGTAGAGTGAAACCTCGCAGGGATCAATTAACCCTCTCCCACACAAGAGTTATTACCTAATGCTGCTGGAAGATTCCGAAATAAGATCCTTGCATGTTACACCCACCAGTTACCGCTTACCTCACCGCCTGAAATATCCTCGCTGATCACTGAAAATTCCCTCGGCTGAAGTCCGCTGCCCCGAGCTCGAAGCACGAGGGCAGATTTTTAATTGCACAAACGAAGTGACCTTCCAGAGGTTCCCTGAAATGCTACTAACACCATACTGGGTTTGGTAGCACAGCGGCCACCCTCTCCTCAGGGACAGAGACTGTGAGAAACAAGACTCTCTGGATTGAGATCCAATTGTTTGGCCTCATTTCTAAGCATCCTGCCAGGCCACTCTCTCTCCATATTGCTCGGGTCGGCCGGGCAGCAGGAATCTTTATGGAGCTGTGCTCTCAGATATCTGCCGCCCTCCTCACGCCCAGGGCTCCAGTGTAGACGAAACTTAATGTGAGTCAGAGCCAGACTATTCTCTTAAATGCAAAGAGGACTCTGAATGTCAAGTAATGCCCATCGATGGACTCTCGCTGTTACACTAAGTCAGATTTAGTTTTTACCACAGTTCAACAGAGGTGAGATCAGCAGCCAGAAAGCCGACACACTCATCCACGTGATCAGGTTACACATTACAGGCTACACAGACCGGCCATCTTAAGATTCCTATCAATATTCCATTTGTATTGATTTTGCAGAAGCTCGGCTTGGCTCTGGCCAGCAGCTACTTTTCTAAGAATAGGCTTTCACAATGCTGGAGTCCAGACCCTGAACGAAAACAAGACAGAAAGCAGAACAGTAACTGCAACATTCAACATTCCCTGTTCAGTCAAAAGACTCATGTTGGGAAATTAATTAAAGCTAAAGCTCAAGTCCTGCATATATGGATATGATAGAATAATATTTATAATGTGAGGGTGAAGTTGCCTCTTTCAAAAATGTAAAATTTTGTTAAACTTTGTCAAAAGGAAGCTGAAATCTGTGCAAAGGATTTATTAACCATCCAATCTTACCCCACATGGCAACTACAAGTAAACTGCTTCCTCTTTTTTAAAACAAGAAAACCACTCTCTGTGGCTTTGTGACATCTGCAGCCCTCTGACTGTGCCACCGTCAACAAGTGCTTATTCCACAAAAAGAGTCTTCTGTCCAACAGAAAAGCCCAACATCATAAACTGTGGAGTGGGAGACAGAGTCAAAGGTTTGTGGTCTGAAAGTCATTGTAGTGTCTGAATACATGTAACGTGTCTTATATCTGCTGCTGGAGGGTTCATAACTTTCATAGAAAAATAGAATTGATCTCTACTTCCATCCATATTTCACCGCACATTATTCTCCTCCATCATTTATTTTCTCAATCCCACTTTCTGTTCTTGAAGTCATGAGCCACAGAAGGTATCAGAGGATATCCACAGTGGGTGTGAGCCTGCGAACACTTCTGCTTCTCACTCCTCCAGCTGCTCACAGCAGTTTCACTGCTCTCCACGACATATGGGAGGAATGTCTAAAGGAATCCTGGGCCGGTGCCTGCAGGGTGTTGGTTGAAGACTCGTTTTAAAGAGACATTATCTGCTGCGGACACGATTAATGCTGTGATAACTGGAGGCATCATCTCAGTGGCAGCTGCTGATGGAGAAGGGGCTGGGCCAGATAAAGATATGTGTGTTATGAGTGTTTGCATTTTAAAAATAGGATTAAAACACTGAGGATCATTGACGGATACTACTTTGTTAGTATTTGTGACTGTCAACGATTGCGTGTAGAATTCAGCGACATAACAGTGACGTTTCCCTCACCCTCTACTTCCAAACATGAGGTTCTCATGTGGCAACTCACTAGGTGTTTAGTTTGTCCATTTGGGCTACTGTAGAAAAAAACAAAAACAAAACATGGCCGCCTCTGTAGAGAAGACCCACTCCCTCATGTAAAGTAGTTAAATATAAAGGGCCCAGTCTAGGCTAGAGACACAACCATCCCTGCACCTTTAAGATTGATTAAGCACATCACTGCTTTATACTCAGCTCCTACCCACACAATGAACCTGAGCAAAACATCAGCTTTATTTCCAGTCTGACTCAAACCAAACACACAATATAACTTTGATGTTGCACAAAACGTGGCCCAGCCCTTCCGACACCGCCCACACCAGGAGGGCGGGTGGTAATGGAAGAGGGCAACAAACACGCACGCACGCGCGCGCACAGTTGTGCCGCTTCCATAGAGGTGATATAAATAATATGAATGTGAGTGAGCCTGCGGCACTCACCTGCCCACGGTCTGGTTGGCCAGCTGCCTCATGCGGTTGAACTGTTTCTTCATGGCGACACTTTCCTCTCGCTCCCGACAAAGTGCGTAAAAGTGCGTTGCGCCTGTCGATCATGCACAAAGTTGCGCTACGTCTCTGCCATGGCGGCGGAAGTGGGGGCTCCGCTTCACTTTTCTTCAGTTGAACTCTTCTGCTCAGTGAGTTGCACCTCCGGTTGTTCGGCACCACAGAGGAAAGTCAGTCAGAGGCTCCGGGTTCCATGGCCCCGGACTTCGGCTCTGTTCTCCGGCTCCTGGCCTGCGCGCAGCCGCTGTGGTGGAAAGAAGGAAGTGCCTGCACTTCCCCACTGTACTGACATGTGATACCTCAGCAAGAGAGGAGGAGGAGGAGGGGTGGGGGGGAGAAAAAAAATCTTTGAGTCAGCTACTAGTCTGTCATGGTCACAGCAAAGTCAAAGGATTGTTAAACACCGATGAGAGATCGTGACTAGTCTCATTAAAATGGTTCATTCATGGCACTTGGAATAAATGAAGGAAGTGATTTTATGGAAACGTGACCAACCACAAACTTACTCGTCAGTAAAGTGGTTTTAAAAAAAACTAATAGACAAACTAATACAGGTGATGGCTCACACCACAGTCTTTGATTCAACAAAAACACCTGCTGCTTTACAGAAAACTGCAATCAAACCGCTTCTGACTTGTACCAGGTTCAGGTACAGACGCTCAAACTGGTTTTAGACCAGTTGTATACTGCTTTTCCATTCATCTGCTGCCACCTCGTGGTTGCTTCTGAAGAATGCTACATCATATAATATGCAATCCAATATAATCAGAACTGAAGAAGCCCTTCGGATGAAGGACGAAACGTCTAAAGAAAAAGAAATCCAGCTGCCTTGACCAAACGATCACCTAATCCAATATAATATAACATAAAACAACACAATTGGCCGTGACATGATATAATACATTATGATTCAGTGTGTGTATTTATTTATCCACTTATATATCTATAACATCAACACAATAGAATGCACAACAAGAAAATACTTTAAAATTGAATGCAATTACCATCTCTTTAGTTCATGAGAGTTAATTTTATAGTTTTCCCAGGTGCCTGTTTTAGAGAACACACTTTCCTCAGTGGACTTTGTAGTAGTGTTTAGGATCAAGGCTCCAAGTTTTTTAGACAAAGGTCGCTCTCAAGCCCCATTTATGTATACATTCGACTCTGATCTCAGTGTGTGTGTAGAGCAGGGGAACTTTTGAACCCTCCCTTGAGATACCTTAACTATGGTTGGTTGACGTTTAAGAACGACCGGTGGCACAGTTTCACATCATGGTTTGTAAGCAGCCGTGCAGTCAAGTGGAAACACACCGCCTGGCCTAGATCTCAGTGTTTCAGTATGATGCACAGACACTCAGCCACTGTAATGGGTCCCAGTAGGTGCAGTATTTATATGAAGACAGAGATCTGTGCCCCTTGTGAGAGAAGTCATCAAAAGCTCAGGTAGTTTGAAATGTGCAATGTGGCTTTTCTTATTGTCCCTGTCACTTGTTGTTTGAAACCCACAGAGCCATAAAATCACATTCAAAGTCCCTGAGCAGTCCTCAGTGATGCCTTTACTACATTTTATTATTCTGTTTTTCAACCTCACATGTTTTGCAGAATTGGCTCTAACTCAACATCATCGCATGTGAGCTATTTAAAAATGTGGAAATTGTCAGTACCAACATATGTGATTGAAATATCTGTATTATTCAGACTATATTCCCAAATCTAAAGACTTGAGATACCTTAACTATGGTTGGTTGACGTTTAAGAACGACCGGTGGCACAGTTTCACATCATGGTTCGTAAGCAGCCGTGCAGTCAAGTGGAAACACACTGCCTGGCCTAGATCTCAGTGTTTCAGTATGATGCACAGACACTCAGCCACTGTAATGGGTCCCAGTAGGTGCAGTATTTATATGAAGACAGAGATCTGTGCCCCTTGTGAGAGAAGTCATCAAAAGCTCAGGTAGTTTGAAATGTGCAATGTGGCTTGTCTTATTGTCCCTGTCACTTGTTGTTTGAAACCCACAGAGCCATAAAATCACATTCAAAGTCCCTGAGCAGTCCTCAGTGATGCCTTTACTACATTTTATTGTTCTGTTTTTCAACCTCACATGTTTTGCAGAATTGGCTCTAACTCAACATAATCGCATGTTTTCTTTATATAATCAATAATCATCTTGTAGGAGATCACTTATTACCAGGTTTAAGATGCCGTATGTTGAAAGTAGGCAATTTAGCTTCCCCTCAAGTAGAAACCTGTCCCAGACTTTGCTCTTGGGTAAACATTCAGCATTTCTGCCTTGCATCCTTATCCAGACCCAGGCTAATGTTCACAGCCAAAGCAGCACTGGGGTTTATTATCTGAGGAGTATCAGACAGCCCAAGATATATGACTTTTCATTCCTAAACTTCTGGATCTACGGCAATCTGCAATCTTTTCCCGACTTTGTCTTCCCTTGACCCTCTCATGGAGAGCTATAAAAAGTCATGTTTATCTCTCAACACTTCACCGTGATTCATTGGGTTTCAATCACTGACAGAAACTGGCTTATTTTGAAACTCATTTACTAACTTGTCAGCAAAAGATGAGATGTGTTGAAAAAAATCTGTGAGGATTAATGAGAGACAGAGAGAGAGAGTGTCTGTGAGGTGAGAGGAGGAACAGACTCAGACTGTCACAGGTCGGCGGAGTCAGTGTTACACCTTCGGTCCTCTGCACCGCAACCTCTCCGAGGACTCATGGCCGACGAGAAGGTCGAGATGGGTGAGGTTGGGACGTCTCTCATGACCTCAGAGTCCAAGCCGGCTCCGGTCAGAGTGCCCAACAAATTCGAGAGGCTGCTTCAGCCCTGCGTGGGCGAGCTGGTGGGGACTATGTTCTTCGTGTTCATCGGCTGCGTGTCTGTCATTGAGAATGTGGAGACCACGGGGAGGCTGCAGCCGGCTCTGGTGCATGGTTTTGCTGTGGCTGTCCTGGTGGCTTGCATCGCTGAGATCAGGTTTTTATGCACGTTTCATCCCATGCGAATAATGGGCCTCAAACCCGTTCACTTGGCATCAGCGTAAAAGTTCATAGTTTGGAGATGCTGCTTTCTGAATGTTTGTGCTTCACCAGCGGCTCCCATTTTAACCCGTCATTCACCGTGGCCATCTACCTGTGTGGAGGCATGGAGTTGAACATGGTGGCCCCGTACCTCGCGTCTCAGCTGGTTGGAGGTGTGCTGGGAGCTTCGATGGCAAAGGTGAAGCCGTGTTTCATTCTAGACTTACTTACTTGCATTTTCATGGAATGCAAACTCTTCTCATGGCTGGCTGACTCCAACAGGGAATGACCTCCGCAGAGAACTATGCCAAGGCCCACGGGGCTGCGTTCGACCTGCTGCAGGCAGACAGTCACGTAGGAAAAGCTGTGTTCGGAGAGGTCGCCATGACCTGCCTGATCACCACGGTGCTGCTGCTGGGGGCGGTGAACTCCAAGACCAGGAGCCCCATGGTGCCCTTCCTGGTGGGCTGCACTGTCATCTTCAACATCTTGGCTGGGTGAGGAAAATTTATTTTTTTCACATTTAAAAACAGACATCACTGTTATTAATAAATAAAATATTTCATGTTCCAGAGACAGAAACCCATCTTAATGTCTCATATCTGTGTTGTCAGTGGAGATATATCTGGGACGTGCATGAACCCAGCCAGAGCCTTCGGTCCAGCCATCGTGAGCAACTACTGGACCTATCACTGGGTCTACTGGGTTGGACCCATCGGAGGATGTTTGGTAGCGGCTGTTCTGGTCCGGTAGGTGTGACACATATATTGCCAAATGAAAATAAATGAAAGAATGAGAAGTATGTAACTGTTTTTCCATTTTCACAGCCTCCTGCTCGGAGATCGGGAGATCCGACTAATTTTGAAATGAGATGCTCCACAGACATAAATTCTTTCATATGTTCGTATACAGTGGTTCTTACACAATAAACGTTTATAAAATTGGCAACCTGTGATGAGTATAAGACAAAGTGTGAGTGAGAGAATAATACTAAGCTAAGAGGTCCATTTAATATAAAACAGGTTGAGCCATGCTATAGCTAAACTTAAACAGAGCTGTAGATGATTAGTAAGCTGAGTCACAATGAAGCACAGAACAGGAGAAAACACATCTGGTTGTAAATAAAGTCATGAGGCTCCCACATGCTGCTTCTATCATTGTCCCGTCAGACTCACAAGGACATGAGAAAGACGTTTTTTAAACCAGGTGCACGATTATATTCGGAGAAGTAAATTGTCTATTTGATTTCCTATTGAATTGAAAAGAATATCTTGAGCTAAAATTCAATTACTTCACATTTCCAGCCACAAATGCTGCTCACTGTTAAAAGGAGACCAAGTGGCAACCTTTTCAAAGCCTAGAGACATCTCTGCTCCAGCTTTGTGTTCCTGGTCCCCTGTCCTCGCTCTCTATAGCCGCAGCAGTGAATGCCCGTTCGGCACATGAGGGTATCATGCTGTTTCCATATTGTACCCCTGTGCCTCGCCGCAGCAGTGGCCCACATGGGAAAGCGGGCCAGGCGGTGGGATAAACCAATTACCCCCCAGTCTGGACGGACTCCTGCCGATGCACCGCGCAGCAGCTCCACTCTGAGCCCTCCTGGGCTGGTTCCCCATGAGAGCCTGCTGGAGTTCCCAGAGATGAGGATTGTGCGGTCTGAAAAGCGTGCGGGGAGGCTATATTTTGTTTTGAATTTTGACATGGTGGCGCCCCTGGATCAATGCTGAGGGAGGAGACTTCAAACTGAGCTTCTGAGTGATTAAAAAAGCATGTGGAAGATCTTTTTTTTAAATTTTGGGCAACATTCACAACTTGTAACTATATGTATGATTTATGATATCAGGAATCCATGTTAGAATTAATCTCCAACCTTGTATGACACAAGCATCGTGTTTTTAATCTTGTTTCAAACTTATTCCTCCAAACCTACGTGCAGCTCAAATTGTAGATAAGACCAAAACATAGCAACAAAACAATGATATTTAGCAGAAATAAGAACAAGAAACAAGAAGAGAAAATGAAGGTTGGTGAGAGCTCTCTCTCTCTCTCTCTCTCTCTCTCTCTCTCTCTCTCTCTCTCCTCCGGTTCCTTGGATTCATGAGCCCGGATGGTTTCTATATGACAGCAGCCGTGACAATGGTCATTATGTCTGCTGGAGGCCTTGCCACTGCAGGGCCATTGTGTGGGCCCCATTCACCACGCAGTCATTTACACTTTCATTGGCAGCTATTTAGTCCTCATAAAAAGTTCAACACACCAATTTGTGAGCCGTGCTCAGCCAAGGAGAAGTGTGGAATAGGCTCAGAAAGCGGTTTCTTTAAAAGTCAATTAATTGTTTTCCTTCTTCTGGGAGGGGCAGAGAGGGAGGATCCCCGGGCTTTGGGGCCTCACATCTGTCCATTCGTCTTCTTGGGCCGCCTTGATGCAGGGGCCACACAGCTCAAAAGAAAAGTCTGAATCAGTCTGCTCACAGCTTTGGACAGCTAAGGAGATTTGGTATTTCTTTTCATGGTAGGGCTATCCTATTATCATATGAATCTGATTACAGCGGAGAGGATGGGATGCAGGAGGAAAAGGATGGAAAAATTAGTTTGTCGGACTGTTCAGCTCTAAATCCCACTCCTTGTGAAAGACCAGAGATTATGCGATGATGGGAAATGGGGGCATGAGTTCATCCAAGCCTTTACCAAGCCAAGAGCGCAGAGTCTTAAAGGGGCCAATGTGTCAGAGTCAGAGGAGCTCATGAAATTTAGATTTTTATGCTTGGCTCACTTCTTAACACTCCATTGATTACATGAACTGACCAGACTCTGTTAAGATTTAAAAAATGAATATATTTAAAAACTTAAAAACTTCTCTTGTAAGACAATAAGTCTTGAAATAAAGGAATAGATTTTTTTTTATTTTCAGAATTGGATGATATTGTTAATTATCCTTTAAAAAACAAAGCAGAGTGGAGTCATACGATGGTTTGACTTTAATGTACATCACATAAATACACAAAACACATAGGATAAAATCAGATAAGAATATAGCTCCACAATCGCACACGTTCGAGCCTTTATTCACAAAGACAAACTTGAAAAATGGCGGCCTTTCAGTTGTCCCTCCCACCATGGTTCAGAGGGCAACACTCACACAGAGCCAGCAAAGTGAACAACAGTGGATGTGGAGAGAGGCACAAAGGCTGAGCAGCAGCCCAACCCCTTCTTAGTCTCCCAGGGCCAAGGACAGTGATGGGAGACAGACAAAAGCAGGCCCTCTCTGAGCCTCGGTGCAGGAGGCCCCTGCTGTTTGCTCCTGTTCCACTCTACCAAATGTGCATTTCACCAGAAAATCAGTCACTCTGGCTCTGCTGGTGATATTTGGTGCCACCAGGATGGCACATTAAAACATCACAGGGATCCCACGCTGCCAGTACAAGGGTGAAAGTGCCTGTGGATAAAGGCTGTCGGACTCAGCGGTGCTACAACAGCACACTTCCTCAGTCTAAAGGGAAGTCACAGGAATTCTGACGTGCCGCCCGGGCAGTCTGGTAGACGGACAGGAAGTCTTTGTACCGCGGTGCACACCCTAACCACGCTTCCCCAAAGTGTTCTGACCCTGTGAAAAGAAACTCTCCGTCCCCGGGCTTCACGTGGCACTGCAGGAGTGCGTGGATGTGTCCATGCCAGGATGAGGCGGACCGAGGGGAGCCCGGGTCCACGCGTCTCTCAAACACTCCACTACGCTGCCAGTACACCCTCACCGCCAACACCTCCACCGACGATGTCTGGCTTTCAGAGCAATGGGAGATATTCTTGATGTGGCCTCGGATCACTGAGAAAGAAAGTATAAAATCAAGATTATCTTCACGTCTACATCCATTTCTTTCTGTCTTTTACTTTTTGTTTCTCAATTATGCTGCTCATGTGATTTCCCCTTTTCTAAAAATGAACATGGGTTTCTGTGAGACAAGATCATGAAAAGCAAACTATTGATCCCAGCCTGGCACAGATCCCTCCCATTCTGCAGCTGCCCTCACATCTCTATCTGTATTTAACTAAATATTACTCACATATTCTTGTAATCAAGAAATACTTGATTATGTCCTGTAAAGGGACTAGTACTTTTTTAAAATTAGAGCAGTACAGTATTCCTTTGCATTTATTTTGTTACAACATTTAACTAAAATGCCGATGTATTTATTTTTATTATAAATACCAAAATGTACATAATGTAAGAAATGTACTTTTAGCAACTGCTATTTTATTTAGTGCTATCAGACGAAGTATCAGGGTTAAAGATTTCAGAATTTACTCTTCAACTATTCTGATTTAAACGGTGTTCAAATTGTTTCGTTGAACGAGAGATTATTTTGTCTTTGTGAAGTCCAATTCTCTTTTCTTCGACATTCTCCCCGTAGTACTTAATGACGTCACGCCCCGCCCCCTCCACCTGGTTCTGTTCAGCCAATCAGATTGTGTCCTGCTCTGGACTGATTCCCGCCTTTCCACCTTAAAACACTCGAAGAGTCGGAGTCATGATGGCGTCTCCCTGTGGTGAGGAGTGTTCACGCAGCGGCTCAGGCACAAACAGCTGATCTCAGACCGAATGTAAACAAAGTGAGTCCGTCACAACTTCTTCTCTGCGTTTGTTTGGGTGCTGGTTCACAGGTGGAGGACAAGCTGAACTGAGCAGAGGTGAAACATGAATTGAGAGCCTCCCGGGTTTCTATTTGAAACAGAATGCGATGCTTGTTGTTTATCACTTCAACCGTCATTTTGTTGTTTGCTGGGACTTTTTCCTGACCACTTTTATTGGATAAAAGTTTCAAGTTGTTACATGGTGGATAAAGAGCAGTTGAATCACTGAGGGTCACATGTAATATGTAATATATCAACATGTAATAAACTGTGTGAGTAGGTCAACATCCTACTGTCACTCCTTAGCTTTTAAAAGTCAGTCAGGGTTGAACAGCCACTGCTGGAAAAGGGGCCATGTGTATTTAACATAAAGCACTCTATCACTGGGATGCATTCAAGTTCTGTGGATTTAATGGGGAAGTAAATAGGGAAGTCATTTTTGGAGGGAAACTGCTTAGGCCTCAGCACAAGGCCTCAACTGCAAAGAAATGCAAGTTCCATCAAATCAGCTCCCAGCAGCTTTGGACAAACATTTTACTGAGGAAACTGAAAAAAAATGGAATTTTCATCTTTTCCCTGACTCCCTGACTTAAGGTGAGTTTCAACTCCTTTTCTTTATTTGGCATTTGAATGGGATTCCTTTGAACTGTTTGGTTCACAAGCACATACAATTAAGTTCAATACAACCACTGCAGGTGTATTTTATACAGGACAGACCAAAGGCAAATTAACTTTCAAAGACCTCGGTATTATAGAATTAGATCTAAAGTTTGCAGTACATGTACTTACCAAAGTCACTGTTGCAGATGGCCATCAGGAGTTCAGTATCATTGCAGGGTCGACAAGAAGCTGTGGACACAAACATTTTTGCCTTTTAAAATTTTCTGTCCGCATCAATCATAATCAGCCGTTAACAGACCATGTGTGACCCAAAGCTCTGAGACTGACAGTGATTGATAGATGCTGTCTTTCCTCCTCCCTCCCACACAGACGCACATACCAGCTTCTTTCTTCTGCCTCCCCGCGTCACAGCGCAAAGACACCCGGGCGGAGAGTAAGGAATGCCGCTCCGGTGTCTGCACTCTTCTAAGTTCCCTGCCCACCCCGATGCCTGCAGATCAAAAGTCCCCCCGGTCTTGGCCCTGTGTTTGACTCCCATTGTAACTGCCTCATTGCGTGACCCCGTGCCAATGCAGGAGAGCTCAGGAGTCAAACACTCCGGCAACACAGAGACGACCAAGCAGCAGCTGTCTGTTATAGACAGAGCATGACATCACCGCTTTGGGAAAGGCCCGCACACATGGATGAATGCTAAGAAACGCACACACACACACGCACGCACAATGATGAGGTATTTGTGGAATCTGAAAACTATTTGCTGTCTCAATTCAGATCCCCTGGCCCATTGCCCTCCAGCCGCGCGTGGTCTGCTCCGTCCCTTCTGCTTTGTCCCTCGATAGAAACCAGACAGCCAGACAAAACAGACTGACCAGCAGCTACCCGCGACCCACAGAAAGAAATGGGTCTGTAATTAAATAACCTCTTTTTTTCCTTTAACTATGGGGTAAGGATTGGTCAGTTTAAGTCCCTCAATCTCCACTTCAAGAATGGGAATGCCATGTAAGATGTGCAATATGTGATACGATATATAGATTCTGTTTACACTGCCTTTATCGCTCAGTTTGCATTAAATTTGCATGTTCACAATTTATTTTATTTTTTTACATTTGTCAGTTTTCTCTTTGCAGCACAGCAGGTTTCTCTGATGTCAAGGATCATATCCTCACATCTTGTGATTAGAAGCCGTTCAATTATTATTAAAGGATATTTCATAAACATTTTTACAGCAAAGTTTGACCTGTATGATTTGTTAAAGTGAGGTTGCATGTGTTCTGTACAACAAAACAGCTCAATAAGCTGTGTATTTTAAAAGTAATTTTCGGTTAGAAAAAGTTGGTGTTTTGAGTCCAGTAGAAGTTATTTTCCCAGCCTGATAATTTAGAATCGCAGATGTAACTGAATACATATAATTGCAATGATTGTGCCACTAAAAGTACCTGATTGAGTTATTTTACTTGGTAAACGTGGTTCTCAGTTCCTCTTCCAATAATTCATCTGAATTAAATATACTCATCAATAAAGGTACTATCGTTACTATACTAAAACGTTTTCTTATCAGTGATCTCCATCGGTCCACCTCAGGGTGCACTCACTCTGTTGCCCGCTGTGACCCAGGTTGGGCGCAGCGCTCCTGTTCCCCAGCAGCTCGTATCTGAAGCCCATCGTGCGTCTGCTCCAGTGTCCGCCGCTCTGCGGGCTGGCCTGGAGGTACAAAGCGGGCCTGCGCGGTCCGTCAGCCCGGAAACAGAAGACCTGCCGCGGCCGCTGCCCGTCCGCCACCAGCAGCTGCAGCTCCCCGGCGCGCTCAACGAACACAGTGGCCCCGCGGAACGAGGGAGACGGTTTGATGCAGACGGTGGTGCGCAGGTTGGAGGACAGATTCGGCTCCAGCACCACCCGCAGAGCCTGGCCCGGGTACACCCAGCGCACCGAGCCCTCGGTGCAGCGCAGCCGCACCTGGAGCACGAGCCTGGAGTCTACGCCAGCTGCAAAACCGCTGGATTAAGAAAGGATACATTGAGATGAAGCCAATTAAAAATGACCATCCTGCGAAATGTTGCGCCGACAAGGTACCTCAGACTTTATTGTTTCAATTCACAAATAATATTATTATTCTAATCCGTAAGTATTTCCAAATATCATGAAATCATTGACGAAGGAGTTTAATCATTTAGCCTTGTGTTAAAGTTGTTAATAAATGGACCAGTGAACTGCAGTTTAACCCATATTTTGCTCTTACTTTGAACTAAACCACAGGCTTTAACCAATGCTTCATAAAACATTAATAAAGTCATAAGTTAAAACATAAACCTTAATGGCCAACGTGCCTTTGTATACCCTCATTATTTTCAAATGCGTAAAATACCTCACCTCCCGGTCCAGTTGCACAGGTCAGCTGCACAGTGTCGCAGCTGAAGAGCCAAGAAATGCACCAAAACTATCGCAGGAGAAATCATGTCACCGCTGTAAAGATAAAATCAAAACCAGGGAGAGGTAGGCGACGGAGCATGGCTGAAATAAAATGAGACTGTGAGACGTGGAGAGTCAGCGCGCTGCGCTGCAGCTACTGTGGGTCAGCTGAGTGCTCTCTCTCTCTCTCTCTCTCTCCCTCCCTCCCCTCTCCCTCTTTAATTAGAGCGGATCCAGTTGTTGGGCTGGCCTGTGCAGCTCTTTGTCTTCCCTCCATAAAGAGACAATAAGCTTGAAAGTCTTCAGCCATCTGTTTACATCATTGCTCCTTTCTCACAACAATTCATCCACTTTATCCCTCTCTGGTTTATCAACTAACTTCAATCTATCCAATGGCTGTTTTACATAAAAAACTTGCTCCAGCCATCTTTTTATTTTGCCACACTAATCCACTTTAATGAGTTGATGTAATTCTTAAAATGTTACTTTACCAAGGTTCTAAGTTACCGAGCCATATTTAAATCTCTTCAGTCGTTTTTTTTCTTTAAAATGTGTTGTATTGGAACTGCAAAAAATGTCGCTAGCAGTTGGTTAACAGCAACTTTTCTTGTGTTCCTTTCAGAAAGCTGCACTTCAATCAGAATAAAGAAACGTACGTGTTTCTTTGCTTGGGCCTCATCTAGTGGCTGGATGGTGAATCGCCTCACATCTGGAAGGTAAAAATAATCTGCAGGTTTTTCCAGCTCGAAAAAAAGGCTGCAGAAAACCCACAGCAGGGGGAAGCTGTAAGTCACCAGCAGCTCATATTGTACATGGATTCGAAGTGGAATGCGTTGCCAGCTTCCAGCAATGATTCACCCAGCGAGCATGAGTGGTTTCACTTCATTTTTACTCCGCGGGGTCGTTGTGCAGTAATGGTTTTGGCACCGTCTCAAGGTGTTGGTGGTGGTGGTGGGTGGCGACATCTTGTGGAGGGGAAGCCCAGCGGGCCGTGACCGTGCAGGGCCGCTCTCTGTGGGCTGATGGCTGCAGCTCTTCCCCGGATGGCTGTGGAGCCTCCGCGGGGCCCCGAGGCAGCATCGGATCAAAGGGTCGCGAGGTTTCTGATGGATTAGTCTTTGAGCAAATTACACTCGCATGCAGAGATCGGCCAGATGTTGCCTCAGCTGCAGGGGGAAGCCTTTTACTGTTCAACGCACTAAATGCTCAAATATGGACATGCTGGGTGTGTTGAGGCACACATTTAAAAATACACTCTTGATTGTAGTTGTGATGTGACCGATTAAACGTTTAAACACCAAGATTACAAGAGCACAAATAAGCACCTTCAGTATGGCCCCACATTTTGAATGATTCATTTCGATTCAGCTGTTTTTTCTCTGTTTTGTGACAAATCACATAGACATGTTATCTGAAGGCGTCTCCACAAAAAGCAAGCACATGTCGACTGGGCAGGGAGCGGCCAGGTGCCTCGACCGGTAGGGATGAGAGGAGAGGAGCGGGGGAGAGATGAGATACTGATGGAAATGACTGGGAGGGGATGGGTTGAGAGAGAGAGACCAGGAACCGTTGTGTAACCATAATTATTCCTGAACAGTCTTGCCTGGAAAAAAGTTGAGTTTTTTGGCACAGTGCAGCTGTGGATCCTAATTCGAGATGGAAGATAAAAAAAATTACAAAAATATAATCTACGTCTAAACGTTGCTTTTTTCAATATATTTATTTATAACGTGTTTACTCAACGGGGTCAGAGGGTGGGAGGCGCTGTCTGTTCATGTAGGAGACAAATGTCTCACACGTGTTATATCATGACAGTCCTTCATAGTTTGTTGTTGAATACATGAAAACTCTCCGTCTTCTTTCAGGCCTCACTCCGGTTTCTCTGTGCGTAATGTGAGCTCGCATTGGAAATATGTTAAAGATGACGATAGAGAACGAAGAAGAGCAATATTTCTATAGCTTTATACGAACCAGAACTTTACATATTCATCATATTTCGGGTGAGAGGTGGTTCAGGGGTTTAAATGGTTGCTTCTTGTGGAAAAAAAGATCGATCTTGAAATGACTGTGAAAGCAAATTAAATCAAGGAGAACTCAGAACTTGACATCAGGGCCTTCGTTGTTTGAACTGAACCGAGTGCTTCGTTATTTTCTCCTAAAGAAATATACCCACCAAACCTCGCCAGGAAAACATGTATATATTTTTAATGAGTCCAGAGGAGCACATTCAACATTTTAACCCTCGTATATCTAAAGTGTTCTTGTTGGAATAATTCACAATAATTCATACAAAACCAAATGTCGTGGAGCAACAATTATCGGACGTTTAATTTGAACGTGGCGCCAGCCCAGTACAACAGCAAAGCCTTTTACAAAAATATATATCCCGCAGCCTAAATGAGGTTGGATTTCTAAATTATAGAACAAACTGTCTGAAACGCTTAGAAAACAGATGTAGATGTTGAGATGGATTATTTATTCTCCTGTGATAAAACGTTCTAACTAAGTACATGTGCCTTTCAGAATTTTCGATTATTTTTATATTAACTACAAACATTCATAATACTATAACAAGATGAATGAAAAACCTCTTATTCTGAACCTAAGCTGAGACGTCTCACATTTTCACTCGACTGCTTCTGAATGCCAGTCACCTTATAACCTTTCCCAACCGGTTAACACTGTCATAGATTATAGCTAAATAAGATTATGATGGTTGTACAGTAAATAAAGTGTTTTTCTCTACACAATCTGAACAAGATGACCTCAGCGACATTTAACGCCTTCGACGTTTCGACGTCACTTTCTCTTTTTTCATTTTCCAGCAGCGTTTTAAACACGTGTACTCACACTTTCAGAGGTTACATAGAAACAAAAAAATATATGGTGATACAGGACAGGCTTGTGAGTGAGTTAACATCTTAAACGATTGTATTTCATAAACTGCTGCAAGTACTCATCTTTTCTCTCGGAAGAAGCCTTTGTCCGTGCTGCTCTCTCTGACGGTGACCGTCAACAGGTTCATGGTGACGTCCGTCACGGTCACAGTGTCCAGGTTGGCGAATCTCGGGGTCCACCTGGATGCGGTGTCACGGGTGGACTCGGGCTGGGTGGGCAGGTACTCTCTCACCTGGTGCCGCAGCTTCAGGGGGACAGACATGCTGCTCAGACAGTGAGTCCTGTGTCCTGTCCTCTCGTTGGGACCGAACGCGCAGGTGTAGGCCAGGCCTGCGCCCCCCGCGTGTCTCTGCGCGCCGCTGGGCTTGGGCGTGATCGTGGTCTTCTCCTGGAACCTCTTGGTCAGCTGGATGAGGCTGTGCTCCGTCGTCTCTCCCTGGAGGTGGTGCTGGTGGTGGGGGTGGGGGTGGTGGTGCAGCAGCCGTCTGGCCATTTTGGACACGCCGTGTGACCCGGGCTCCTCCACTGACCTGCTCCGTTTGGTGTCCGGTTCTGCCGAGCTGCTCCCGTCCTCTTGATCGTAATGTAAATGTAGCTTCGGTTTGCGCCCTCTCTTCCTGGGGAACCTATCCGGCTCCTGTGGCGTCAGAGCGGCCGGTGGGGTCGGCCTGGGCCTCCTCTCGGGCTCCGGGGCTCGGACGTAGACGCTCTCTCCTCTGTTGACCGCGCTCGGCGGGAAGATTGTGGGAACCACGGCGCGTAAACCCTCCCGGGCCCTTGGTGTTATGACAGGCTCCGGGATCGGATAGGAAACCTGGATCCCTCTGGGAGCCTCTCTTCTAAATTCATACGTCTTTTCTTTGGCTCTGGCCTGAGGACAGAGTAAATACCGTTTATTAAAGGAGGTTTCCCAGAGATGAAAATCTCCTGAGGAAATTTGAAGGTTTAAGAGCAGCAGCTGTTTGGTCAAGGCCTCATCCTAAACTTGATCTCCTGTTTAAAAAAAAAACAAAAACACAGAGCCTGGTCCACAATAGGTTTCTAGGACGTTTGACAGTTTCACACAAATGGTTTAACCTCAAGAAAACACTGGGTAAATTTAAGCTTTTCTTTTGACTCACACTTCTCGTCCCACTTGAGTTTCAGTTGACTCTGATCCACGGTCCGATGCTCTCCAAATGAACACGACTTTGGAAATGACTCACGAGCGAAGATGAAAATGAAAGAATGAAAGATTCGCTCACCTTCAGGAGAAATGTCTCGGGCTTGGGTCCCCGCTTCTTCGGGCCGAACAGCTCCCGTTCGCGCTCTCTATACGTGAGGAAAAGCATTTGACGAATCATCACTGTCAAATCACATTTATCCGAATATTTCTTATTGGTGTTCTAATGAAATCGAATGGTCTTTATTTGCGTGGCGGGGCCAAACTGTGTCACTGGGACGAGATCGACCTTCGGGACCTTTTTATTTACATTTGCTTTGGAGCTCGGTGAAATTAAAAAACGCAACACAGAATGAAGCCGACATCCTGCTGGGGATTTGAAAACTGCGTCTCATCTGGCACCTGCTCGGGGCTCGACACGAAGCGTCTCACTCCACAAACACACGCCAGAAAGTTTTCAAACATTTAAATGCATAGGGAATGTTGTTCAAACAGACTTCTGTTTGCTCCGTATCGCGGGGCGCACGGTGCCATTTCGTTCCGGTGGAGAGAGGCCTACCGCTGCGCTGTCAAACCCTCACCTCTCCTCGAAGGCGGCGAAGAGTCGTTCGTCCAGGATGTTTTCCTCCGGCTCCCATGTGCTGTGCCTGTGTCACAACAAGCAAACAGGAGAAGTGTTGGGCGCCGGACAGTGAGCGGACCGCACGTCATTGCGCGCACACACGCTGTATGTGACTTTTTATCGAAACGTTCTTTGCTGCGTACGCTGCAATTGCAGGCTACGTAGCGGCCAGTGACGCATGGCAAACCCAGCCATTGCTAAAGCTAGTGAGGACTTCCACGCTGCCCGGCGGGCTGGAGCCTGGACATTTCCCACCCCTGACTGGTGCACACATGCCGCCGTGCCCCGATCGGACCGGTGTGCGGTCCTCGGATAGGATGAAACGGATAAAAACACATCCAGGCGCGGAGCAAAGACGGGGTCTGAGGTGCAGTTGTGCGAGCGGCCAGGATGGAGCGCTGTCCTTCCCAGCCTCGGCGATTATACTCACTTCTGAGACCAGCCCTTCCATTTCACGAGATATTCCCAACGACCCTGCAAAACAGATCCGGAACACAGTCAGGTTATCGGCGCGTTGCCTGTCGGCGCGGCACAAACACACGGTTGCATAATCGGCGAGGAGGCTCTGGCCGAGAGGGGAAGAAAAGCAGCGAATACCCGTCTGATTCGCCGTTTAATGATGGACTCGGCTGCGAAGACGCTCTCACCGACAGCCGAGAGCTCCATGATTCACCATGCGCCCCGCTTATTTCTGTCTCGTTTATTATTTTTTTCGCTTCCCTCGTGTCCTCCTCGGGTTGTTTAATTTCGCACATCCCATAATACGCAATCTGGAGGGGACGTCATCACGTCTTTTTCTGTTGCCAGGCACCGCGGTCGGTAGGACGGATCGCGCTCGAGCACATTGGCTCGGTTGTTGCTACGTGCTCCGGGTGTCTGAGCGGAGGGGCGGAGTCCCGCTGCTCAGGCTGCTGCGCAGGAATCTCTGGCACCGAGGGACGAGGGAGGGCAGGGGCACCCGGTGCGGACCCACGGTCCCCGGGGGTCCCCGGGGGTCCCCGAGGGGGCCCCGCAGAGTCCACACTCAATACAGGAAAGAATCACCTCACCAGCACTGAAACGAATGACGAGAGAAACGTGTCACGTTCAAACACATCTCCTCTACACGACAAACTGTGAATATTAGTATTTGAATGGATAATAAACAAATACATGATTATAAAATATAATATAAATATATGTATGTATGTACAAAATGTGTCAAATGGAGCCTTAAACACTCAGACGTGTCCTTAGTGAGGAACCTTCAGACACTTTGATTGGCCTAAGTTCACACGCAATTATCTAAGATGTTTAATGTAAATCTTGACAGTTTAATTTACACTTTCAGAATCACGGTGCTGAGTATGTGAGGCACGGAGCATATGATCTCTATCCAAACATTGTGCGTAATTGGATTGTTGCGCATGAAATTATGTTTTACGCTCGTTTTGTCTGTGAGTGACACATGACGCTGTATTTTATCGTCCAGTGCAGATCGTTTCTGAATTTATTACAGAAACAAGTAAGACATAATTTGATACAAAAAAAAAATAAATCACTGAATTAGATGGATTATGATTTTTCATCTTTTTGGACCAAACGCTCATGTGCAAATAATAGTTGTGCTAAGAAAGCAAGCAGCACACTCGCCATTTATCTGGGAAGGAATTTTAATTTTACATGCAAGCATGTCGAGCCAAATTATATGAGCGATAATCACCTTGATTGATTGATTGATTTTTTGCTGGCTGCGCCTGATCACGTGTGAACTTTATTTAAGCAGAACGAAGCAGTTTTTTCGGGTTTCACATTTGGAGAGTTAGCGAGATGAAATTCTTGGACGTGTGTCTAAATGTGGGTAAAGTTAAACTGCTGAAGTTGAGGTGTAAAGTTTGTTGTGTGTACAAGGCTGTTGCTGAAATTTCACCTCCTGTGTCTCTGTAAAAACTGCATCTGCAGACAATAAAAAGGGTACATTTTATTTGATTAAGGTGTTAAATACTTGTTAAGACTTTGTGCTCTCTCCTTATTATAGAAATATGACCACGAGGACGTTGTTTCTTAGATCGTCAAGATTATTTTTAATGTGTGATGTATCCCGAGTAGAGATACATAAAAATAATAAACTCTTGATATCTTCTTCTTCGTTCTATGTGTAAATTATTATTCATTGTTCGTTATTTACTATATAAAGTGATGGTTGTTTATTTAAATAAAAAGATTACAATTTTTATACAATGTATATATTTATTTTGTCATTAAATTAACAGCAGATGTATAATAATAATAATAATAATAATAATAATTTAAACAACATAAAACCGATCACAATAATTAATCATAAAGAGTGGGGGGAAAAGAGATGAAACTGTATCCTTCGTTTCTGGTCATTTTCTGTGGACCTCAGATGAAATATTCACATGCACCAGATATACATTTTAAATTAAAAATTTAAATACATTTTTATTAATCATGAATTCAGGCCAAAACACACAGAAACATCAGCGTCTGTGGAATAAATAAATAAAGTAAAACCTGCGGGCCTCCTTTCACACGGTCTTCACTGCAGCACCGGGCTGAAAGGTCAAACATGTTCCACCACAAAAATGAGTCAATTTCTTACGAGATGCTTAAACGCGATTAAGACAAAATACTGGAAACACGTCATTTTCTTTTTCAGATTCTGATCTTGAACGTCTTGGTTTCATTTCTTTCACAGTCTGTCATTTATATATGAAAACAAACAGAGAGGCATCCTGATGAGGCCTGAATTCAGTTTATTCTCTAAATGAAACTGACCTTAAACTCCTTCATCGCCAAACTGCGTGAAGATTTGATGAGGTGATTACTGATTACGGACCTTTTCTCATTTCCTTCTCACTTTATGAGAACGCTGCAGAGGCTTTTGGGGATTAAAAAAATTAGTATGACAAACCACCACCCTGCTAATTAATAAGACATCTTAGAATCACTTCAAACATTTATGTTAGGTGCATTTCTCTCCATGTTTTTCAGAATCCAACAAGGATTAATGTCGCATAGACCCTTTAATTCCGGACCAATGTTCATAGATGGGCTAATTAATTATAATTAATGCTAATAATCAGATGTTGTAGATGTTACAGATGTGTGTAAATGAAATCAGGAGCAGGGACACGGTGTGTCCTCTGAGGAGACGTTCTGATGTGTCCTGTTGGTACCTCCTGTCTCATCATCATCGCATAAACTAAAAAAAAAAAATCGTTGAAGGTGAGACGGGTCTATCATTCATTGCGCAAATTCTCCCCGCTGTGGCGCAGACAAAAGGCGTGGGCGCCGTGGACAAAAGATGCGTTGTGGCTGCTGTGGAAATATGAACCTCCATTTTGATAGCCATAGCTCGTGGACCGACATTTCCTGTCGGTGCTATCATGGCTCTGCTGCACGGGTTGTGTTGCAGAGAGAGGCTGGTGCACATGCTGCGGCTGCTGTGTGTGTCCATATTTGGCTGCGAGTCGGTGAAAAGTGCGTGTGCGGGAGCCGCAATGGCGACCAGGCGAACATGAATAAACAGAGCTGGCTCTGTGAGAACGTTACTGGCTCTCTGGTTTCTGGGCAGCATGCGCGCACAGCGCTCGCTGCACTCACCGGGCGACATTTTCTGGCTGAAGGTGGCTCAGGCACCAAAACCGCAGGAGAGGAACTGTGAAGCTTTGTGACCTGCAGCTTTGTGTGTAGCCTATTTATTCCAGCGCAAGCCTCGAGTTAGAAAGCAGCTTGACGCAACTCAGACTCTCAGTTCTATGACTATTTTTGATCAACCCCGTCTTAATAGAGATATGTTTTCACGTCCTTACATCAAAGGAATTTAATTTGCAGGCCTCCTAAACACTCGGGCTTTAAATCAGCAAAAATGATCTCACTTCTAACCTGACCCTGTGTGTGGAGATGAGTCTGCTGCTGCTGCTGCTGGTGGTGCTGGTGTGTAGCCTACGATGATAAAGGGGGAATGTGAAACATCACACTTGGTCTATAAATATGTTCCCCTGCTCAACTGTGTTTCAGTTTCCTGCTGTTGCATGACTGACTCACACGGTTGGTTCAGAGCCATGAAAGGCCTGTGGAGATCAGCCTTCATACGCGCTCCTAGGCCCGCCTGTGCGTGCATGGGGTTTGGAAATTCCGCACTTATCAAGTGACATCAAATGGGTTTCACAACTGAGAAAATGTGCCCTGTCATGCGTGCCTGCCACTCTGCGTGTTTTCTGTGTGGTCCCGTTTGGATTAATTGACCCTCTGTCACATCCTCCTCCTTCTTTCTGGTTTTGGAATTTTTATCTCCTGCAAATGACAGATTCCCATTTGGTCAATGAATACGTCATTCTGCTTAACCCCCCCCCCCCCCACCCACACACACACACACACACACACACAATATGGTAAATGCACTAATTTTCAAATGTCAGAGCAATCTATGAGCATTCACATTTAAAAATATTTGTTTTTTTTTCCATTTCCATTCCATTCACTATACAGTTGCAGTAATTATTTGAGCTAGATCTGAAAAAATCCCTGATATATTTCAGACCAGTGTGTTGTTCTTTTTATGTGGTTGCCATAGTGGAACCCTGAGGGTTTCATCCTGGTCATATATATATATATATATATATATATATATATATATATATGGTCAATGTCAGTTAAAAAAGCTTCAAATGGATTCAGAATGTGAAATGTGGAAATGCTGGAAAGTTACCTACTCTTTCCATTTTTTTTGACTTTGTTAAATTATTTTATTAATTTATCAAAGTCAAGCTTTTATAATAATCCAAAGCAGCAGCTTCTCGACACTTTTAGATACTATTTTCTTCTCTCTACCCTCTCCTCCTCCTTTTAAAGGTTGTTTTTTTTTTGTACACACACATTCGTCTGTCATTTTGTTATTCCAAACATTCAAGTCTGCCTCAGGTTCCAGTGCGGGCTGCAGGCCTTTGAATGACTCTACTTAAAAGGCTGGAGCATCACGGTCAGTGTCATGAACCGTCTGTAATTAAAGCTCATTCATGAAAGCTGAAGTGAAAGCTGGAGTGACACTCCTGTTTACCTGTAGGGAGAATTGGTTTGCAGAGAGGAAACACAGTCATGAGTCATTGTGCACGAGAGGCCACAAAGCCCACTGCAGACCCATTATATTTAAATGTCATGTTCTTGACGTGCTTCCTTGCTACGGTCACGAAGCCTTTCTTCTTCATACAATCCAACATTACATAATAAGTTCACATGTCCACCTCCTGTTATGTTATGTCGTGTGTTGACATTCCGGCTCAGGGCTGAGCTGCGGCGGAAAAATAATGCATGTGTAAAGTTTGATGATACAAGTGGCTGGTGCCGTTATGCAATACAGGGAGCCCTTTGTGCAGGATCGTTTGTGATTATGCAACACGATCTGTTTTCCTATTCATGGTTCACAACCATGTTAGTGTTTCTACTGCTTAATGTTCCATTCTCTCCCTCCGAGTGCAGAGAGGAACTGCACAACAATGACACATAAATCTTTAACTGGAACACTGGGGGGAAAAAAATGTATGAAATGTTAGCCGTTCAATATATCAACACACAAAGCTTCCAGTTTCGCCCTCCTCCCAGTGTCAGTGCAGCGAGAATATCAGAGGTCAAATCTCTTTCTTTATTGTGAAACATACCATCCAGTGAGCTGTGCCAAAAGCAATAAGTCAGTCACCTCCTGCTAGAACAAACTTTATAACAATCATTTTGACTTTGAACCAAGTGCAAGAATGAAATGGCAAAAGAAAAGTGAACAAAAAGTATCAGACAGCAGACTCAAAAAGTAAAGGGCAACCGGTTCAGTGGGATCACTCACAGCTTCCGATGCAGAGAACATCTCGTTTTCTTTGTGAACGACAAATTAGACGTCAATAAATATGCACTCTTCCTTCTATTAAAAACTACTCTAGCATTTTAGCATTCTCACTGGTCTTGCATTAGCTGTGCGGAGAAGGCAATTTTGACTCAAATGTAGGTTACATCCAACAGCTTTGACATTTGAATTTTCAGCAGCATAATCAAAACAGTTTGCCCTCACTGGATTGCATGTAACAGTATCCAAAAGCCCTCCTCACAAGTCACATTTAGTCCTCGTAGCATGATCACGTATGACCCTGGTACCTTTTTCTCTAAAACATATAGCAAACGTGTTCTTCAGATCACACTGAAGAGGTTCAGCAGCAAAATGAGATGAACATGGTTTATCTGCGTGACATTAGGGAGACTCGAAGATAAAATCTCCTGCATCATGTGAAGTAATTGATGAGGTGATGAATCACAGCCTTGTTATGGTAATAATCAATATGTCGACCTAACGGGAAAACATGACACCTTACTGATCTGTGAGAGCATACACATGTCGGACTCTGACAGATCCATCAATGGCTTTGCTGCATCTCAACGGCAAAACAAAAAAAGTAACAGACAAAGATAAAAATGCTGGGACATTCCTTCAAGACTGCTGACATAACAGAGTATTTACCACTGCTTTTTTTTTTTTTTAATTTTCTTGTTTTCTAGTAATCTTTCTCATACAAGCCACAAACAAAGCCTGTAATAAAATATTCTAAGTGTTCATGTCTGGAGTAATTAAAGTAAAGTTAGAGACTCCATCTCTATTAATGACAGAAACCAACATGTAAAATGTAATTAAGTGCTTTCAATTTGATCTCAATCACCATAGACATAGAAGTTCCTCTCTACCTTCTATCATGACCAAAATATGAGATATTATTCATACAAAATGCGTATAAACCTTCGTATATCTCAGGTTATAAGTTTGGTACAGGTATGAAACAACAGCAAAAAGTATCTCATTAAGCTCCATATGACAAATAAACTGATTTTTTTTTGTGTGGAATACATCCACCTGAATGCATTCGCTCAAATCCTCGAGGGCACTTTCTTGACTACAACATCACAGAGGAGTTACAGTATAAAACGTTATAAGAAACATATTGAATTTGACTGATAAATTATAAATTTTCATATATACAAAATTCTGATGTTACATGTTTACATATGCACATATAGACAGGATCAATCGTCAGGTCACTGGGAGACCCAGTCTACCCAGTTTCTAAAGAGTTTCAAATATATTCCTTGAAGGTGACGGTGAGACTGTTTGTTGTGATATCAGTGATGATGATATTTCCCATGAAAGGAGACAGTTTTTTAACAGACGCTTCTTTCGATTTCTCTGTGACTTCCTGCGTGTCCTCAGTCTCAGGCGGAGTGTCTCTGACAGCAGGCTCAGGCTCCGGCACCGGCTCTGGCAGTATTTCTGGCTCCACCTGTTTCTTAGTCTTTGGGCAGCTGAGATCCATCGGCTCCTCTTGGCTGCCGGAGTCCATAACCTCGTACGCGCACGTACTGCCGAGGCGCCGGCCACTACAGTGGAGGTCCATGGGCGTGTCCTGAGGCGGCGTAATGACTGTGCCTGGGACGCTGAGGCTCCTGGAGGTCAAGTAGGTTTTGGAAACGCTCCTCTCCTCCACGGGATCTGAGAGCTTTCGCTTGCGCTCGCTGGCGAATGAAGGGATCCTGATCTGGTCCACAGCAGTAGGTGTCGAGATGCTGGTGTCAACAGACCAAGACATCGGGGGTGAACTCGCCGTCAGCTGTAGCGGCAGATCATCCGGCAAGTCCGCCTGACCCCGAGCCACTTCTGTGTTGTATTCCTCTGCTGTGCTTGGCGAAGGTTTGGAGAAGTGTCTGTCCTTGGGGGAACACTTTATGGGGTGCTCCGCGGCGGGAAGGGAGCTGCCGTTACAGATCTCTTTGGGGATACCGTTCTCTGGATGCTCCGCCATTTTGGTTCTGTGAGCTGGATTGTTTTCCGATGGTTTGGTGTTGTGCGGTTTCTCTTCGCCGGATGATTCCCCGTGTTTACTTTTTGCTCCATGAACCTTGTTGCTGTCCATGTACTTGCTCATGACAATAACAATACGTCCATTCTTGTTCTTGTTCTTGATTATCTTCATTTTGCTGCTGACAGCACTTGGCAGGGTTGCGTCCTTAGGATTGGGTTTGAGGGCACGCTCGCTCTCTGCCTCTTTGACAGCGGGTTTCCTCACCTCCACTGCCAACTCTTTGACTTTGCTCAAGCATCCTGTGTCTTTGTCACGAACCCATTTCTGCTGCAGAGCCAGCGGTAAGTTCCAGCCAGGATTTGCTTGTTTACAGGCTGGTTCCTGAACTTTGACCACCTCTTTGAGCCTCAAGGCCTGCGTGTCGTACATATTGGGGTCAGGCTCGTAGTGGTGATGCTTCTTGCTGTTTAGCTGGTAGATGAACTTCTTCTTGCCGTTGGATATCTGGTCGGCGGGGACCTCCTGGCTGCTGGGCTGGTACTGATGGTGCTTCTTGCTGTTCAGCTGGTACTGCTGAGACTGGGGCCGCTGGATTTGGACAGGATCTGACTTGAGGCCATCCTCTGCCTCCTGCATTGTTTCCTCAAAGCCTGTAGGGATACAGGATCTTCGGGCGAAGGAGGGCACCTTGAGGAACAGAGAAAAACAATGGTTTGAACATGACAACTCATTTTAATTGAAATTCTAAATACTGATTTAAAAGGGACAGAAAGCATGGGGTGCCATTATGCTTTTGCATGCAGACTAAATAGTTCCTTAACCCCCCCATTAATATTTTGCAGCACTGACAAGAAACAGATTAAAACAGAAATGTTGGATCTCAGGTGCTGAGATTATCCTGGATTAGTCATTGGAAAATCCAAATAAAATCCCACAATACAATCATCAAGCTTTCTGTTTAGAATATTACCTCCAAGTCCAAACTGAGATAATCCTAATGACATCACTATGGCGGCGGGCTTAATTTAGCTCTTCCTACATGACATAACTGTATTATCAGGGGGAGTCGCACTGCTCGCAGTGAGCTGTGCCAATTCCAACATCTCACAGCTGCTTAAAACCACGCTACAGCTAAAATATGCTAACATGCACTCTGCCAACTGACAGTTTGCCGGAAGATAGAGAAATGATCCAACCAGGAGTCTGTATACAACCCCCCCGCCCCCCTGTACAGACTGACCCCTCGGGCCGTCAGGGGGGCACTGCAGCGGAACGCTCAAGACGCTTTGGCTGTGACCTTAGGTCAGAGAAGTGCCAGTGGACATGTCACGCTTTTTCCCTGATTGCTGGCCACGTGTGACTTTGGCAGAAGGGTATGCCTCTTAAGGAGTGACACTGCATAGCAATCAGCTCCAAGTCTCAGAATATATAATCACATTTGGCTCAGGATCCGACTCTGTCAAGGCCTCGGCTAAGATAGTCAAAGCACGGCGGAGTGCTACTTTCAGCCCTCTATTTTTGTCTTGGGGAACAATTATAAAGCGGGAGACATTCCACTGATACTGATTCACTCGGTACAAAAGGAACTTATCAAGCGTCCTCAGCGTAGAGCAGTGTTTTGCAAATGAAGCTGTTTAGCATAAAGAAATAATGAACACGCAGGAAAAAAATGAGAGCACTCAAGCAATGGGTCGGGTAACCTCAGGCAACAAAACCTGGTTTCATGATGACTGCACACAGAAACCCAGCTTTACAACCGCCTGTCCTCACTTTGCCCTTTTCTCTATTTCTATCAAAGAAATCTATTAATATCCATGACCATAAACCTGACAGAACCTGTCCCTCACTGAAACTTGCAGCGAGGCTTCAAAAAGTGAGAGGCAATCCGGTCGGTAATGAGGATGATAATTACCTGCAGTAAAAGATGTTTCGGCTTTGGCCCCCGTTTACGATATCCCATCAGCTGCTCCTGCCTCTCTCTGTGAAAACAAAGGTAATTACATTTTTCTTACATCATATTTACGACATCTCTTTGTCAGACAGTGTTTCACTTTGGAAATCAAATTAAATCACAGGGGAACATCACAGGTTTGACACTTGGAGGATTTGTTCGTTGTTTTTTTTTCTACCTATCCAAGGTCAAGGCTGGAATTTAGATTCAGAGGACTAATGAATGCCCACATGTGACCCGCTGCAAAGCATTATTGTTCTTATTTGCATAGCTCTCCATGGTGATCGGCCCATTCCATATTCTCATTATCCAGGAGAAATTTAATTACAGCCAGAGCAGCCTGAATCTCCCCTCGTCTTTTAAACATCCTCTCTCGCAGCACAACCTTCCTCCTCTTACGCTCAAATCCTAATTAGGGTCATGAGGTACGGATGAAATGCGATAAATACAGCATTGTGGAGGACCTCTGGGATGTGTGCTGCTGCTGCTGCTGCTGAAAGAATTTACTCCACCAGGTCTTGTGCAACACAACGTCTACACTCAGAAGGTGTAGAGTGATTAATATCAGACTAGCAAACCGTTGTGGCTACACTAGAAGAGCTGAGTGTCAGTGAAATATTGCTCCCTGATATAAACCTTGACTCATCATTGGCTCATAAATAACCAGTGGTGGATGAAGGCTGGCTGCATGCAGACTCCACCAGGCATGCGTCAACCCAGCCTATTGTCGGCCTCTCGCTACAGATGTTCAATCTGTCAGAGCTGCCAGGAAGCCGCCACAATATACAGTCTACATTTTAATGCTATAATGTGTGCGATTTCAAACAGCGTCCAACGGGGTGACCCCTATTCACAGAAGATTTGGCAATTACAGCCTCCCTTGTCGGATCCCCTCCCCCATCCTCTGGGAGCAGAGAGGAATCCACACACACACACAGTGCAGAGGCAACGCTCCATGACCATCAGCACAGAGCCAGACACACACACACACACACACACACACACACAGCCAGGCGGGCAGGCAGGCTGCAGGGGAATATGAGAGCAGTATACTGGAAACGCTGCAGAGCAGTGCGTGTCAATTAGCCTTTTCAGAAATGCGAATTCCTTTCCCCAGCCATCATGTCTTTAGGCCTAGTGGCCTACAGAGAGAGAGTAAATCTCACAGGCCTCATGGGTCCAGCAACCCAGACTAGATGTTGTGCACAGGCCACAGGGCCAACAGGAGGGCATAATTCATATTCATTAACACCTCAGCCCCTCTGATTGGCATTCATGTATTTGTAATTATTTTAAGGCCTCTGTTAAGTCTCCTGTTGACCCAGATTGAAAGGCGGCTGTTGTACATCCAAGGTGAATATTGTTTTCACAACATGACATGGCAAAATAAAGGAAGTCAATGTCAATGCTAGTGTTGCGGAATGTTTTTGTCTTGGCTGGGAAACACGTGAGAAGCTCAGCTGAGGCTGCAGATCTCGCTCTGATAGTGGCGGGGGTTCACAGAGAGCACAACGGTGACTCGACCTCTCCGGTGACCGTCCGGTGCTAACGTAGCACCTGTCCTGCTCGGGCCTCTGGCTAGCAAGTAAATCCTAACATTAAAAATGCGATTACTGCTTGAGCACTGCTTTCTCCTATTTCAACCCTGTAGGTGACTACTAATGTGAATATAGGTCACTGCATGCTTGGTAAGGCCTCATCCCTGGCGCAGAAGAACAGAATCTGATGAATTGATTTGCGTTGTATTGCATGCATCCGATCTTCCCCATTAGCCTGATTTAGGAATTCTCATCACCACATCCCCAGCTTTTTCCCCAAGAGACGGTCCTATGGGAAAGGGGGGGGGGGGGGGGGGGGGGGGGGGGGGGGGGGGGGGGGGGGGGGGGTTGCAATGCTAGAGTTACTGGGTCGCCCCTCCTCCCATGCCCATATATGTTCATGGCTGAAGTGGAGGCTGCGTAAGGCCTCGAAGTCCACATCCCTCTCACCTGTGTTGAAATGCGACCAGAAGACGTGGGTCAAGGATGTTTTCCTCTGGCTCCCATGTGTTGTACCTGCAGAGAGGAGAGAGGGAAACAACTGTCAGAGAGCTGTCTCACACACACACACACACACACACACAGCATTACTGTGCGGCCAGAGTGGACAGGTAGGTTCCAATTTAAGAGCAGTGGATTGGATGAGTCATACTTCAAGGTCATTGCATATGTAAAAAAAAATCCCGTCAACAGCAGCCATTTGCCACATTCCCGAAAAACAACCAACCACAGGCACATGCGACTGCACAGTGAAAACGCTCCGCAAAAAGTGTCTCCAAACGATCCTCCTGCTCCAGCACACAGTCGGCCATTTTAGCACCACTGTCTCGTAAATTCGCTGGCAGAGCAGAAATAATTAAAACGGGATTACATGGCTGTGCCTACCCCCTTCCCTCGCATAAATTAGTGAAGGCATCCGCCGAAACACTGAAACACATACCGAGCGCGCTCTCCAAGCTTACGCACACATGCACAAACACACACACACACGCAGACATGCACAAACAACCGCATACTAAGCCCGCACGTCTCTAATGAATGACATTTTCCCTGCACTTGATTTTGTTGCATGTAATCAAAGCACCGGAAAATGAAGAGCGATATTTCAGTAAGGAGCTGGTGTGTGTGTGTGGAGGGAGACTTACTTGGGGGACCAGCCTCGCCACTTGACCAGGTACTCAATCTTGCCCTGTGTTGGAGGAGAGCACATTTTTTTAAAGTCAGGCTCACGTCAAACGCAAATATTATTGCGCCTTTGCGGGCACGCTCCCTCCCTGTTACCTTGCGGATGCGCTTCTTTTCGATGCCCTCCACCGCAAAGACGTGCTCTCCGGCGGCGGGGAGCTCCATTCTCGGCTCAATCCGATCGCAGTGGGGACGGGGACAGGGCGAAACGTTGGTTACGCGCCGTCGATGTGCCTTCCTCCGTTCGATGCGTGCTGCGCGCGCCTGGTAGTTTTCCAGTTGTATCCAAATCCAACTGTATTCCCTCCACCTCTCCTCCTCGCGCTCTCTCTCTCTCGCTCTCTCTCTCCCTCTCCCTCCTTCTTTGCACACTCCACAGTCCTGGCAACGAGCATAGAGAAATTCACAGCGGCGCGGCTGCGAGCAGCTCTTTTCGTGCAATGGCTTGAGCTCGGTGCATGACGTCAGAAGGGGAGGGGGAGGTGGAGACCTTGCACAGAGGTTTATCCAGTGAGCACTGGACTGCAGGAGGGGTATCTGGGAATGAATCAATCACCTCATCACTGTCACATCATGAAGGAAACCCACTCGTTTCGTTCTGTAGAATGTAATGACAAGGCTGGTGCATAGGGACCCCCCCCCCCCCATTCTTCACAATAGCGTGAGCTCCTTCAGAGTAAAATTGTATTCAAGTGCATATGGTGTTCAGTAAATAACTGTGAATGCATTTTTAAAAAGAGACAACATCTATTGTTAATATTAACTCAGTTCAACGGCACCACAGATCTGCAGCAGGTTTAGTGCAGCACATCTTCACCCCAGGGAGCAGAAACTCCGACTTTCAAGATTCCACCTTCTTCTCTTCAGAAGCTTCCTGCACCCAGAAGAGTTTTTATCAGAAGAGGAATAACAACAGAGGATTCAGACGCAACAGCCTTGGAGGAGCCTGGGTAATGACTGTGACTGAGGCTGACGCACCGGTGAAAAAGAAGTTCCCCCTTTTTATTTCCGATCCTCTAAAGCGGCACGACTGCAGATGACTTGGCCGAGGCTCACACTTCGATCTGCAAAAGGCGCCGCGCAAATATAGGTCACACACTGTCTGCTCGTCAAACCAGTGCCATGTCCTCTGGGCTCAACTGGCATTAATTTGACACACAGCAGAGGGTTGCCGTGCAGCCCCTCAGCATACCTGTGGCAACTTTGTGCTCGTCCGCTGCCTCTGCGCGCGCCTAAACAGCCTGTTACTGGCTGTAACATTGGATGTGGCACGTTGATCTGCTCGGTGACAATTTAAATCCATCAACATAAACCACAGCAGCAGCGAACTTTGTACTACGTGCTGTAAATGTCACCCGCTTTAAGTCACCTGATTTATAGGGACATGATTAGAAACATGGGCGAAGACGCGCCCACCGTGCGTAAAATACCTGTTTCCGTGCGTAAATTGTGTTTGACACACGCGTGTGGCGTCAACACGATATCATTCGTTCCGATATGTCGCCTTAATGGCACAAGAAGAATCACAAGGGGTGAAAAACCCGAAGCTTTGCTCGCTCCAAAAATAATTCAGCATCATAAGGGTTAAAACGAAGCCTCCAAGCAGAGCGGCAGCGGCCAGCCTATTAAACACAGGCACGATATATCTCTGCCCTGCCATATAAGGTAATGGGGAGAAAGCGACGAAATAGCACATTTTGCAATCGCTCATTTTCGTGTTTGTGTTTTGAAATGGGTGCGAGAAGGGCTCGGGACTTCACCGGATCCAAATTTACTCGATTACAGCTTCGATTTGTCGCTCTATTCCTGTTTTTCCCCGTGCCCTTCAGCCGCGGCCAGGGAGCGCATACGCCCTGCTTCCCTAGCAACAGCATGAAAGGAGAGAGCGACAGAGACAGAGAGAGAGAGAGAGAGAGAGAGAGAGAGAGAGGGAGAAAGTAGAGAGCGAGAGAGCGGATTTAAGTTTGTGACAAACAAACGAGCTTGAGAAAAAATGGCACCGAGGAGCCATCGTTTCCCCCAAACGTTATTTTACGACGAATCGAAATGCATATTCATAAGCACGGAGGGCTGACAGCAGCATGGAGCAACCTTTCAGGGGCTGTAAGGTATCTGCTGTCCGCTCTGGTCGGTCACCAGGTGCCCAAAATACAAATTATGAATCATTTAGTGTTTGTGCTGACGGGAGGGACGCGCGCAGTGCGCGTCAAGACAGATAATCATTTAGAAAATCCTCTGAGTCAGCTGGTCGGTGCGCTGCGATCCCAGCACGACAACCATCAAAGCTAAATATATTTGGTGCATTTTCCAAAATCTATATACCTCATGTACTCTGGACTGAAGAAATGTCACCAGCGCGTCAGAAGATGAGTTTCTGTAATTTCTTTGCGCTCAAGTTGCACATCAAATGGAGGTAGGAAGGTGCGAGCGATTAGAAACCATTCGTTTGAGAGTTTGTCCTGAAATATTTGTTTCCCCTTTTCTCACTGTTCCGTTTTCCGAGGAGCTGTGAGTTTGCTCTTTTGCACTTTTTTTTTCTTTCACATTCAAGTTGCCGACGCCAGTTTGTGCAGAGGTTTCAAAGACCGACGGAGAGAATCAGAAGTGAGCTTAAATAAACGCGCAGTGGGATGGAGTGTGTATTTCATCACCAGGCGCTGAACAAAACGAGCCAGCGATGAGACGAAAATTAAGAAATATGTGTGTAAAGCTGTTCATCCCTCAGTCTTGAAAATGGGAGCATTTAGCTCGGCGCAGAAACACGCACTTCATCTCGTCTCCACTCTCCTTTGCAAGTGAAAACTTTATTTACCCTTTCCTTTGTCAAAAGCTGTCACGAGAATAAAAATTCAAAGCTTCATTTTTTTACGTTCCGTGAGCCTTTTTGCAGAAACACCACCAACGTTTATTTTGTCCTTTTGTTTTTCTGTGGCCCGTCAAGGTCAAATGAGCTGTTCTCAAAAACAGGAGGATAAACCCAGGGTCAGCGTTATCTCCAGTTTGAGGGGACTACTCTCAAAACACTTCTTGGCTCATTTAAATTCAACAACAAGGCTATTTTTTGGTTTGTGGCAGAGATTTGGAAAACAGCCCTGCCTGAGAAAATATATTTTTAATATGGAGAAATTACATTACCGGCGGCCACCTTTTCTGAGAGGTTAAAGGAGTTGGGTTGGCATATTCGGATGATATTTCTGAAGCAGAAATCTCAGTGAAGGAGTGGAAAGTGGGTGATTGTAAGAATGCCCGTGGGGTACATTTATGTGGGTGTAAATGTGTGTCTGGAGCAGGGCCGGGGTCAGGCTAAGTCATGATCTCTGGTCCGGTCTCAGCAGGAAACTCCGAGATCTCAGCCTTGTGAGGGCTTTTTCCATCGCAACACAAATTTCTTTCCTCTTTCTCCTCTTTTCTGTCTCTCACAAACACGCACACATGCACACGCTGTCTGTACACAGCTGGCTCGCTCAAGGAGCCGTCCACAAAATGGTGGCTCAGGGGGAAGCCAGGAGGCCTCCCCTTCTTGGCACCCGCCACCCACAGTGCCAGGAGTGCCAACTGAGGGAATGAAGAGTTGTGTGTGTGCTGGGAATGTGTGATTGATGCAGGGAACAAGGAAAGGGGAAAAAAGGTGTGGTGGAAAGAGGACAAGTGGGAGGACGAGAGGAACAAAAAGGTGACAGGAGGGAGGGAGGGAGAGAGGAGTTTGCCAAGCGTCCGATTCATTCCTCCACTGTGGCGAGAAAGAAAAGAGTTGATTGGTTTAAGGGACAGAATGCAAGGACAGGGTGGAGAGGAGGAAAAGGAGGGGAGTATTACAAAAATGTTAAGAGGGCCCTACAGCCATTCTGGCAGCTCTCAGCGGGCGGTCATTAAGCTCCACTATCAAACCGGCTGATGTAGCAAGGACGTGCACACGAAACAAGCAGACAAATGCCAGGAAAGGTTCGCAGTGTTGTTGAAAACAGATCATGGCAACTCTCAGTTAATGCTATAGGGGATCTTTAATCCGCTACACTAAATATGATGTCTACGATGAACGGGTCAATTTGATTTTGTTGCAACAATAGCTGTCACGTTCCAGGGTCTGTTTCCTCCTCTTCTTCTTCAGGTGCTAACACAGAAATCATCCCGCGGCTTTGTCTGCCCCTGACATACGTTTAATTATGATGATTGGAACAAATGAAAGCTATTAAGGACTCATTCGTCTTGATGCTGCAGATTTTTAATGCAGTATGAAGATGCGTTGGGGGAGGAGGGTGTGTGTGTGTGTGTGTGGTGGGGAAGCGGAAATTCCTCCTCCAGTGTCATTGTCACGGCCATTGTTGCACCAAGGCGACAGGTCTTCGGAGAGGGGTGCTCCTCTCCCTGCCCTCCCCCCTCCCTCTCCACCCCCCCGCTCGGCTGCAAGGCTGCCGTCGTGTGGGGTTCACCACCGCCGCCATACGCTTCCCACATTGACCCCCTCCCTTACACCTACCCAGGAGCCTGAGCCTGAGATGGTGGTGGGGTGCAGGGGGAGCCTGGGAGACAGGGAAGAGTAGGAGGAAGAGGAGGAGGAGGAGGAGGGGTAGCCCACACAGAGCAGGATTCCGGGGGGGGGGTGTTAGGGCTGAGGGCCGAGGGGAGGAAGAGGGAGGCGGTACGGTGGAATTCTGCAGCCGAACGCACAACTCGTCAATACGGTATCGAGCTGCAGACAGCAGCGTGTGAGGAGCAGAAATCTGAATTCACAGTCGGCATTATTTATTCACTGCCATCAATGATATATACTCCACAGCTTTGTACAGGAAATCACAATAGTCGGCTTGTGCGCGAGGCACAATGGCAACGCCTCAGAGAACAATGGCTGAATAATCCACAGAATAATTGTACACATTTCTCCCTTATCAGAGGCAGAGACCGCTCCCTCCGTACGGGATGCTGTGGTTATTTCCACTGGCCCAGGGACCTTTCAGCTGAGCAGCAGCGGCTCCTGTGCCCGTGACCCAGTGTTCAGATTTAGCTCCCTTCAGTCTAATGCCAAGCTAATGATGAGTGACACGGGCCCTTATCCTGAGAGCCCTTTCCTCGCACTCCACCTCGATCCTCCCTCCCCCCCACCCCCCCATCTCCCGGGAACAGCTTATTTGCCTGTTTTTAATTGCGATTTAATTTACATGTGAGCCTCGAAGCCAGTCGTTTTTTTTTTCACTCTCTTCTTCATCACCCCCCTCCCCTCGCCCCCGCTTCACCACCAAGGGCTTGTCAACTGTGGCTTTTATGAGAGAAGGAAGAAGAAGAAGATATAGATTGTGATCGTCCACAAATGAGCCAAACAAACGGTGGCAGGAAGTCCATGTGTGGGTTCCTCTTTATGAGGTCAACAGCGGTTCAGAAACAATCAAGTGTCCGGGACAGACAGAAGCACAACACGCAGAGAACGAGGGGGAGAGAGAGAGAGTGAGAGCAGGGGGTACGATGCAAGTTGAAGATGTAGATGAAGCAGCCATCACTCCATCAAAATGTAATAAGAGGAAGAGTGGACAGCGAGCTTGCAGATAGACAAGTTTAATGTGCTTGTCTATCTATATGGAAATTCAGCCACGCAGGCAGTCACCCAGGCTGCTTCTTCCGTTCCTCTTTTTTTTTTTATATAATTCACTTTGGGGTTTTGATTGGCTGTATGAGGAGCAAAGAGAAGGAGCTTCAGAGGAGGAGCTGGGAGATAAAGCAAGCTTTCTTCACTTGAGCAAAGAGCACAACAGGGATTTAAGATTTGTATTAAACTCACAGAGATAATCAAACCGCTGCAGAGCATCTGCCATTTTCTACAAAAAAAAAAAAAAATGGAGACAATCACTCAGAAATTGCCGTCCGCTGCAGTTTCAACAATGTCAACAAAGACGCTTGGAGCTCAATATTATCTATTGTTTCCTAGCTCATGTTCTGAGTCCGTCTTTCCATTCCTGGGCTTTACATTCAAAAAGGAAATGTGCCGTCTCCTGCAGCTCATGGCTGTTTATTTACCTCCTGTGCATTTGCATAAAAATATCCCACATTAAAGAAAACTTTTTTTTTTATCACAATAAGCCACGATACCCAGCGCGGCTGTATAATCACTGCTCACTCCCACACACATACGGCCTGGGGCAAGCCTGTCAGGACTGGGGCTGGCGGAGCGCGCTGCCGTGTCAGTCATCGCCCTGCCGCTCTCAAACACGTGCGCCAGACATCACACACTCAACGCAGGAACTCGGAGTGTGTCACAGGTACTGCTGCTC
Organism: Pseudorhombus dupliciocellatus; assembly: GCA_016785235.1. Taxonomy (NCBI): domain Eukaryota; kingdom Metazoa; phylum Chordata; class Actinopteri; order Pleuronectiformes; family Paralichthyidae; genus Pseudorhombus; species Pseudorhombus dupliciocellatus. The sequence goes on along the minus strand of JAFBJW010009048.1, from coordinate 209,674 downwards.
GCCACACCAGAGCGAAACAGGCCTCTTCCTGAACACGGCAGCGCAGGCGGCCTCTTTTGTCTGCTGCATGTTCTCTATTGTCCCTCACTCCTGCCGCCAGTGCAACCTGCGGGTCAGTCTTCACTAATTAGCTCAATTGAATATGCTTTTCCTGGGTAATGAGCAGGGGAACATGTGTCCGAGGTGCTCATTACCACATTAGCATGTCAGTATTCTGTACCAGGTGAAAGCTTGACGTGGTTCTGGCAAAGCTTCTCCTCAGTTGAACTATTTAAACGGCCTGAAATCCAATTTCCTCTATTGGCCTCTGCAGGAGCAACAGGGGTCCAACATTTTTCTGCCAGAGTCTGGATGGTGTCGGTTCAGCGCTGACTTATTCTCAGATTTCTTCCGGAGCGGCTGAGCTCTTCGGTTTTGGCTCGGTAGCGAAAAAATTTGGCAACATTTAGATTAGAATATATAATTGGTGGGTTGTTTGCTTATTATTGTTTTCGACTCTATCTTAACCACCAAGCACTTTTGATAGTTTTTTTTGGCTTTGGTGGATTATTTAGTCATTACACTTTAATGTTGTATAGACAGAGCAATTTTAAAGGGCTTTAATTTCCACTGCAGACAGAAAAACATGTCAGGGCATTTGGACAACTCATCCCTCCACCAAGGCTAATGCTCAATTTCATGTTTAAGAAGTGAGGGGAAAAAATCTTGGATCCCTGCTGATCTGGTTCCACTTCAATATTAAACCCTCGGGTCACCCCTCTGAAAAATGTCATGGAAAACAGTACCTCCTGGGCAAAGATTGTAATTCTGAGATAATGAGACAAACAAAAAAATCAGAGGTTGTTTTGTGTTTGTTTCTACTGAATGCTTACTTCATGGTTTGGAGGTCAAAAACCCATCTGTGCTCCTCGGTCGGTTGTTGGTGTTTGGGTGCAGACAGCGTCTTTCTGCTGAGCTCCTGCGGAGGGATAGAAAGACAAAGAGCGGGTATTGTGGTGAAAACAGTAATTTAAGAAGACAGTCATTTCTTTTGATTAAGTCAGACTTACATCATTTTACAATCATCAGATTAGACGTTGCTTAAAAATGCATTTTTGTATGGAACAAGAACTGCACACTATCTTTTACACAGATGAAAGCAACCAATAGCTCACCCTGTGGACATGGACATGTGAAAACTGTTTGAAGACTGCCTTGAAAAACTATCAAACTAAATTTCACTACAAAACTAAATTCAACCCACTAACATCAAAACTCAGCCTGACCCCTGAAAAGGGAGTAATGGATGAATTTAGACCTGTCCCAAAGTCACATATCAGAGCCGTGCTCACTGGGTGGTCATATGAATACATGCAGACTTAGCTGCGGAGACTCCACTTGAAGAGGGATCGCTCATAACAATACACAAGATCAGAGAAAAGCCTGAATCAGCAAAGCTTAAGATAATTCACCAGCACGGCGAAGATTGCCTTGCTTACACCGGGTATCCCATGTGTTCCAATTCGATACGGTTCCTCCGTGATATATCTCTCTAGTCTTCATGTGATGGTTATTTAAAGGGAGAGCCATGGATTTTCTCCCCCATGCAACATAATGGCAAATCAATAACTCAGGCCAAACGGGGAGAGCGGACATTTCATAGAGCGGCCTAAAGGATGGGAAGCTAAATTGAACCAGAGTCCTGGCAAAAAAACAAACAGATTGACTTTAAAAATGCATCATGGAAATAAATGTTAAATCGTTCTTGCCATTTATGGAGTTGAATGGCAAAATAGCTCTGAGTCACTGCGTCAACTGGCATCCACAATCAAGGAATTAATCCACAACATCATTTTTTTAAAGATGGGATTTTCCTTTGATTAATAGGCTTTCTATTACAACTGTGTGTGTGTGTGTGCTCTGTCACACACATGGCGCATGTGGATGAGTGTGCTGATGTGCCTGGAAGGTCCCTGCGGAGTGTGCGCATACACACTTATACGCATTTAAGTGTGTTTTACTCATGGCAAGACCTGTCAGCCAGCAGACGTCTGACATCATGCTCTGAGCACGGAGGAGGTTTTCCACTGCTCTGTGTGTGTGCGTGTGTGTGTGTGTGTGCGTGGAGCGTGGAGGAAGATGGTTGTTATCATGACTTATGGATTGGACAGCAGTTTCCTACTGGGCAGAGAAGACAGGAATGGTTACACAGAGGAATGTTTTCTGTGGAGGAGTTTGCAGGAAGGAATGAGAGGAGAAAAATAAGAGGAAACAAGGAAACGAGTGCACACCAAACAACGGCTAACACAGAACATAGGTAGGAACACATGTCTGAGGACTGGACGCCTGGAGGTCTGCTGTGTTTACACTTTCCATTCTGTCAGTCAGAGCTTCCTCCGCCGGCTTTATCTCTGCCACAGCTGGGCCTTCAATGACTCACCACACTCTGAAGTGCCGCAAACCTGGCTCTGCCGCTGGAGGAGGGAGGAGCGACTGTAAATCCTGCTTAATCATTCCCACCACCGCCGCCGCCGCTGCCGCCGATAGCCTTCGGCTGTGAAAGGACATGGATGCCGTGGGTGGGAAATGAGAGAGTGACACTTCACATCCAGATATGGTGACAGCTGAAGTAACAGTTCGTGACTGCTCGGCTTTACCCACGCTCCCACACTCACAAAGGGAAGGTTGTCTTCCTTGTGTCCCAATTTGGAGAGCTCTTGTTAGGGCGAAGCTCTCGCCAAACTCCTTGGGTCGAGGCTGCGGCTCGTTTTCAAAGAGCCTCTTTTGTGTCGGTGCAGCCTGAGAAGAGCGGATGACTAACAAGCTGTCAGTGTGATCCTGTTTGTGCCGGTGCAAACACAGTCCCGTCAAATAATGAACCCCCGATTCATCTTTCCATTGACACATGTGACTGAAGACATTCAAGCATTCCTGCGCTAAGACAACAAGCTCAAAAAAGAAACCTATACACGTAAACAAACATGCATGCATGCCACACACATGCAAACCTACTGCACACACACACACACACACACTGTCATTTATTTTTTTGCCAGACCACAGGATGTGCTTCACACCTTTGCAAAAGCAGCATACGTGCATTGTGTGTGTGTGCGTGTCAGCAGACTCACACAGGGCTAAGGTGGTACACATATACAGGCAGACAGATCCCCACTAAGAGTGAATTATGGAGGAGAAACCCCATTTCATGGACACACACACAATTCTGCAGATGCTGGATGTGTCAGGAGAAAGGCTGGGACGTGTAATGTCAATCTAACGCCTTTGAGCTGGCGAGCGAGCGCACACTCACACCCTCCCGTCTTCCCACTGAATCTGACTTATCACACTCGGCCTTTTTGCTGCTCTGGGTGGAATTGTTCTTGAAGCTGCAGAAAGCTGGAAAAATAAATGCCCACTGACCGACAGAAACAAAAAATACTTTGAATTAAATTCATGCAACACTTGAGACGAGGTTCATGTTTTATCTGGAGGCAACACTGAACCGACTGGTGTCTTGATGCGAAAACACCAAACCTGGACGGCTCAGGTGAAATCCCACCGCTCTGCTCACACATCCTGTGACGATGGAGGCTGCTGCAGAGACACAAACACACGGGCTGCATCTTTTATCGAGCATGTGCCAATATAGAAACTAGATACTTTGCTCTCACTGCACACATTGCTACGCACAAAACACACACAGACAACAATGGGCAACCACTGTGAAGAGCTAAGTAGTGAGCTAAGTAAAGAATGAAATTGTGTTTTCAGAGATACAGCCCCAAAATAATCACACAAGACTCTATCTGTCCCAAATATTGATTTGATTTGATTTGATTTTCACAGGAAATTCACCTATTGCACATCTTGCAATATCAAAATTGATCCGCCGCAACTGATGCTGTCACGATGAATAATTGGAAGACTGATGAGTGTTTGCATATTTTGACTTTAGGAATTTTTAGCTTGCTATCAATAGTCACTGACTCAAAATGCTCATTTGCTGAATCCGCGATAATTAAACAGACTTGTTTAATGATAAGAATTGCCTATCAAGTCATTTTCAAGTCAGTAAAATTTAATTTAAGCTGCTAATGTTTGTCAGTACCTCTGCGGCATTGAGTGTCGTTGCTCCATCAAGACAAATTAAAGGCCGATCGGAGCGACACGCTGACAGTTGGTACACTCCAGACACTAAACTGAGAGGAGCCATAAAGCTGATGTGAAGGCCTCAGTCACATGACGGAGTTTAGCTGCAGTTCTGTGGAGGGTATTGATTAAAACGGCCACATGAATGATTGCATCAGTTGGATTATTGATGGGCACGTGGAGAACGAGTGTGTAATTAAACAGTCCCCCGTGTGTGCTCAGGTCACCCTGATGGCTATCAGCAATAAACAGGAGACGGACGGAGATCAATGCAAGCGAGTCCCATTTCCAAATCATATCATGTGATACGATTCCCGAGAGTTTTTTTTTTTTTTTTTGCTGTGTTAAGAGATCACAAATTGTAGGTGCTGGGATGTTAGCCCAGAAAAACCCGTAACAACTTCATTAAACGTGACCGATTCCTCTTCATACAAGCTAATTCTCCATCATGTTTTCTCGTCACACGTACGTCCAAATCTGTCTCCCTCTGGGCCCATATGCGGTGACCTCTTCCATCATCCGCAGTGGAGAATGACTTTGATTCCTATTTCAGCGCCTCGTCTCATCCATCTCTCGCCGCTCTCCATTGTCTGCGGCTGAATTTAAATGACAGTGATACATGCGGCACATTACAAAGACAAAAGGTCGACAAGGCCCCGTTTTCGCTTGCATAAAAACCGTGACAAAAACCTACGCCGCGGCTCAACCCTCATCACCCTGCCTGAAAAAATTCACGCGAGCCGTGGATTTATCAGCGCCCCCTCTGTCTCTCTCTCATCGGCAGCGTCCGGAGACTTAGCCGGCTGAGGTGTGTGCAAGGATCCCATTAAAATGCACTACAGAAAATGAGATTTGGGGAGAGCCCTGTGAAAAACCATGCGTGTAATCATCTCTCTTCCCCTCTCAGTTTATCTGTGGAGGATTTGGGGGAGGCTTTGGTCCCCCCCCCACCCTCCCTGCCCCTCAATCTCCCCGTACCACACATTAATATTCATAGAGAAGATTTTCTCCTTGCTGTCTGTTGCTGCCTGTGGCCCACAGACTTGGCTTATTAGGAATCTTCAAATTGGCAACCAGATTCTCTGCTGGGAAAGGCTATTGTGAATTTCCCAGACTTCCCAGGCTGCACGGACGGTTGATGTGATACACATCACTGTTATGAGTGTATGTGCTGCTGCGGCTGCTTTTGTTTCTTCAGCTTTAGTAAAATCAATAAAAGCTCCGCTGCTGCAGTGAGTTCACACACCCTGCACAGGTCGAGCTGGTGAGAGAGTCAGAGCGAAGCAGGACGCTCCACTTTGTGTTTCCTGCTCTGGGTCATAAAGAACAAGAGACAGAGAGGGTGTGTGTGCCTGTGTGTGTGTGTTTGTGACTAACGCCTCATGAACAGCCTCAGTAATTACATGTTCAGTCATTAAGTCCACCTCCGACAACAATCTCTAGAATGATAAAACATTACAACGTTTCCTCTCCTCTCAGGGTCACGTCAGTGGTTTTTTTGTTTTTTTGTTGTTGGTCTTTTTTAAACCAAGTTTTTTTTCCACTTGAATTGCAATTTATTTCAGAATTCTTCTTTTCCTTCACTTTCCTTCATATGCTGCTTCTCATTTCCTTCTCTCTCTGTCTCTCGATCAGGCGCGGCAGCGTGCCAGATGTTGGCCTACATACAGTATGCAAAAACTTACAGCTGTTTCTCACACACACACACGCACACACAATAAACTCTGTGGCCACTTCAACGGGTTCACCAGCTCAGTCTATAACCATCTGACACAAGGGCCTGGCCGTGAAGAGTGTTATGAAGCTGATTGTCAGAATTCAATTTGTGTTAATTACTGAGGTCAGACTGGAAGGTACACACACACATGCATAGAAATACACATCACCACGTTGACCTCAGAAATAACATGTCTGCATATTTACAGCGGGCTGGTCCAATCGATCGATCGATGACGACGAGTGCAACTTCATATCAAGCCAAGAGGCTGAGCACAAACCAGATCATACAGTTTGAAATATACAATTAGTAGAAATCACATGAAAGGCTTTGCAAGGAGAGTTTATGGGTCTTATTTGAGAGAAGAAGTAGACAGGAAATATGGAGAGAGAGCACATGCAGCGCAGCCACACGACCACAAGCCACAAGGACAGAACACATGAATGTTTCTCAGCACGCTAACGTCAGAAGTTGTTTCTCTGCATTAAAACTGATCAGCATTGCATCAGTCCACAAAGCAGTTTGATGCCATATCGGCCGCTGCTTAAAACAAGCCGGGTCCAACATGCACAGGTTTTAGTAAACGGCCGAAGCTTCTACAAACATTTGCCTGCGCCCTGTGTGACCCTCTTCTGTGGAATATACTCAAGTGAGAGAAGTGAGACTCTCTCTCTCTCTCTCTCTCTCTCTCTCTCCACTCTTCCTCTTTCACATGTAAATGAGCCTTTAATCTCCGCTGCTCTAATAGACAACCATGGCAACGGAGGCAGGCCTAATGAGGCAGAGGCGCAGGTTAAAATCTGCCTGCATGTTACCACCACTTGCACAATCAACAGTTTAAATACACACTTACTCTTAGCAGCAATGCACACGCACACGCACACACACACACACTCTTAAATTCATACACATACACACATGCATGAAAACACTTGCGCGCATGCAAACCACTCATGAATATGAACTGTGCCATTATACCATGTCAAAGAAGGAGCAGAAAGCCTTCAGACGTTCGGCGCAACGGTTAATGTTGCAGATGATGAAGGGAGAAATAAATAACAATGCAGACAAATTGCAGTTCAAATTTAAAGCAACAGACTTGGTGAGCTATTTCTGTTTAATCACTTGTCTGAATAATGAGACAGCCCGTTCAAATGGAGCGGGAAATTAATCGTGGACTGATGAGAAATCTGCTCCAGTTTAAGAAACAAGGCATGAAATGTGCACAAGAAAAGGAAATCAGGAGAGGAAGTCGAAAGAGACAATGAAAGAAATTGCTAATCACACACACACACACACACACACAGTCACCGTCGGCCGCTGGAAATGCGTGGAGATGACACACACACACACACACACACGCTGTGCTGATAAAGCTTTGAATGCAGTGTTAAAAGGCACTCAAGTAGTGCTCATTTCCATGAGAGAGATACTGATGCCCCAGCACTCTGTTGACTGTAATTTACAGCCATATTAAATCCATTAGACCAACATGTGTTTTCAGGATAGTTCTGCCCACAGACAAGCTATTCAGCGTGCTGCAGTCCCCAAACCTCAAAGACACACATACTCTTGCTTTACATAGGCAGCAAATAAAGACGATGCACTGCGTGTGTGTGTTTGTGTGTGTGCTATAACACGACATGAAGAGAATCACAATTGTTCCATGAGAAGATCTTTGTCTGGCCTTCTTATCTTCCATTTGACTGGTTGCTCTGAATCTGAATTTAGCTTCAGCAGAAGACGTGGCTGTCATTTTGTCTGCCTACCAAACTCACACACACTCACTTCATCTGAGAAATGAAGTCTGCAGCAAGAGGAAACCAGTTGTTGATCACTGACGCTCTGCTGACACGCAGACCGTATGTGTACACAAATGTGGTCACGGCCTTTTCCCTGACACTGTCAGTTCAGGTTGCTCCTCCCACAAGAAGTGCATTTATATTTGATCATTCTATAATGACCTTTCAAGACTTTAGCAGGAAAAAAAAAGTGAAATGCAACCGTCTGCAGAAATAAAGCATGATGCAGTTTGAATGTAACAACAGAAACTAGACTAAATGATATTTAGGTCAGCCGACGATACCTGATGTAATGAGCCTTTAATAGATGCCCTGGGATAAGTGTCATGAGAAGAGAAGCATTTATGTTAATATTTTCCATAAAAAATTCAATTTCTATATATGAGATTTTAGTTATTTGTAACCAAGTTGATGTGGATTCATTTTCAACCTCCAAGCTGAAGCTTTATCAATTCTCCCTTAAAAATGTCAAATATCGAGCTTCAGCTACATTTCTTTGTCAGGGTTTGATGACAACCTCTTGCAAATCATTAAAACGGTTGCGCACGTTGATGAAATATTCTCTCGGCTCTCGCTCTGAAATTTCCTGATATACTTGTTTTTGCATTTGCACAGGTACAACCACGCCAATCGGGTTCAGCCCATCGTTAAAACACGAGAGCTCCTCCTCACAAGCCTTGTCTTTCCCCTCCTTTCAGCCACACAGGGAGCAGATGTTGACACACTTCTTCAACACCTTTCACTGTAATTATTCTGTGTGCGGCGACAGTGCCGTCACCTCACATAGGGGTCTGTTACTACAGCAGCCTAATTAGCAATTAACACTCTTATAGTCATGAAAACATTGTCTGCTGGGACTCACTGGGGAGACGGGCTGAAAATATGGAAAAGAAACATCTGAACAAAAGACAAGAATACTTGAAATTAAACAGGTAATCACTTCCCGGTTGATAAAGGAACCGCGACACATTTCATGACTGTGGCACGATGGTGTTGTTTTGTCTTGAGAGGCGCAGGAAGCTGAAAGACAGACCACACTCAATGTCTCTGTGTTTGGCGCAATGTTATTTTTGCCCTGAGGCCCAGCACAATTAACACCCACTGCCAACTGGTAGATTGTGTGTGTGTGTGTGTGTGTGTGTGTGTGTGTGTGTGTGTGTGTGTGTGTGTGTGTGTGTGTGTGTGTGAGTGCACATGCATTAACATGTCTGCTCCAGATACATAAAAGGCTTTGATTTGTTCATTCATTCAGGCAGAAATTACTGTTTCTCTGACAAAATGTGTGTTTTGCCATAATTATGAATCCACACACAGAACTGCAGATGCATCATGGGGGAAACTAACTGTGTGAAGGGTTTAGAGTTGCATAATTGCCATCCCCTAATTAATTGCTCTTCAGAAGTTAATTTGTCAGAAGATGTAAATGTAAAATAAACAGTTTGGCTTGCTTTACACACACACACACACACACAGATGCTTGCCATACAGCGTCTGTTATAAAACGCAAATAACCCCAGATTGATCACTCAAAGGCAAATCAATGGCGTTTAGACATTTCGGAATGTATCAATAAATCAGTTCAACCCCCTGCAACAAGAAACAATAAACCTCTCTTCAGCGCCAATAAAAAAGGAAAGCCTGTTCCATTAATTTATGGCCTCCTGCTGTGTGTGTGTGTGAGCGTGTTTGCATGCGTGTGAAATATGAGCGGATAATCACAGGCCAGGAATTCTTCCGGCAGGTTGGTATGCAGTGTGGAGGAATGCGGAACCAGGAAAGTCAAAACAGTGTTCAGTAATGGAATAAGGGAGGAAACGTGACGGAGGAGCCGAGGAGGGCCTGGGACTTAAAATGAGGAGCGCAAGGGAAAGGAAAAAAAGGAGTGGCCAAGAAGTGGAGGAGGACAGGGAGGAATGAGGCGGGGAGGTTTATCACACTGGAATGAAAATATTCCCAACCTTTCAAAGGCATCCAAATCTGTCAAAACAACGGGAGTGGTGTGAATCCAGATATGAGGCATCGCTTCAATTTCGGGCAAAGAGGGGGAAAAAGGAAATAGTATATCATCCCTGCCTTGTGTGAACATGCTTTTCAGGAACTAAAATATGCATAAGCACTGTGTTTAGGTGTTCTGTTCATTATGAGCCTCCAAAAATCCCACCATAAAGGGGGTTTACCACAATAATCACCATTATTTTCCACCCTCTCTCTGCCTCCAACCCCATCCGTGTTCGAGCCTCCCATGTCCCATCCCCGATCGCTCTAAATCTGTGTAAATAAGGGAATGCTCCCATTTCGATGCACGGCGCAAAGGAAAAGATGCATGAAAAGATGCGTGAGCCCCCACAACACAATGCAATTCAGAGGTGTGAAAATCTGCCCTCCTTAATCCAGAAATCAGTGCGGTGGAAAGAGGGATTTGGGGCTGTCACCGTTAAGCTCCTTGTCCCTGGTGTATTATTGGAGCTGTGGCATGGAGGAGAAACACTAGGAGGATGATGATGCCGCTGCTCACTGCATTGTAAACAGGTTTGGGAAATACACATCTCGTCACAACTGAATTTCCAGGAGCGAACGTGGGAAGAATGATCGACGGCGGCGCATTCTTATCTCTGAGATGCATCTGCGTCTGACTGCTTGAGCTGCAATCCTTAGAAGAATACAGCGTACGCCGGTGTCTGGTGCAGGGAAAAAGTCGGAGCGGATGTCTGCAGAATGCAAATGAGCGTAAAATTATTTATAAGCAGTTTCACACATTTGTATTATTTCAGCAGAGAGATGAAACACATCTCCCGGCACACACGCAAGACCCTGAATTAAACTGCTGCCTGTTAATTAACTGAAAGAGGTGCTTTGCACATTCGAAAGCATCACATGGATTTTCAATCTTTCTATTCTGGCGCAGAGGTGTTTTTGGAAACCAGGTATCGGAGCAGAACTGCAGCCAAGTAACAGTGGAAATGGTATTGAAGGATTCGGCAGACATGCATAAGGCATGAGCTATGGCAGGGAGGTGAGTGGGTCGCAGCTCCAACCTTGTGCTATTCATAGAACCTGCTGATAACAGGTTGACATCTCTGGGAAAGCAGCAGGAGAAGAGGAGGAGGAGGAGGAGGAGGGAGGGAGGGAGGGAGGGGAGTGGTAGATGAAGAAACAAAGGAGGTGAGGGTGCAGGAGAATTCACCTGTGGAAGAGAGGAGAGTTGGTTGTTTTGAGGTTGGAGTAAATGGGCAAAACAGAGGATTATCCCGAAAGGCCAAACACCTTCGTGCCCTCATGCACCTGCCGGCGCACGACAGGTTCATATCTGATGGTGGGTGACGGCGATGGCGAGAGAGAGAGAGAGAGAGAGAGGAGAGGGCTGCAGAGGGCTGCAAACAAATGAAATGTATTCTTCAGACGGGTCTCAGCAAATGAAATATGGACGACCATCTTCCCAAGCGTGAAGACAAACTTCACAGAGGCTAAGCTACTGACAGTCACAACACAGAGCGGCAGTGATGGCTCTCAACAAACCAGAGCAGCCTCGCTCCGCGGCGGCAGCAGTCACGCTGGCCTGGTGTGACTAACTACAATCATGTCATGTGTGAGCCCTGTGACTACAACCCGCCTGCATCAACAATTTCACACCCACACTCTCACACTCCACCCCGAGACAAACAACAATGAAACCCTCGTATATGTTTACTGTATATTCCCCAATCTGTCTGGCATCTAAAGGCCAAGCTGTCGTCCCTCCTCCGTTTTCAACTCTGAAGAGAGAATGCATTGGAGGACAAAACACAAATCTATAGAAAAAAAATCATCTTTTTTTGTGAAAGGAGACCACAGATGCTTATTTTAGTTTACAAATGTCTCCCCCTGACATGTTTTTGAATCACAGACATGTATAAACATGGAGGAGATGACAGCTCCCTAAAAGGGAAGTGAGGTTTCTGTCAGTTGTGTGCGTGCACATTTGAGCCGTTTTGGTTTAGTTTCTGGACAGTGTGAGGAAGTACAGACGTGTCGTCCATCTTTATATACAACACAGGAGGCAAACTGTGCCCATGTTTCTGCCAGGAAGCATCAGATTAGATCTGCCCACACTGATCACCGGTCGCACCCGAACGTCTCTTCCTCTGCTCACTTTCGCCGCTTCACTCCGTTTCCCAGTGTCCATGCCCCCCCCCCCACAGTGGAGCCCTGCCAACGTAGCAAAGCCCCCCCCCCCAATGCCAACGGAAATGGTTGTTTCTAAATTAGCTGCACTGGCTGCATTCCTCACCTAAAACAAAGCCGTTGCTGTTCAGCATATTAGGGCGGTCATGCAACAGATACCAGCTCCTGGCTGGAACACACTCTAATCCGTCGTCATCCAGTTGTGATAGAAATGCCGAGCGATCTCCCCTGGGCGCACACACCCTTGTTTTTTCTGCCCGTAATAATAATAATAGTCATGATGCGTTTTATAAATAACACATGTTTCATTAAATGCAAAAGTCAAAGGGGAAATGGAAGTTTAAGGCCAGCAGGTAATTAAAAGCAGGTAAAACAACAGGGAGAAAGCAAATCTGAAGCAGGAGGTGAATTATAGGTTGACTCTTTAATGACAACGAAATACTGCGATAAGGTTTTAGGATTTCTTTCAGCGTCTGATGTGCCGTTGGGAAGCGGGTTGCCGAGGCACAAAGTCCAAGCCCCCCGTGGTTCTGATTAGACCCGGAGGCCAGGGGGGGGGATTTGACCATGCACTCAGCGTGATGGTGCAAAGAGAGGTTATGTTCCTTCTTTGTTTACATCTGTCAACTAAATTTCACTCTAATTCGCCCTCCTCGTATTTTCTCCTTCTCCTCCCTCTCCTCCCACCTCGCGCTCGCCATCTCTCCTTCACTTTCTCTGCCTGAGCCTGCCCCGACCCAGACGTCTGTTCCCCGTCTGAGCTGCTGCCAGATTCCTGCGAGGGGAGGAATGCACGAGGGCCTCGCCGGGCTGCAATTAACATTTCGTCGGTGCTGCGCCCACACCTATGCAGGGTGCTTAATGATGGCGTATTCATGAAAAGCAAATATTTGCACGGAAAAGCTGTCTCCCAGCGACCAGCGAGTGGAAGGGGAAGATAATTGAAAGGAGCTTGCGGCACTTCCAAAAAAAAAAAGGGAGGGGAGATTAAAAAATGGAGGGCTGAGATAAATGGAGGGCTGCACTTTAAAGAGGCTGTTGGTAGTGGGAACCCTGTGAGGAGTGTGTGGGGACAGGAGAACCCCCTCTCTGTGGGGGTGGGCAGCACATGCTGAGAGGGCACCAGCAACAGGGGAGGAAAATCCTGGCACATCAGTGTGGAGGGAGACGAGAGAAATCAGGACGAGAGAGAGAGAGAGAGAGAGAGAGAGAGAGAGAGAGAGAGAGAGAGAGGGGGGGGGGGGGGGGTGACAGGTAAAGGGGAATATTCTTTTTCAGCAGATTGAGAAATCAGATATGGAAGCACGTTTAAACAGCAAGGATATTCGGCGTTGACAAAAGACAGCGAGATGGAGAGCAGGCGATGATACGGAGGGTTTTCCAAGAGGAGCAGACTGCCTGCCGTCCTCCATTTCCCCAAAGAACATCCCTCCCTACTGCTGCCCCCAGCTGGGAGTGCACTCACACACACACACACACACATCCAGATCCAGCCCGGCTGTCTGGTTGGGGGAGGGGAGTGCCGAGATGCAGGGAGACAGTGAGGGATAGTGATGGAGAGAGGAAGAGAGGCTCTGCAAGGAGAGGAGGGCGATGGAGAGGGATGCAGCACGGAGGCGAGGAAAGGAAAGCTACAGAGGAAGGAAGAGAGAATAGAGAGAAAGAGGAGGAGAGAGCAAGAGGGATGCAACACAGAGAACAAAAGAGGAAGAGAAAATATATGTTACACATGGCGTGTCTGTGCGCCTCCACCTGCACAGCAACGTTAACACTGTAAATCACCCACCTGACTCAGCAGCACCACATCTCCACACACACACACACACACACACACACACATCTCTATTCATCATCCATGTTCTCCCTTTTGACGCCACACACACAGAATTCCAACCAGATCCTCCTGCACAGAGGAAACTCAGGAGTCAACACCTTGCACCTCCCCACACACGAGGCTCCCGCTCCTTGAATACACACTTATAATAAAACCCCCCCCCCCCCCCCCCCCCTTTCTAGCCCACATACACACATGTATGTGCACTCGTGCGCGCACTCACACACACATACAAGTTCTAAATGAGACAGCTGGAGCTATCAAACCAAAGCCTGCGAGAGCCAGCCTCCTTCAGATGGATTTGAAAAGTGGGCTTTACCGTATCATCTGCCAGCACACTGCTGGGAATGAGACGTCACATTCATAACAGCCGACGGCCTTATAAGGCAGTTATCTCTCCCTCTCTCTCTCTCTCTCTCTCACATCTCTCTTACTCCCCATCCGCTGGGGGGTTGGGGGGGTGGTTTCAATTATGTGTGACAAAGACCAAATTAGGCACCTGGCAATTTCAGTATGGCCTCTTTCTCTGCATAAGGGTGATAGGATGTGGTGTGGATGGGGCGGTGGCGTGGTTGCAGGCTCATGCTCATGCATTTGCAAGGTGATCATCGCATTTTTAGAGACAAGAAAAGTACTGTTTTGTTTAAGAGCGACCAACACTGAGCAGAAAGTCTGAATGAGATGTTCTTTTCCCCGTATCCAGAGAAGGCAAACACTGCACGCTGCCCCGCACATTCCATTATGGCGGCGATACAAAGGCTCAGCGGCAGGCCGCGATCGATCCACCCGCGGCAGCTCTGAGGGCACATTGAGACTTTACTCTCATTGACTACTGCACAATCAATAGTAGCTGATTACTGGCTGGAGAAACTGGCTGGGGTATCTGACACAGCTCTGCTGCTGCTGCTGCGACCGCTTTCTTTCACACACACACACAAACCACAGTAAAAAACACAAGGTGGTAACAGCCGCTGCTCTCAAACTCAGTGTACACATTGTACACTCTAATGTTCAGATGCACGCCCACTCCGTCTGTAATGTAGATAATCTCTCTAATGAGGGATGGGCCATCAGATATGGAGTTCACTGCCACATTAACTCTTGAAGTGTGCACAGTTTTTTTTCTTTTATTATTTAAATGTTCTTTCCCACAATTTCGTTTAGCACCATCCACCCGTAAAGACAACCATTATCTCCTGACACCATATTTGAACACGCCGAGTCAAGAATGGAAAAATCAACTGTTGGTCGCGTATGAGTGCGCACTCAACCATCCCCTTTTTTCCATCTCCATGTATGGTGCTGCTGTGTAGCTGCGAGGGGACCGGCGGGGCTTACTGCTCCTCTCGGTCTCTGCACCTCACAGGCAGCTCGACGTCTGCGCGGCTCTAATCCACTGAGCTGCCGAGGAAAGGAGTGCTGACGGTGCCCTTTTCTGCCGAATATCCCCTAATCCAGCTGGCTGCGGGTCTGGGGGAATAATCCTGGATTAGGGAACTCCTCCTCGTGGAGCGGCCATGGGGTCCCTCGCGGGGGCCCCGTCACAGTCAGCTGTGCCTGAGGCGCAGCGCCTTTCACGTCGGGTGAGAATGTAACACCCAATCCAAAAACAGGCAAATAGTGCCTGATTAGGACTGAATTGCATCAAACCTCCTCGCCTTGTCGCCCCGAGGGGAGCTACTGCTTACCAGAGATGAATAATGGTAAAGAGGGGATAATGGTGGATAGGCCGTGTGATGTTACAAGTGCTTTTCATTTGAGGTGACAAAGATATGGAATCAGGAATGCGAGGAATTGAGCCTCCAACGAAGCACTTTGTTCACACCGGATACACCCTAATTGGGGCATTGTTGGAAATGGCAGCTATTGTCTTATTGAGAACCCTGATGTGTGTGTGTGTGCCCACCTTAAACTTCCTTCCTTGACACACGTTCTTGAGGGGGAAGTATGTCTCTCATCTGTGGCACAACCAAGGCTGAAAAACACTGGTTGCATTCATCCTAAATGGATCAAAGGAGCAGAAATGATTCATGGTGATGACATAAAGCTTATACACAAACACACACACACACACGCTCACAGTGAAGGCTACGATAAAGAGTTTACAGGTTATGGGCTACAGAGATTCTCCAGACCTTAGTAATGAGTCATACATGATTCGTGTCACACTGAGATTGATCCAACTCAAAGGAGATACCAGGTGAAAGTGGAAAAGTTCTCCTCCCCACACGTAGAGACTACAGCTTTGGTCAGTGATTAAGGTGATTTGGGTGTGGGTGTGACCTTACATGAGTAAATAAATAAGAATCTGTAAGTCGGTCACCTGAGTGAGCTCATCGAGCGCAATTCGCTCCGCACACCGCTCAGTGATCAACAGGCTTTTTGTGCATGTGATGGCCTCCCTCAGCGCACAATCACCAGTTTATTTACATGCACTGCTGCCCAAGAGAGAGGAGCTTGCGTCAGTGCACACGTCCCCCCGGCCCCAGTGAAGCACCAGAGGGGACATCAGGGGAGTCTTAATGCTACACATGTGGACACATCATGGCAACATGCTAATGGTTGCCATGATGACTTGCACTTGGAGGTTTTGAATTTGATCTGCGACACAACAATTTTTATTTGATTTTTCTTCTTTAAAAAATTTGTTTTTTGTTTTTTTTTTTAAACACCCACATTTTAATTTGATGGCTTTTATGGCATTAGTTACCTATAAGAAAACACAAAAAAATGAAAAGTGAAAAAGTAAAAATTATATTATTGACTAATTGCTTTTCATTCTATTCACTGTGGTCAGCCTAACCAAAACCTTACCACTAACTTTTACCATCTCCCATTCATGCCTGACACCAACCCTAACCTTACCACAATCCACATCTGACCCCTGAACTTTACCAGGGCCTCAGAAATTTCATTTTGTCTCATTAGTACCGACCAGTGTTCCCCATACGGTCTACTGGTCCTCGTACACACACCAGAAGGAAGAGCAATGGCACGAAGGAGGGGACCTGAAAGGCACACGTGATGCATACACCTTTACTTTTATTCCCGGGCACACACATACCTGCACTCTATCTCACAAATTATTAAAGTTGATGCAGGACGTGCGGCGCTCGCCAATCCATCGTAACCCTGGTGACACAGCTCCGAAGCGAAAAGAGTCCACAACAAGCCGGGAGCTCTAAAACACACAGAACGTCACAACAAATATCTTCACCCCCCATCACCCTCACCCCACCACCCCACGTTTGCCTGCAGCTATTCTGAGAGATACCTCATTTTCATTTCAATCTTCTGTACATTATCGTGCACGGCTGCCACGCGCCCACTCCTCACCTAAACGCCACTAACAGTTGAAAAGAGCAGTGATGAGGCCGGCGTCGGGGCGGCTGTGATAATGAGAAGAGGCCAAGCCAATCTATTTGCATTCAAGGGTGAGAAGACATCTATTCGTCCATACATGAATGGAGAGAGGAGAATGGCGACCTGTGCATGTCACACTCAATCACTTACTGTATAGAAACGGCATCGGTACAAGCCAGTAACGTCTCTGAATATATCAGAGTGCATGTCGAAGCTGGAAGATTGTGTGAGAGCAGCAGCGAGGCAATAATTCAGGGAGCAGATTCTTTCTTAAGCCGTTACAAATCTCGGCTGCAATAGCACATGGTTTTCATACTTACCACAGGTCGGGGAGGTGAGGACCCCACGTTTCTCCTGGTCACACTCAGGGTCTCTGCAAAAATCTGATGCCACTTGACAATCTTCAGGTCTTCATCCTCCAAGAAGCAAAAAGTCAAGTTTATATTAGTGAGCAAAGTTAGTGGAATTACTTTTCCTGAGTGGTGAAGAACTGCTCTTCTATGAATGTAACTGCTGTTATTTCTGGATTATTATCTGGAGACACAATTTGTTTTAACAACTGATTCCATTGCTCAGTGGGGTTTTGACTCTGACTCTCATGAATAGCTAGTTAATCCTGTACATACTATTACTGAATGTGATTATTGTCCAATAATAATTTTAATAGGTACATAGAGGCTTTAAAATAATTCCAATATTATTTTAAATTTTTTCCACTCAAATCCAAAACTTGAATTGATGGAGTTTCCCTGCACTGTATAAGGTCAACCACTGTAGGAAAAGGATTCGAAAAAATAAAATGTTTTCTCAGAAATGTCCTGCCAGAGCTCGCAAGGGAAACATGGAAACAAATGTCTAAAGCCAAACATTAATGCACCATGAAGCGGTCGCCTTATTCTGTCATTAGACGCTGATGGATCAGGCTGGTGACTGAACCCCTGGAAGGTCCATTAACACCTCGGGAGGGGAGAGCCCAGCCCCCTCCATAAACAGCCCAGCCGGAGGTCCATCCTAATGGGCTAAAGCTCATTCCCAGCCTGGCCTGCTCCAGGTGTGGATGCCGAGCGCTGTAATTGAAAATTAGGGGGCAATAACCCGGCATTCAACCGAGGGCCTCACAACAGGCGAGTGGCCCCGGCCCCCACACTGTCACTCAGTCCGAGGAGAAGAGAGAGAGAGAGAATTGTGGGGGAGGGGGAGCAGTAATCGAACGAGGGGAGATAAGTGCATTTTATAGGTGTTTCCTTGGAAGCAGGTACACAGCAGTTATGAAGCGCGAGTATCTCAACACAAAGAGCCTGTGAGTGCTTTGCGTAGCGGCTGATAACGTGTGTGTGATAGTGTCGTTAGTGAGGGTGTAACATCCCGGGGACAACAGGTCGGGTGTTTCATTCCACACACTCGTTTTCCTCTCCCAGCTCTTATCAATCATAACCAGGCACTAAAAGTCCCTTAATCTAATGCTGCATAGAAATAAGCAAAGTGCCCTCAACGAGCACTGTGGTCGCCAGGTACACTTTACGGCGGGGCGATACCGCTTTTTTTACGATTCCAACTGCCCGTACTGTCCTACACACTTACAGCCATTCCTTGAATCTTGGGATTAAAAACTGCACGGGCCACTCAAGCGAGGCGAGGAGACCACGGATTTGAGTAACGAGAAGTGGCATTTTATTCATTTATGTATTTATTGTCATTTTCCCTCCATCTTGTTTTTCTGCCGTACAAATGCATTAGCCCTGAGAGAGGCTATCAATCAGGGGCTAATGGGTTGTAATTGCAGGCAGGCCGGCCCCAACATCAGAGGCTACAGGGTCTCAGGATAGCGGAATAATCACGCGTACAGTAGAGAATTGCTTGCAAAGGACTGGGTCCCTGGGGTAAAGGTTAAGGTAATTTCCAACTCATTTTCCTTTTGAAACCCATTATACTCGTCCCGGTGATGTCTTGCATTAATCATCATGGTTAATATAGTGAGTGGCTAAAACAGAAAGACAAGGAGAAGTGGAAAGAGGCTTTGGGCCATGAAACCAGTCCCTGGATGCTGGGGGAGCGCATCAGCCGGGGCCCAAAATATACATTCAGGATCTTCTCTGGACTTGAACACACAAAGGGTTGTTTCTATAGAACCACTAAATAAAAACTTTTCATGTTCGAGGAAACCACCACCTGACTGTGGTGTCTGATGCTATCTCCACAGCTGGCCATGTCAGGCAGTTGAGCCGTCTCTCTCTCTCTCTCACACACACACACACACACACACACACACACACACACACACACAC
>JAFBJW010009048.1:34365-190246 GCA_016785235.1 Pseudorhombus dupliciocellatus | reverse complement strand
ACACACACACACACACACACACACACACACACAGCCACAACAAGTAGCAGAGGGTGATAAGACTGTCAGATCGTTTAGGGTTAAACTCTGGGAAACGCATCGCCTGCCTCCGCTGGCTTTTTCTCATGGGAAGCCTCGCATTGTTTGTCAGAGAGCTGCAGAGGAAATCCCCGGCGAGCCAGAATTCACACCTCGTCTTTTTCATCTCTGCAGAGTCGAAAGGCAGCAAACTTAAAAACAACATCAGATTTTATAGCTGTTTGAGAGGGACGTAAAAGACTCGTAGCGCTTTGCTGTGCAAGGACGACAGCATCCCCCCCCCCCCCACACACCCACACCCCCACACCCCCACACACACACACACAACAAGTAGCAGAGGGTGATAAGACTGTCAGATCGTTTAGGGTTAAACTCTGGGAAACGCATCGCCTGCCTCCGCTGGCTTTTTCTCATGGGAAGCCTCGCATTGTTTGTCAGAGAGCTGCAGAGGAAATCCCCGGCGAGCCAGAATTCACACCTCGTCTTTTTCATCTCTGCAGAGTCGAAAGGCAGCAAACTTAAAAACAACATCAGATTTTATAGCTGTTTGAGAGGGACGTAAAAGACTCGTAGCGCTTTGCTGTGCAAGGACGACAGCATCCCCCCCCCCACCACACACCCACACCCCCACACCCCCACACACACACACACACACACACACACACACACACACACACACACACACACACACACACACACAGCCCCGCAACCCTCAAAAGGAAAAGCGGTCTACACAGTGACCGACAAAATCTAGAAAAGGCCGACAAATAAGCCCCTTTGCCACTGACATCAATATATCCAAACAGGCAGAGATAACTGAAACGCCACTGAACTCTTATCACCCATATTTGATCAGCACTGCAGCAGCTTCACAGATAAATCACGACGGACTGCAGAGGAGACTTCACAAAGGACCACAGCTCATATCCTTGAATCGCCTTACAGAACAGCGCAAAGAAACGGGAATAAAGATTAGAATGAAATAAATACTCTATATGCCTTATATGAGGTCATTCAAGGTCTTCCACAATCTGCACTGCCTGCCTGCGAGTGCTGTCGTCATTTTACTTCCTGTTTGAATAAAAACACAAGCTTGTTTGTTGGATTTGCTTCTACTTAGTTAAATCCTCTTGCCAACTGATGCAGAACTGGTCTGGTTAATTAATTAACACAGCGGTGTAGAACACTTACGAAAGTTTACCATAAAAACATTGGAAGTCTTTTTTTTTCTCAACTTGACACCATCCAGTATTTGTGGCGTCAGTGGCCGCTCTCCACCACTGGCTGTCCTGCCTTTAAACAGAGCCCATTTTCTCTTAATGGACAATTATGAGAAAATGGGCAGGGGCGTGTAAACCAGTGAGAGGCCCCCCCGCCCCTCCCAGAGGGGAAAAAAGGCACAAAATGAGCTTGAACAATCTTACATCTTAATTTACATGTATTATGGTCATCTTAAAAATTTATCATCTTGTCTTTTTGTTTCATTAACTATTTTCCTTTGAAAACTCCTTATAAATCCTTATAAATCTATCAAATTTAATTAAAAAAAAATATCAGAACATTAAAATTAATGTATAATGGAAAAATATCTATCAACAATGCAGGGAAGGACACAATATTATTATTGTATGGATATCAGCGCATTGATTTCAGAAAAAAAAAAATTTCTTAGAAAATGTCTTTCATCATTTTAGTATTTTTAAACATATACTGGATCATTTCTTGTAATTTCTCCCAAACTGAACGTATGATTTATGTTCACATTTGAGTTATAATTAAGTTAATGTAAGTGTATATAATTGTTCCATGTTGTTTGTTAAGTGTGTTACAAAATACAATGAATATATAGACTTGATCCTTCTTCAGCAGTGTTTAATGAGAAAAGTATTGGTGACTGTTGTTGTAAAACATTTTCTACCAATGTTTCACGAAAGCATGATTGTACTCTGTATTGATACGGAGGACATGTTCCTTCTTTCTGTGATGTGTGCAGACAACATCTCACAGAGCTCAACAGCAACACTGTACATTCAGTTCAGTGACTGGTTTACAACCCCTTTGAATAGGAGCAGTTGATAATTAAACGTGTGACAGTACCTGTGCAGACAGTGCCATTTCTATGAAGACTACAATCAAACGCATTAGATCATAAAGGCGTGTACACCCACACACACACACACACATGCACACCCAGATGGAGAGATAGAGAGAGAGAGGGACTTTGATTATCCCATCGTGCATCTCTGACTATGCTCATTTCAATGCAGCCGCCCAATCTTCAAAACTCTGCGGGCAACACCAATGAGCAGCTGCACACGATAAGTAATAGGAAAAAGGAGCAGTTATGAATGTCATTTGCAGCGGCTGCTTGCTGAGCCAGAGTGGAAGAGACTCAAAAATAGACAGAGCGGGATAGAGGGATGGTACAAGGAGCGGATTAAAGGTCCTAATGTTTCATTTTAGCACCAATTTCAAGATGTCTTCATCCCGGGACTCAGAGGCTCCCAGGGGGGAAAAGCCTCTGTGTGCCATCTTACATCTGGGACTCGCAAATCGTAGAAGCAAGATGCAGATCATTGTTGTTCAGCTTTTTGTGGAGCCTAAATTGTCCCCTTTCTCTCTCCATCTCTCGTGTGTTGTTTTCTCTAAGGAGTGCAAAGGGCAAACAGTCTTTCTTCTTACCTCTCTCTCCATGACGACAGCTATAATTAAAGAGACTGGTCAGAGGGGGGAGGCCTTCTCTGACTCATTACCAGATGTTTAGGGGTCACATCAGTTTCTACACATACACGCACACACAGGAGTTTCACACTTCCCTATTTGACTGAGAAGAAGCAAAAACGAGTTACATTCCCGTGGACTGATCGTTAGCGTTGATAGTGTTGCTCATATTCAGGTGAGAGTGGGGATGATGCAAGAGAGAAACAAGAAACAGTTATTTCACAACCCTGCCGAAACACGGTTCAGCATAAACGTGAAAACTTCAAGTAAAACAGGAGGCCATCAGTTCGTCAGACAAGATAAAACATGATCTATGCTCGCTGCAGCAGACGGTGCTGGCATATCCATTTATATCCTACAGTGATGTATAAATACTGAAGCTCCATTTGCACGACATGTAACTTAAACATCTGCGCGTGAGTTTATCAGAAGGAAACAAAGCAGCTTCCTCCCGTTTGTCAGAAAAACAAAAGATGAGAATGTTCCCATCCACAATCGGATGAGGAAATATGCAGAGCCCTATCATGACATGAGTATTTGTCGTGCTCGCAAATCCTAAACTCTGTTTGGGGCTTATGTGTTTTTTAAAGAAAACATACAGTGCCCTCTATATGGAAATAATCTTTCATGCAAGGATATAATATTGCTAAATATTTTGAAGCTGTCGATATAAACGCAAACATTCACTTGTTGGAAAATAGAAATAAACAAAACTTCTAAGTTCCAGTAATTTTTTTATATTCCTATTTCTGGGTTAACATTTCTTTGTCAACACCAGGGGTTTGTATTTCATGTTAAAAATGTCCTGTGAGATATGCACAACTTATGATTTGTTCCTCACAAATATCCCATTGTGAGAGCACAGGAACATTTTCAATACTTCGAGTTCAAGTCCTGTGAATGAATCTCCAGTTTCATTTGACCCGTGGTCAGAGTGAGAGAGAATTCGGGCCGGCTGCCTCAGACCCTTCTGTGACCCACTGCCCACAGAGCCCATGGAAGTTTGCCAGACCAGCAGCAGTCGAAAACCTGAAGTAGCTCCAGACCAACATAGTGGCTGGTGATTGTCCATCCTGCTCCCCGAGGACAGCAGCTCCTCGACCTCCAGCCAGTCGAACAGCGAGCATCCTCATTGCAAATTCAGTCAACGTTTGAAATAACATTCTGGTAAGGCATTGCTCCACAATGCACTGCGGGAAAGGATCAAGTGACAAACAAGTCCACATTAAGATAGTGGAACAAGAAGCAGGGACTGTGGAGGGAGAGAGAGGAGTCAGAGGTCAGTAAATAGTTCAAGGATCCAGAGGATGGATCTCTCTCAGTCTGCTGGACTAACTCCCCATAACCTCCGCCTCAGGACTGTTTCCGGAAAGTGAAAATCTCCCGGGTTTTGGAGCCTCTCTTGCCATCCGCTGGAGGCGTGGGGGTGGGGTTTGGAGAAGGTGAGGGTGTCGATGACGGGGAGGGTGAAGAGGGCTGTGGGGTGGATGTGCCTCCATAGGGGCAGCTCTGTGAGTCCGGGTGTTCACCCGAACACTCCACAGTGGGGATGTAGCGGCTGTCCCACATCCCCGGGCCACATAATTTACAGAGGTCGTGAAGGCTGCATGGGATCCTGGGTAGGAGGCGGAACTGGTAGAGGAGGCTGCGGGCCTGGAAGAGTGGGGCGAGAGAGGGCAGGATGAACTAAAATAGCTCAATGGACAAGAGCGAAAAGGACTGACAAGAAGCAGACAAACACAAAACAGACCTCGTGGATTCAAACACTGAATCACATCAGGACGTCCAGCTGAAACAAAAACTGCTCTCAAGGTTGCAGTTGCACTATTTTACCTGGAGCTAAGAGGCTGCAAAAAATCTCAGGCAACAACAAAAGGAGTTGTGTGTTCTGCATGCTAACATGAACTCACTGCCTGTGGTAGCAGCAGTGCTAACACGGCATCCATAAACATGAGGGCGGAGGCACAGACACAATAGCAGAGATGCAGATCATAAATCCTCTGCATGGCCTGGCAGCAGACCAGCCAGCAGCTCAAGGCCTCTGTGGGCAGGTCACAGAGCGTCAGTGGACCTGATGCAAACATGACAGCGCATAGCAATGCAGCACAGCGTAAAAAATAACTCACAGAATAATCTAATCTTTTATGTATGCATGCTTGTGTACGTTCTCCACACAGTCGTGCAGAAATAAATTATTAACCACGCTGTGATATGACAGAACATCACTGGGAGCGGGGGACAGAGTAATGAGTAACCTTTCTTAGCACCAGTTCTCCGTTCATGTGCATGGAGAGGTTGCTGAAGTGGAGCAGCATTTGGTCAGTGGCAAGCTGCTGCTCCGTCACATCCTCCCCATAGAGAACAATGATGGCCACACACAGGAACAAGTGGAAATAGTCGGTCTATAAAGAGAAGGAAAGAGGCCAGTGAAGAAATTCAGGCATATTGATCCATATTAATCCGTTCAGAATCTCTGTATTTCATGCCCCTGATGAGGGGAACAGCGAGAAGGCTGCACAGTGAGTGACACTAATGGGTATGTACAAAAATTGAAACACACATTGGAATCCAGTTCGGAGACAAAAAAAGACTCACATTCAAATTGAGACAATAGCAGACAATAGTCCTATTTGAAATGGGGAATCCAACAATAATTCAACAATAATACAACAGAGAAGTTACAGTAATGAGAGAGAGGGAGCAGGGAGTCTGAACAGATGGCTCTGATATTTGATCTCGCCTCAGCAAGGAGAGCTGTTGAACTCTGTGTCCTGAGAGTGAACACGACACAGATCCAAGTTCGCCGGAGGAAACCTGTGCTGCATCAGTGCGAGGTAGAAATGTCACTAATATTAACCTGTTAAAATGTCTTCACACTGAAATCATGATAGCTCGAATTGATTAAATCTCACCACGGTTGCATTAAATGATATCAAGATGTAAAGGCATAAAGCATTTAAATCATCTGTAGTCCCATAAGAGTAACTTGGGCTTTCTGTGCTCTAACAATTCATGTTTGTATCCCGAAGGAATCATTACATGCCTGTAGTGAAACCCAACGCTGCCAGACGCCCACTCCTACATGCAAAGTGTGGTTTTTTTTTTACAAACTGGTGTATGCAAAGGAGCTGTGCAGACTTTGCCCTGACCTGGTAGTGGGCCCAGCAGGCCTCCCACATGCGCAGAGCCTCGGTGTCGGGGAACTCTCGCTTGAAGCAGAGCAGGATCCAGCGGTGGCAGAACAGCAGCTGGAGGCCGTCCTCCCCGAGCCTGGTCAGGTGCTGGTGGAAGTGGGGCAGCATGAGGCGCAGCAGCTCCCGCAGGTACATCTGCAGGAAGCGCACACACCGTGTTGCGAGTGTAAGTCACGAGGGCATGTCTGCATGTGCTCAGACTGAGGGTGTAAGGTCCAGTATGTGTCCACGATGAAGCAGAGGCACGTTTACCAAACTTCCATGTCAAGAAACATTAAAAGAACCGAGGGCTTAGAAATCAATCTCCCCCCAGTGGCAGCGAACGTAAACTACGACATTGAGAATGAAATGAATATTAAATGGAAATGAGGCAAAAACCATGATGTCATCGTATCCTCATACTGCAATGAAATTGGTGTCCAAAATTTGAAAGAATTTCTTTCTCCAATTAGCTTGCTACTGATTTCTGCATAGCTTCTGAAGCACATTAGCATCATGCATAAAACAACTATAATTAACTATTGATGAAAGATTGTGTAAGAAGTTAATTGTGCTCATAGTCTGAATATTTCATAGAGAAAAGGTCGATGTAATACATATTTTTTTGGTTGCACATAAAAAGAGACAGAAGAAGGAAGCATTGCCCAGCGAGGGGTGGGTGTGACTGTCTGATTCTTGGTGTCAGAGGTTCATAGAAATGATGTGACACCCGCCACCCTCTAGATTCTGACACCAGAAAGGTGCGAAGGGAGAGAGGGAGTTTCCAACGCTGTTCGACCCCCCCCGTGTCTCCTCATTACTGACTGAGTGCGCTGGCAGCGTTATGTCCATGTCAGCACAATTCACCCAAACCAAAGACACACACAGTTAACGTCCTACCAGCTGCCTCTCCATGTCCTCGTCTCGCGGCGAGCTGATGAAGATGGTGTTCTCCATGAGGCCGACAAAGCACCAGAAGGTGTCGCTTTCATCCTGGATCTCAGTGAGCAGCGGGGCCACCAGGTCAGACATGCCCTGGCAGTAGCCCATGTCTGGATTAAAGACTGCATAGTTGAGCAGAATCCGCCTGGAGAAAGCACAGCCGCGATCTTAGTGCCGACCTTACATCTCTCAGCAGGAAACACACTGGCATGACGGGGCAATAAAGCATTACATACATTTGAATTCTCTTTGGGAGAAATGTTGACGACCCCACAGCTCAGCCAAACCACTGAAAGTGCGGTCCCACCCAAACACTCTGAATGATCCAACATGTGTTTCAGCACCGTCTGCGATGCCCAGAAAAACATGACGAGCCCTGCTCAGGGGTTGCTATGCCAACTCCTCTGGTAACTAGGGAGATAATTAATGATCTCTCTTGTTCTTGTGTCCCCCCCCCCTTCAAATATGGTTTCTGCTTTGAAGGAGACTTCAAGTGTTGTATAAACAAAGTCAAAACTCAGAGGACGTTTCTGTTGTTGCGGTTTGATATTAAGTGAGGAGCAAAGGGGGAAAAAAAGAGTTTCTGAGCTAGGGGACTTTTCAGTGGTTTGAATTTGGAACATGGGAAGATAGCATGAGGACTACAGATAACAGTGAGATAACAGAGGAAGCATGAGTGCTTTGTATTTGGACACAGCTACCACAAGAAGACATAATACCTAGACAAATACAAGGAGCCTCGATGGGAGTCACTAAACTAATATGCCATTTAAATCCTCTTGCTCCTCGTTTAGAAAGCCATTAGCTCTGAGTATGCATCAAAAGTACTCAGACAGCTTAGTCAGAGTCAATAAAGCATGAAACTCATTTGTGGCTCCCCCAGAGTTTGAAATATGAAATGAATAGGTACGTCTGTGTGCTGGGCTGAAGAATTGGAAAGATAAGGATGGTTAGAGAGAAGGTGAAAGGAGGAGAGGGAGTGGGAGATGGAGATCCTGAGTGGAGTGGGGGGAAAAAAGAGAAGTGGGTACTAACCTCATGATCTCCACATTGGGGTTATTCTCTCCTCTGAAGAAGTGGTTGCTGCGGTCTGTTCTCACCACATCTTTATCTACTGTGAACTGGACCTTTCTCCAGAACTCACTGTGCTCCTCTGGACTCATGGACAGTCTGAGGAGACACCAGGTGGAAAAGTTAGTTACAGGGGGAGGGAACAAAAAGATACCCCACCCGTTTTCTCAACTGGTCCAAAGTTATCTTTTTGAGAAAGTAAAGAGCAATTAAAGAAAGTTTTAGTGCACATTCTCTAAGGAAATGTCTTCTAATTAGGATCATAAACACTTAAAATATTCTTTACCTTAAATGTTACTCTGGTGTAAAAGCCTATTACCTTGCTGAAACAAACTGAAAAACATGGGGGTGGGCGGGCAGGAGTCTGAAGGGTTATTTCACCATCAAGCACTCCATAGAGGATAATACCACAACCATAAAACCCCCAACCATCCCTCTCAATGTTAGGGAGTGGATTAGCAATGCACTCTGTGTATGGCACTAATGCACTCAAGTCCTAACAAGCAGAGGGGATTTAATTAACACTGTTTGTTTTCCATGTGGCCCCACCAGGAATAATGAGCGCACACCTGATGCAATGCCACGCAACTGTTTGGTTTGGCGCCATGTTTCTGTGCCATTGGACACTGCCCGGCCTCATTTCTATGGTTCTCCCTCTCCAGAGGGTTCTTCTCTGGTGTTTGGTACATGTCTTCGACACTTTCGATTTCCAAGGTTGGTGTTAAAATAAACAGTAACATTGTCAATTATTAACTACCACTGTACTAATATCTACACGGTGTGGACTAATAACATAAAAAACTGCACACGTATCCTGAGTTTGGCCGTAATTTCCAGTCAGTAGAAATATTAACCAGGAAATAAAGACAAAACAGCACAACAACTGAGTTGTTGTGCTGTAAAAGTAAACTGATATAAAACAAGCACCAGATAATCAACATGACTGATGCCTTTTCAAGAGATGTTCATGCTTGAGTTTAAAATGAAAATAATAATTAGTCAATCTGCAAAATAATAAGGAGAAAACCCCCCAGACTGTGGGTTCAACCCTTTGCTGCATATCTTTCTCATGCGCTCTCATTTTTCTTGCATTTTATTTACCAACAAAGTATCTAAAAAATTTATATATATATATAAAATCAGGATCTTTAGATCAGGACCTTTAGAATGTCATTCTCTTACACACCAGATGCAACATATTCTGTAGGATGTAACAGGGAAATAAATACAATACATACATAAAAAGGAAAGATACTCTGTCATTCAGGGATTCTGAAGAATTTTCATACAGTGCTACTATCTTCACTGTTCTTCTCTTTCACATTTACTCACTCTGGTTTTTGCCGGCTGGTGTTTGTCACAGCTGCATTGCTTTCTAGCCAAAACCACAGACCTGCACTGCATCCTGACTCCTTGTGATCAGCCAGTGGCCCTGAAGGCTGCTCTAGTCAAATGGTCTTTAAAGGAATCCATATCAGAGTCAGAACAAGGGCTCTAATTACATGACTTCAATTAGACCTTCTCATGTTCTCAAAATGTTAATAGGCCGTACAGATGAAACGGGTCAAATTATCTTATTCATTTCAGGCAGAGCGGAAGAATGTGCTCGGATATGTGAACGCTCACCCCTGTGATGACGGGCTGGAGATAAATAAAGACTTGCTTCGAAGTGCTGAAGTGCGCGACGCCTTCATGCGCGTACCAGAGCAGCGTTTGATGAGAGAGTATGATCTGATAGGAGCTGACATGTTTTCTCTCCAGAGACCTTTTATTTCGCACCCGGCACCTCCCCTCAACACCTCCCTGATTGTGCCTATTGATTGCTCAGCAGATGCAACGAAAAAGCCACAACAGACTCACATATGGTTTAATGTTTGACTGACTGAGCATTTGGCAGCCGATACTGCAGCCATGTGACAGTTTATCTGCGTGTCAAAATACTGATGTGTCTCGGTCGGCCGCTTTCACATAAATTGATTTCCATGATGCCTTAATGCATATCAGTTTTGTCTCACAGATTATCTGCAGCCATATTTCTACACAGCATTCACACACTTCCCCACCTCCTCTGCTGGATGTCATGATAGTGGGTGCGCTTCTGCAGTCTCCAAGCCTCCCTTTCCTGGGAGGTTGAGTCGTAGCTGTAATAGTGCAGCAGGAAGGGCCACACCTCGCCACGGATGGATGGGTCGATACCACCGAAGAAGATGGCCTGGTAAGAGTGGGAGGGGAACAAACACGCTGAGCGAAAAAGGGAGTGTTACCAAGAGCCAGGGGGCAAACAAGGGTCACACAGTGGGGCTGACAGGAAAAAGAACATGCAAACAAGACAAGCATGTATGAAATGTCGGTAATGCCACGTGCACTCAGCTATTATCATACCAAGGAACAGTGCAGTGAGCTCCGGATAATCTACAGACTTTCTCTGGAGGGGCTGTATGTGAGATCACATAGGTCGGAGGGAGAGACTCCAGAGTTTCTCAGGACGAGATTCTCTTCACTTCATGGAGACGTATATATCCTGCTGTGTGAAAGGCAAACTCCTGAGAGAATCCCAGAACACCCCCATTGTGCCTGCATCCTCTGAGTTTGCATCTAAAAACAGCTTGGATGTTTTGTTTCATGAGTTTTGCAAAACTGAAACCTTCTGTAACACCAATGCTCTGGTTCTGTGTGTGTTTACAGACGAAACATCCTGGTCACAGTCAAACTGACACTGACTCATTTCAGTAGTCACAGTGAGGAATCAACCGAGACCCACCCAGTATGTGGGAGCTGATTAAAACTGAAGTTTTGACTGCGAATTTCAAAATGACTTTCAGTATGTGGTTGAAAATAAGAAAATGGGAAGTAAAGTAGATAGCAGCACAATAAAAAAAGGGTTTTGGAAGACTATTGTCTCACTGATCCTGCATGGTTTTAAAAAGCCTGCAGATGTACCTTGCGAAGCTTATACTCCTCCTCAACCTGTCCAGTGTGGTTGAGATGGCGCAGCCATGTGGTGACATCCAGCCTTCGATAAAGCTTCTCCTCTGGGTGGCTCTCCGCTGACGGCAGCGTGGCCCTTTTTATGGAAAACTGCATGCAGGATTTCTCATTTGACACCTGAGTGGTAGAGAGACAACAGACTTTAGAGAAAAAAAATTCTGGGCACAAAACCGAAGCTGAAAAATGGATTTGTTTCCCAAAAAAACTCAAAGCCATTTTTGAGCTTGACCAGACCTGGTCTTTGAGCTGAGTTTCCCTGCAGCACTTCCACTGTTGGAAGACCTCGGCCAGCTTGTCCAGGCCGGCGTGATGGAAGTGCAGGATCTTATACTGGCTCTCTCTGCTAGCTATCACCAGCTGGCCACTGGTACATGCCTCGTCACTGCAACAACACGATGAAGAACAATGAAGGCAAACAACATCTGAGGTTGAAGGAGGAATTTCTTACTTAATAGTAACATATTTTTAAATTCTTTCATCAACCGGACCTAAGCCCTGCAACACAGCGCGGAGCATTGCACAGTAGCAGGATGAGGTGACACCTCTTGACCTCTCTGTGACCTTCTGCAAAACTGGACTGACCTGAAGAAGAGTCTCAGCGACCTCATGTGACCCAGGTCCACCCTGAAAACCCCGCACAACTGCTCCAGAGCCAGCACCTTCTGCTGCTCCTCCCAGCGCACGCCCTGTGACTGGCCGCTGCTCTCCGACGGGGCATGGCTGTCCAGGCTGGAGGCCAAGCTGGCTGAGTGGGTCATGGCCTCTTCACACAGCTCCCTGGTAAAACAATTGAAATAACAGAAGCACAAGTTTCTGTGAATCAGGATCTCAGATTTTGGGGGGAATTTAACTGCAAACTGAGAACTACATTCCATGAAGAGTTCAGACGTCGTTTATCCTCTCTGCACAGAACCCTCTCCTCTCTTGTGCCTCACATAAACATCCAGATATATTCTTCTATGCGGGACATTAATAATAAATAGCATGTAGACCGTAGCCAGCAGCATTTAGCCAGTGATAATTGTGCAGACATATAGGATTATCCCCAGCTCAGTTCTGCCTTGTTGTTTAGCGTCTCAATATGGTTCCTCCAAGAGGCTGAGAATGGGAGGAATGCATGGAGGCTTCACACACGCACACAGACACACACAGGGAGATCTGCACGCACACAAATCACACTGTCCACCGTCCAATTTCCCCTGTCATTCCCCCATGACCAGCATGTTGTTCCCGGCACCGAAACCTGAGCTGACGGTTCCTCAGCTGCAGGAGCAGGCAGATGCACGCACGCACGCACGCACGCACGCACGCACGCACGCACGCACGCACGCACACACACACACACACACACACATATGCATATACATCCAGACAACACACCTACAACCCAGAAAAACAGACAAATCTACATGTGTGGCCAATACAAACACACACCCTGCACCACAACAAACACACAGAAGCTCTTCAGTTAGCAGAGACACTGACTGGCCTGTTTGTGTCTGTCTCTCCTTACACAGACAGACACAAGCAAACTGACCATAGCTAATGACCATGATGCAAACATGCCTCAAGAGACGCTGCTGCTGAGAAACAGTGCAGCATATGAAATTCTCTGAAGTAGGCGTCTAATTGAAGACGATGTGTCTGCTACTTTCACTGAAATACACATTTGAAAAGAAACTTACACATGTCTATTTGTGTTTGTATTCTCTTCTCTCTGTAGAAGTATTTTATTTTGTAAAAAATTTTCATTCTAAAAAAAAAAAAAACTGCTGTTGATTTACAGTTTTTCAAGCAAACACAAGTGCTGTGTTGATGTTTTGGTTGAGACGAGGGAGACAGGCCAGGTTTAAGCTATTAAACCACGAATCAATCATGTCTGGCTAATCATTTCCCTGTAAGCAGATGGGAAAATAACATGGCTGATCAATCCAAGCTGCACAGTTTCCTCTGCTATCTGGTGATTTACTGCGCTCTGTCTCATGTATCACGCCACAGACCAGACTGTGGAATAGGAGGAGACTGGGACAGAGGCACAGAGAGCTCTGCTAAGGGAGTTAAGCAACCAGAAATGTGGAGGACTACCGTACTCACTTTTTCATAACTCCTCTGACTGTCAAGCTCAGGGTGTTTCAAAAGCCTATGAGGCCTATGAGGTGTACAGCCGACGTTTCCATTAGTCTTGTTGCATGCTTCTGGTGCATATGCAATAACATTTTTCCTGTTGAATTAAAAAGGAAAAAAACTTGGAAAACTGTCAGAAACTATTCTTGGCATTTAAGCATTGATCACCCGCTGTGCTGCATTCAAGCAGGATCTCAATGAATCATTAACAACGTCTGTCAGTGTCAACAGCCTGATTCTATCCATAGACTGGGGGCAGCAAAGGGAGGCCGGAGCCACATCATACACTGTACACAGAGTACATTATGTAAACAAGCCAAGCTCCGGTCCCACCAGGCCAGGGCTGGATCAAACTGCCCTGAGGCTCTTCATAACACCTCTCTCCACATAAAGGAGGCTCTACCCCAGGGGGAAGGTGCTGCCAGGTCACCCTGTGAACCAGGAACACGCGCGGCAGGCCACCGGGGACTCGCAGGCCTTTCGGTTAATCCCCAGAGGGAGCAAAGAGCCGAGGAAGGGCTCGGGTGAAGGGGGCTGAGCGGGCTCTGCTGGCACACACCGGAAAGTGGTCAGTACAGTTTGGCGAACTGTATTCCTGGTGTAGTGTTCCAACATCCACAGAATCAAAATACTGTACAAGCAAGTCCGATGTTCTCTTTTCCAGAGCTGTCTGCATGTCAGGCTTGAAAGACGGTCAGGACCCTAACAGGACCCCATGGTACATGTCAAGGGTTAGTTTCGTTCAAAAGCAGTGAATTAAAAGCTAATGGGTTTAAGTTTTAATCACATTTAGGTCTTTTTCTGCATCAAAAGGTGACATTAGATCTACTGTAATGAAATCCTGTAAAGCAAAACCAGAGCCCTGAGGACTAATTCCATATAAATGTAAAGACAGCAGCACACATGGACGACCAGGAGTGGCATAATAAACTACTGTTGAACTTTGAAGAAACTCGTTAAGAAGCTTGACAGAGATTGCTGTGGATTTCTCTTTTTCGCTGCCTCTCCCACCCCCAACCACCCACCCCCCCTTTTCATCCGCTCTCGCACTCCCATACGCGGCTCTTTCTCTTTGAGTGATTCCAAGTGACATGTTTCCAGTTCCTGGCCCCTTAACAGTGTCAATTAAAGCAAGAGAGAGAGAAAGAGAGATTGAGTGGGTTCCAGGGTTTTGGCTGCTGCTCCGGTCTCTTCAGTCCTCTAATCCGGAGAGCTGACATTCAGCCCAGCACAACAACCCCGGGAGCACTGGGAATCAAAGGGCTTCACACAGACTTTAGGAAGGGAAGGGGAGGAGGGCAAGATATTTGAGAGGTGGGCAACACAGACAGAAACATTATTGAGAAAAAAGGGAGAGAATGAGCACAAGAGAAAAATGCAAAATGGAGCGAGGAAGGAGTGGACGGACGGAGGCCGAGGGAGAAACAGGGACAAGAAGGGAAAAACTGGCAGAGAAGAGGGTGGATGTAAGTGCCAGAGAGCTGAGGAGAGGCACTAATAGTGAGCGAAGCACAGGGGAGAGGAGGAAGAGAAGGACAGAGTAAAGGTTAGAAGCTGTGAAGCTCAGAGCCTTGCCAAGTCACACACTGACTGCACTTACAGCAGGCTGGGGTCTGAGAGTGGTTAAACACACTCACTCTCTCACTCCCTCTCTCTCTCTCACTCTCTGCTCGACACTGGCTCACACATTCTGGGCAACATGTCAGGCTGCGTGAGGAAACGACCAAGGAGGGAATCATTAAGTCAAAGGGCTGCGAGGTCCGTGCTGCAGCACAGTCACTGTCCAGATGGCTCTATTGATTAGAGAACGCTCTCTGGAAGTGGTCTGTAAGGATACGGGGACATACTTTGTTCCCTCTGCCTCATTCTAAAACACTTGCGTTGAAATCTGCTTCAAATAAGCGAACCCACTTTGAAGTCATGCTACAGCCTCTGGTGAAGCCATGTACCTGCTCTTCTCATGGTGCAGGAAGCCACCATGCGGCCAACGACTGCAAGCGATTCCTCATGAAGTCAATTATTTTCTTTTTGGCTCCACCGTGTGGCAGGTTAGAGTAACAGAGGCAAAACGTGATCGTTCACATGTTGGCAAAGCTCATTCTGGGTTACTGTGCAATAATAGATGGCCAAAATATATTATCAACTAAAATGTATTATTACAACAACTGATCCTGTGATATAGCTTCCAGTATAAGGGAGTCACTATTGGGAGGTAACAAAGTACATTTACTTTGTTACTGTTTAAGTACATCTTTCATAAATCTTTACTTTAATGTCCATTTATTTTATTTTATTCTACATTTTTAAAGTATTCATTAACTAGAGTTAATTAATGGAATTGATTCAATTATATAATCAGAGCTGCCCTGTATTTAGACCTACAAAAAGCAAGCAACTGATAGCTGCAGTCTATAAAATATTATATGGATCACTTCAACCCTCTCACTCACCTGGTTTCATTGTCCAGGAAGACGCAGCCGCTGCTTTCGCAGAGGGCCTCGCTGACGGGGGACAAGCAGAAGGGGGAGGAGAAGGTATCCGAATCCGAACCCATGGTGCTATCCCTGCTCACTTCGTCTGACAGCTCGCAGGAACCCTCGTCCCCCTCCTCCACAGCCGAGGGCAGCTGCTGCTGGTGTGACAAGGCATCCGCTCCAGCCTCAACCACCAGGTTGTGGCTCTCTGTGGAAGTGCTGCTGGTTATATTCCTCTCTTCATCCTCATCTTCCTCCTGAGCTGCTGGGGGGCGGGAGTGGGGTCTGGGGGGGGGGGCGAATTATATAGAAATAATCTATATAAATAATCGAGATAACAATTTAGCCTGTTTAAATACATTTTAAGAAATGACATCCCCCACCGTCGGCCTCTGCGGCGCGCGTTTCTGCGTACAGGCGAGCTCTCGGGGGTGATGTAGCGCAGCGCCTCCTCATCTTGTTTCTGAATCCGGGAATTGGGAACCCAGGTCAGAATCAGAGTGGTGCCCAGGCTCTCATCCTTCTCCACGTGGACACACAGGTAGCCTGTAGGGGGCAACATAAACCAGCGTTACCTGAGGAGGAGTTCTGCTGGAATTAATCAGGTCACAGGACAGGAGCGGACAAAACTTTTGACAAACATCAAACCTAGGAAAAGATAAGCACAGGGAGAGATGACGACACGGACAGAAACCTGAGGGGTGAGTAACGACGCTGGGACAGAAGGAGAAGCACAGGAAGTACAGGATGAGAAGTTGCTGTTAGTTGTCTTACTGGTAAGGGTACAAAATAACTGTCATCCAGCAGCACAGGCCAGACACGCCTTATGAAAAAAAACACAAGGCTGGAATTGTTCATCTTTCACATCCGTAAATGAGAAAAACAAACCAGGGTCAAATAATTTCACTCTCGGTTACAGAAGTGTTCTATCTTACCTGTTGTAGAGCTTACATTAGAATAAATGTCCTGCTGTGTAACTGAATAAGCAGCTGCGTTTATGCCACAAAGGAATATAACTGGAAAGAGCATTTCATCATCAGTCTGGACCTAACCTGGGTGGTGCTCGGCCAGGCCAGGCAGGGGCTCCGCAGGGTGCACACAAACATTATTTTTGGAGAAGATGATCTCGCCGTCCAGTCCCGAGCGCAGAGATGAGCCCCCGGCTCCGGGGTTAAAGGTCAGGAGGTCCGAGGCCTTGGAGGAGGCGCGCCGCAGGAGCCGACCCAGAGACATCTCCTCAGGCAGGGGAACACTGGGCCCATCCTCTGAATGTGGAGTAGTAGGGGGGAGTTTTGGGAAGAAGAGGAGGGGAGGACAGTGTCCAGGATGAAAATGTCAGGGGAGAGATAAAGAGCAGGAAGAAGGGATGATATAAGAGAGAGAAAAAACATGAGTCAGGTAAAAAAGACAAAGCGTGGCGCTGTAAGGCTGCACAGACCGTCACAGACACTTCACCTCCTTTCTCACCTGTGTGCTTGAACTTGCTGCAGTGTCCTTACTGCAGCGCTTGAACCCCCACAATCCCCTCTGCTCTGTACCTGCATTTCACTGTGCCAGATCTGTGACTCACTCACATTCACAACTTCTGTGGAGATTGGGCTAGCGTATAAACATGTCCCTCCTTTAGTACACAACACACACACACACTCACACAGCAGCTATGTAAATAAAGACTTGTGTAAAGCAAACACACTTGACTTCCTCAGTGTGAAATTCCTTGCTGTTATCAGAAGTCAACAGATGGAGCCAACATCAGTGGTGAACTGGGATCAGCCTGTCACAGCACCAGTGTCTGAGACACACTTCGTGTTGAGCAAAAAGTGAAGCAGCGCTTTGATGCTGTAGCGTGGTGCACTGTCGACCTCTTCCTGCTTTGAACAGGTTCTTACTTTCCCGGCTCAAAGGACACTAAAAGCAAATCAAAAATGTTTTTTTTGTTTCTGTCTGATCCTATTTAAATCCAGGGGAACCCATTGATTCATTTTCCTTCTCTTGTTTTGACATGTGCATTTGTATCTTTGGACCTACCCTCAGCGTTGGCTGAACGCTCTGTCACATACTCCCCATTCCATCTGAGAAATGTTCTCTCTTTTCTCCTCACAGGGCATGTTTGCCTCTGCCTGATTAAGCAGGCACCCCATTTCCTGATGCCAGGGCCCAGACAGGAGGGCTGCTGGCACAAAGTGCAGACAGGACATAGGAGAAGGAACTGAGAGGTTGTGGATGTTTACTTTTTTTTCGGTCAGAGTGTAAATAGGAGCTGGTGTTAGGCTGGGTCTAATTGCAGTTGCCATCTTGACAAATAATTACAATGATCCACTGGTGTCAGGTGCTCGTGAGAGATAGAGATACAGTTGTATTCATATGAAATTTACCAATTTAGGTCGTTTTCCCAGTTATTCTGTTTGAATTCAAATTCACTGACCCAACAATAATCTGTTACCTGACCAAACAAAGTTTCTGCTTCAGCTGCGCCTGAATGAACCACTTTAATAACCGACTCATGTGTCTTCCTTCCAGATCCACACAAACATGCGACCCAAGCATCATATGCAGGATGACAGGCTAGCATTCACAACACGACTCACAACAACAATAACTGCTACTATCCAGCGGTTATTTTGGTCTGTGTGTGATTAGAGGGTGAGCCGGGCCAGTTTGATATGGCTCCAGCTCTCACACAGACGCCTCTCTCCTTGCTTCATATTTTATGCTGTCAACACCTCACTGTGCTCGCACACTCTACCCTGATCTTTCGCTCTTCCACCAAACGGCTCGCATCCTTTCGGCCTGACACACCATACTAAACCATCTCATTTTTCACAAACTTCTAACAGATTGCATGAAAGACTTTTATTAGAAACCTGAGACCTGCACCGTGGAAATTTGGCTCAAGGAATAGAAGCCACATGGGTCTGGGGTCTCAGCTTCTCACCTCTGGGCTACGTTAATTAAGTTGTCAGGTGACATTTGGACAGATGAGGCAATACAAACACACACACCCTCATTTATATCTGCCCTGTATACTAACAAGCCTGGGGCTTGAAGAGGGAACTGCCACAAAGAAGCATGAAAACCAGGTCTGTACAATGACACTTCATATGTCACTGAATGTACATGTTTAAAGCCAAGTCACAGCTACAGATACTTTCAGTGATTTTCTTTTTAAATGGAAAATGGTGACAACAAACTTTTGGTCCGCAAAAAACATTTTTACTGTGTGTGAATTTGTGACTGCACTCACAGAACTAGTAAAACTTGCTGAAGAGTGCTCAGAGAGTCATGAGGAGACTCCTGGATGAGCCTGTCTATCCAGATCTGCTCCAAAACACAACGGGACCTTCAATGGGAAATGGGTAGACTCCATAAAAATATGACAAGTGAATTGAAGCCACAGTGTCTGAACTGCCATCTGGTGGCTGGCTGCAGCATACAGCATAAATCCTGTCTCCTCCATGTTTTTGGATAGGATATGGATCAAACTAAACAGCCAAGGAACAGGTCATAAACATTTTTACTCAATAATACATTTTTTTTTCTTGCTGTCAGAGTAGATCATTCTTCTGATACCAAGTTTGATCATATTTCATGATTGACAGCTGAGGATATTTTGTAGGGGGAGGAACCTATAACCATTATGTAGCACTTTCTACGACATAATCTGACACATGAACCTTTAAAACTGGCTGCAAGTGTACCGAGGAGTGCTAGTGCTGCTTTTACGCCACAGGGCAAATGCTGTTTTCTTTTGGGGGGTTTCTGTTAACTGCACAATACAATCTATTCACATTATTACAACCTCCCCTTTGTGTCAGGAGTTGTTGCAAAGCTACTGTATATCAGCTAAGACATATGCTTGAGGCTATTTTAACATCAGCAGAATAATAGAGTCAAAGACACAAGTTTGTTCACATGTCAATATCTGAATATCTCAATTTCTCCGGAGAAAGCACAGGCCACATTCCCTTGGCTTCCTATGGAGGTCATGCCTGAATAAATGAACTAATAAACAATGAAAATAAATTGTGGGCGTAATTGTCTGTCTATCTCTAGCTGGCCTGAATTCTCGCAGCCAAGTCTTCACGCCTGGTTAAAAGCATCATCAACCCTCCGCATGCTCACGGTGAAGCCAGCCACTGCGATGTTCATACACCTCCCAGCTCTCTAAATAAGTGAA
Source organism: Pseudorhombus dupliciocellatus (assembly GCA_016785235.1). NCBI lineage: Eukaryota > Metazoa > Chordata > Actinopteri > Pleuronectiformes > Paralichthyidae > Pseudorhombus > Pseudorhombus dupliciocellatus. Next base: position 170,537 of record JAFBJW010009048.1, on the reverse strand, counting down.
GGAAGTGTGGAGTCGTGTGTCCAACAGTAGCAGGAGGTCATATCTGTGAATGTCTTTAGTCCCCACGTATGCCTGCAGAGGGCGCTGTGGCTCAAAGAAATAGTTGCATAGTCTTGCTTTAAGGTTCGGATCTTAGCATAGAGGATAACAGTTTGTAATAAACTCCAGTATCCTGCACAGGAGCATACTGCTGTACTCAAGCCTTTAGCCTCAGTAATAACTGTAATAGTAATGGGCGGAGGCGTGCCGTGATGTCCGGGGCTCCATCACTTCTCCACTCTGACAGTCAGCATCAGGCTGACAGCAGCATGACAGAGGGGAGGACGGCACCAGGCTTCTGCCACCGCAGCATTATTCACACAGGCCCACGCTGATAACATTCACCGAGGTGTCCGGAGCAGCCCCGGGGACTCTCCCTGTACCATCCCGGACATGAATATTTCAGTCCGGCTGCCTCAGCCACCGAACCCGGCCCACATCTCTCGCTAGTGTACACGTCCACGTTTACCCAGCAACTTTTAAGTTTGAGGAACGTGTCCTCCCTGCTGACATGCACCTGTTCCAACAGGAGGAATAAATGTAGAACTAGCGGCGTGTCGGAGCAACGGCACCGGGCGGCGGAGCGCTCACCTTCAGCCCCGCCGCAGGAGCTCACAGCCCGTGTCCGACATCCATGTCACCGGGGCGGGCAGAGACCGAGCAGCACGTACCGGTGTCGCCTCGCCTCTCTTCCCCCGGGATCCGGCTCTCGTGTCGGGTGCAGGAGTCCCGTTTGCACCCGTGTTTTCCGACAGTGACACCACACACATTCACATATACACACGATTGATGCCACTACTCGACTAAACGCTAAACTTCCGGTTACAGATTTCAAAGTAAAACCACCAGTTTACGATTACGAACAACACGATTTGTTCAGCATCTTAATCCGCTAAGGGTTTCATTCTATGCACACCATGTAAATGGTGTATTGAATATATTCAAAGATATGAAGCTTTACTGAAGATCAAATTATTATTATTATTGCCACAATAACTAGTAAAAAACAGCAAAACTGAATCTGATAATGAAAATGCCCCTTCTGTATAAATCGTGTCCCTGAATATGAATCACAGCGCAGAGGATTTGGAATAACTTGTTGATTTAATTTATAGTCTCATGGTCTTTTATTTCCTGCCATAAGTCGGCTGTGTGCGTCAAGCTTGACTCAGCAGGGCCAGACAAATCCCTCCCATCTCTTCGCTTCCGGAATGGCATTTTTTTTTTCTATCGCACAAAAACCGGGAATCAAAAAATATCTTAGAAATCAACGAGCTGAACAATACACTTTAATAACCTGCACATACTGTATTTGTTTTAAATAGTAACTAAAGTCAAAATCTGACCTCTTTCATCATGAGTGACGTTTTTAAGGTCACTGCCTGAAGCTTGAATGTTGTCGAATCAGCAGCATCAGGACCAGAGCTGAAGTCAGAGCATCACATGGACAACAGCCCTGTGTCTTGGATCTGTTTTCCTCACATCAGCACCTTGTTCTTTGAATGGTTATATTACTGAATAATAAATGAAATAAAATGTCTGAGCAAAACTCATTGAGCCATGAATTCAAGCGAGCAGGAACAAAACGCGGCATTCTACCTCCAAGTTGATACAAGCCATATGCATCACCATTAATAAAAGCAACATTTTGAGCAGCAAATTTAACATCAGGTGGCCCATCAGATGTAATGTAAATGGTACCAAATAGTTTTTCCTGTAAGTTTTTATTTAAGAATTACCATTTTTTCCACTTACAAATCCAGCTGGTATTTTTATCAAAAGGCACAATGCTAAGGTCCCTAGAGACCTATGAGAAATGATGTTCAGTGCATTAGAGAGCCCACTGGACAGTAAACACCTTGGACATGGGTAAGGCCAGGTTGGTCACTGTCAAAAGCTGTGAGGACAGACAAGACAGAGCTCTTCAGATTGACAGAACAAGAATTAAACAGGATGTTTTAAAGGAGGAGAGAGAAGATACAGTAGACAAGTAGAAAGGGAAGACAGAGAAGTCAAATACATAAACAGTCTGATATAATTCACTTTCTATGGAGGACAAGCATCACAGGAAGCAGGGCCAAGGTACTAAAGCCTCACCTTGGTGTCACTGTGGTACACGAAATCCTTCACTTTGTCCCCGTTGGCCAAAACATAGCGGGGGGGAGAAGACACCCCAAATACCCGTAGGCCTCCCAGCACCAGACCATCCAAGGCCTCATTCAGCCTCAAAGGATCCCCCACTATCTGACACTGAAGTGGAAGCAAAGTCAATAAACTATTAAACCCTCTCCTGACTCTGGTAATCCTGGAGTAAAATGCAAATCACTGCTTATCAGCTTTTCAGTATTGAAGAAAAAACACTGGTCCATTCCATACCTGTGCAGCCACAAAGGTGACATAACAATAATCTCCTGTTTTGTAGGTATCAAGACTTTCCCCGTCATCCCAGAACAAGTCGCCCCAGGCCCAGCCGCCTGCTGACAGCGCCACCGTCAGGAAGAAGGGGTTTCTGCGTGAGGCTGTGGTTGTCAAAGCAGGGTCCTTCACAGGTAAAGACAGGTCACCTGCTTGTATTGTGATTTTTATCCCAGCCTCAAACATTTTAAAAACAATTCAAATTATCTACCTGTGTTTTAAGTGCATACACCCACCTGCTGAGGGATTATGTGTCCCTCTCTCACATGTAAGTTGATAATGTCCAGAGGAGCGGGCAGCAGCATGTACTGACCCTTACTGTAGACAGGTTGACCCTACAGAGCAAAAGACAGTCATGGAGGCCTATCACAGTTAATTAACAGAAATTGATTGGACCATATACTGTTCATGAGTTTGACCCAATCCCCCTCCCTGAAAGTTAAAACATATTATCTTGATTGCACCCAAGGACCAATGCATCCCACTCATTTCTAAACACTGGCTTAAACCTCATACTATCTATGTGAACTCTGTTATGGCAGATATTAAGTTCAATTGGCGAGAGAGACTCACATCATGCAGGTTGTACCAAGTGCCGAGGGGCAGGTAGGCAGCCAGTTCTCCTGATCCTTGCTCTAGGACTGGGCTAATGAGAAGTGAACTCCCCCACAGGAACTGACGATCTATGCTCTGACAGTTGGGATCAGAGGGAAACCTAAAAGGGACAGATATATATTAAAAAAACAATGGCTCTTATTATATTGAACTGTGTACATATGATGATAGAGAAGAGAAAAAAATCAAGATAACACATACTCCATAAAGAGAGGCCTGGCCACAGTATCAGCAGAGGTGTGTGCATGATGAAAGAGCGTATAGAGGAAAGGGAGAAGGGAGTATCTCAGGTTCAATGCACTCCGCATAGCAGCCTGGGCCTTCTGCCCAAATACATAGGGCTCCTGAGGCTGAAGGACACACAAACAATGAGAAGAGATAGAGTTTCCTATACATAATACATGAACCAGTTGGAGTTACTCTAGACATGCAGGGCAGACCTCCAGTCCATCATACAACCCTCTGACTACTGCTGTTACATACAGTCCATGAACTTAAACCAACAAATAATCCCAATACAAAGACACACACACAAGTTAAAATTTTGTCTCACAGCGTTGGGCCGGTCATTGTGGTTCCTCATAAATGGGTAAAAGGCCCCAAGCTGCATCCATCGTACACATAGCTCCTCGGTGGTGTTGCCTCCAAAGCCACAGATGTCTGCGCCCGCCAGAGGAACCCCGAACAGGCTGAACTGCAGCACCGCTGGAGTAAGCAACAGCAAAATGTCAGTGAACACTAAATGATCTGTGTTGATTTCACATCTTTATTTTATTTGGTGCATAAAATCCATTGTATACATCACCCTGTTTTACATAGTTATTAACACATAAGAACAATAAAAACAACCCAACCAATATCCAGTAACTGATCCCACCCTGAAGCAAGGTGGTGATAGTATACTTTGTCTCACCGGGGATAGAGTATCGAAGCTGCTCCCAGTCACTCCTGACGTCACCTGTCCACACTCCAGAGAAGCGCCCGATGCCGGGGAAAGAGGAGCGAGATAGGACAAAGGGTCTCTTCCCTCGAACCTTCAAAAGAGCTCTAAGATTGGCCACAAGCCCCAGAAGAAATACAGTTTGCACAAGGAAGAGCAAAACCAAGGGACCAAGGGACTGTGGTGTCCCATTAAGCTCCTATAAACCTGGCTTGGTTGTATTTGCATGATGTGTTCTTCATAAAATATACTTCTTGACCTACTCGAATGAACTACGCAGTAAAGGAATCAATGGTTTGATGTCAGTTGATTTAATGGTCTAACCTGTTAGTTGCATATGCCTCTGTCAGTCCATACATGTTGTGCAGGTTGTAGTGAGTGGACAGCCTCTGCTGAGCTGACATGCAAAGAGTTCCTGAGTTCAAATGTCCTCCAACCACTCCTGTTTGCAAGACAGTGGAACAAATGCAACACATTGATGCAACATACTGAATGAAGCGGTGACCAGATCCATTATGCATCTACAATCATGTGCATGACATCTTTGCCAGCACCCATATATTGTAATTATTTTAATGCATGGACTGAATGTAAATGAAGGTTTCTGGAGTTTTCAAATAATTCTAGAGAATAAAAGGTAGAGATAAAAGTTTTTGTATGGCTCTCACCAGAATACACTTACTGGGTGTGTATGGTGGGTTCTCAAGGTCACTGTCGGGGCAGCCCTCCACTGATCCTTGGACAAAATTGGCTGGTTCATTCATATCCTGGGTGAAGCACATTAGAGAAACAACAAATGATAAGCTATTGTTTTAATGTTTTTAAAGATCCAAAACAAACACATGTGCCCTGTTTCCATGTACACACTTACAATCCATAATCCATCCACAGGCACTTTAGAATGAAACTCTCTGATGCAGTCTTCCCACCAAGTTCTGGTCTCTGGGTTAGTGAAGTCAGGGAAGGCTGTTGGACCAGGCCAGACCTAGATACACAGTATGAGAGTGTGCATGTCAGACAAATCCAGCTTAAAGTTTAGATGAGGGAAGAAAAACATTTATTTATTTATTATTTATCCCAGTAACAAAGGGTCTAACCTTCCCTATGAGGATGTGTCCTGTCACATTTTTAATGAAGATGTCTCTTTTCAGTCCATCATCAAAAGGAGGGTAAGTTCCAGGGGGGCTGGTGCTGCTGATCCCTGGGTCCTAGGACAGAAACAGACGACACACAAATAAAAACTGTTGCTGCCATCTAGTGGAGATGCACCATTACATACTCGTTTTTAAAAATAGAAGTGATGCACGTTTCTCGCAACGAAAAAGGTTGTGTTTCTGCCATTTTGTTTGTTGGTAGGTTTATTTATTTGGTATCCCAGCAGCATTATGCCAAAGCTGTGAAGTCTTGAAACTCAAAGACCAGCACCAGAATAAGGATGTACTTCATGCCTCCCTCATGGAGCTCCTTCACCATCTCTGGGAGATCCCCAAATCGCCTGGGGTCAAAAGTGAAAATCCTTTGCTTGTCTGCATAGTCAAGATCATTCCACTGCACATCCTGATGATGACAAAAGCCAAATAATGTCAGCGATAGAGTCACTTAATCAGCACTCAAAAGTTATGTACACTTCCACAAACCCTTTCTGACTATCACACAGTTTTCACATAATGCACATAGCGTAAATTAGCAATATGGCATCCATTTACCAGTGGAAAGTTGGCATTATGCATGTGCTGAACAACCTTGCGGGTTGTATTAGTGGTTGTGTAACCCCAGCGACACAGATGAAAGCCCAGTGACCAATAGGGGGGCATCATGGGATAGCCTGCAAATAGATAAGCGACGTGTATGTTTTTTTAAAATTTATTTTTGATTGTCAACTCTCAGAAGACATACCAATGACATGGAGGTACTGTCGTACAACACTTTCAGGGTCAGGACCCAAAAAGATATACAGGTCCAGAATTCCTCCAGTGGACACCCAGGTGAGAGCAGGGGTCGGCTGCAATGTCACCTCTACAGACGTGCAAAACAAGACTAAGAGAATCATGTTCTGTGGAAAATAACTGAAAGGCAATGGCTGCTGTGTGAATCTTATGGAAAAAACAACCGTACCAATTGCATTGCTGTTGAGAAGGAAAACTCCATGTGCTTGACCATCCCCCTCCTGTACTAAGAAGAATGGGTGGGAGCCATAAAGATTCGCATCAGCCTGCAAAGAAACACAAGTATAAAATTAAGAAATGACAAACGCATGATGTTTGACTAACAACATGTCCTCCTTGAATGTTTCTTTTAAAAATGCATATAAGATTTAGAGACTTGAAGACGTTAAACTGCTGTTAAAAAAATAAACCATTTGTGCTGCAGGAATGCTTTTTTTCTATTTTTGATTTGTTTTCATTATCTTTTGAACCTATAGATGTCCCTTGTGACTGCTCAAAGTGGTCAAAGTGCTGCATTAAACTCACATGAGGAGCCATGTCGTGGTTCCAGAGAGTCAATGAAGTCCAGTTAAGGTCAAGCAGGAGGGAGGTGTAATGCTCCCCAAGGCCAGAGATGAGGTTAGAGGCCAGCATGGTTGATAACTGCAGGTACTGGTCAGCAAACAGCAGAGGAGCCACAGTGGTGTTCACACTAAATAGAAATGAAAAAGCTATCATATTATCATATTATGATCGTTTTAATTCACACATCCAAAAATACTCATTATCATTGTGAAATAGAGATGAACATCTGTAGACAAATAAAATATGTAAAAGGAATGTTGTATATGTTAAAAGCACCTACAGCACTTTTCCATTGGATTTACGTCGCACTACGAATCCAAATGGGTCTGACTGGTACTCAGTTGTGTAGAGGGCAGCGTCGCCATCAGCTGAACTCTGAGGAATACCAGCTGGGAGCATGACTTCGTATCGCTGAGATGATGGGTCTCTCAACTTGAAGGAAAATATTTCAAGTTTAGTTCAAGTCCCGTCGCATCTGAATAAAAGTATCTCCATCAAAGACATATGGATGATTAAACCTTTGATTGTTGGTAATGCTTGTTTACTCAGTGTGAAGTGTATTTTGAATGGTATACAACTTAGGGGGGTTAGATACTCACAGTGAGGTGCAGGCAGCCTGCAGGCTCTTCTGTGATTTCCAGGCTGAGCGTGGAGATGTCCCCGGGGAGATAAGAAGTCTTTGCCCTGGTTAGGGTGGCAGCCTGGCCTCGCGTGGTTGGAGTAAGTGGACCCATTTTGTAGCCAGGGTACAAACTGGGGTAGAAACACCAGGGTGGTCCTGCAGAGTTGGGCAGAGGGGCATAGCAGCACCCTCTGTCCTCACACTGTCTCTGGCTGACAGCCCTGTCCCTGGCACAGTCAAACCGATTTGCTGGTACCATGTGACATTTACTGGGCAAAGACATGTTCATCTTTGGGGAGACATGTTTGTTTGGATTATGATCAACATGTCTTCCATGGGCTGGGCTCTTTTGTGGATGAGGGGGAACTGGACTAACACGTTTGGTTCCGCGGTCAGACAGATGGTTGATATAGAAACATGTGGACAAAGCAAACACGAGGAGGGAAACGGCTGCAGTGACACTAAACAAACCCATCGTCGGAAGTGACATCAGGACTACTTCCGGGCTAAAGGCACGAGAGTTGTCCACAGCTACACGCACACTTCAAGCATCATATGGAGTAACCATACGCCAAAGCTGCAGCTATTACCAAAGCCACTGTTGACTATTGTTAACGAAGAACCACCCTTTTGTGCTGTTACAATCATATCCGGGAGATAAGCTCAACGGCTCAAAAACATAGTTAACCATGGCCAGTTATTAGCTTGCGATTAGCTGTGATTCAGCGCGCAGCTTACGTCCAGCGGTTTCCTCCGGGTGACGGACATTACACTCTGTTTAAAGGATGCGTAGAAAAAAGCATTTACTCAATCGAACAAGAGTTTCACGACAAGTCTCTTGAGGCTCAAGCTACCGAAGCAACATTTAAGCTAATGCTATACTAGCAAGCTCAGTGAGGCAGATGCAGCTGCTGCCCTGGCTGCTGATGCGTTGTGAGGCGTCGGCGCCATCTTTAACGCGTTTCATTCGCTCTCCGTAAAATCGCTTGTTAAGACCGAGGGGCAACATCCGGGGCTCCGCGATGAGGCCAATGCGGAAGTGCTAAAAGCTGCAGTTCACTGGGTGGCCGATAGAGGCTGGCTCCAAGAACTCAGCAGTCTCCACTGATTCCCTTGTTAAAATGATGATGATGATGATGATGAAAAGGTGAATCTTACACACTGTTAAATCATTTTAAACTTTATTATTATTTCAAATACAATGCTCTATTGTGCAACTGCATGCACTCAAAACCAATATGTTTGCAATTTCTATAAAGTCTTCCTCAATATGCATAAATGTTGTATTTAGATGAAGTTTTGTTCATGAGCTTTTTATGTGTCTCTGGCTCGAATTGATACAACTCCCGCGAAAACAATATTTAGCTTCCCTTTATTTTTACTTTGCATCTTGGGAAGCATGCAAGAGTGAGTGGAAGCTATTGTTGATATTTTCAAGCTACAATCCATCGAAAATACATCCACAATCCAGAAAAACACACAGATCTAAAAAACACTGTTAAATCCAAAGCAGCAGATTCTGTTTAAATTGGACCTATTTTTTCAGAAACAATTTGTATATGTACAAAAAACACTGAGATAACATATGTGGAACTTAGAAGAAGCGGTGCCTTGAGTACAATTATGTCATTGCTTATGTAAATACAACAGAAGAAACATGCTCATAGAAATCATCTCATATCTTAAAAATAACTATGTAATACAAATATCCACTTTATCACAGTGCATGTTTTGACATTTTTAGTTCCCTCTTTTACTCATTATTTCCTTCTTGGAAAACTGACAAAGGAAAGATTTCATATTTAGAATTGATCAGAATTTTCTTTCTCTTGTTGAAACCCACGCTTTGGTAAACGACAGATTTACTTTGAACAGGATCTTATTTATTTACCATGATGTTGCAGGCAACAGGACCTCTGAAGGTGAAGCCCAGGTAGAAGGTGATGTTTTCATTGCTATGAGGCAGTGAGGGCAAATGAAGCGGCATTATCCTGAACTTCTGCTGAGGGCCCTCGAGGTACACCACTCCATCATCAGTCCATCCATTCACACGTTTTAACATCTTGGCAATCTCAGGCTTCTTCCATGCTTGACCACTCATCCACTTCATGCGCTTCTCAGAGAGAGATGTCACCTTTACAACTCCTTCAAACTTTCTCTTGTGGATAAATTTATCCAATCCATTCCCACTGCCCAGAAAGAAATGAGTGTAGAGTCTTCTCTTCCGTGGAGGAATGTCTTTCATCTTGGCCCAGTATCCTTTTTCCATGTATTGAACAGCTGATTGGACAATTTTATATTTGGTTTCTCTCTCAGCGTCTGTATCATCATCCTCTGGCCAGAACAGTAAGGTAAGCAGGAACAATGCACTTGATAGACATTTATTTTTGTCAGCTGGGAACCGATGACAAAGGTCCTGGAGGACTTTGAGAGAAGGAACTTTTGGAGCCTTTGGTGACAAGCATTTCAGAGTAATGCTGGCCAGTGAATAATTTACAATGTCACGCTGGTCAAATGTTGAATGATTGGGGTAGAGAGAGAGGATTTTGTTTAGAGTATCAACTGCACCCTTCTCTTCACGTAACTTAGAAAGGATTGATGTTACGTTACCCCCACCAAGACGATAGATGATCATGCGATATGGTTCAGGAGTTAGTTTGGTACTGGTTGACTGCCCAGCTTTTAGAAATGCAGTATAATAAGCATCACCAAAGTATTTTCCAAGCTGAGAGGATTTATGTGCCAACCATTTCAGTGGGTTGTTTATCTTCCCCTCAAGACTTAAAAGAACCTCATCTTCATCGGCATCAATGTCGGTCTGGAAGTAACTGAGGTCTCCGGAAATCCACTCCAAGGCATCGTCGACTGCCTTGTAAAGGTTTTTCAAACGGCCATGGAATGGCTCCCAGTCATCTTCAAGTTCCTCTGGAATGTAATCAGTCAACAAGTACCTCAGACACTCTTCACGGCCTTTGGGTCCATCTGTGAAAAGCTGCAATGAAAATATCCATTTGAGCAGGTCGCATCCCACCTCAGCTTCGGCAAAATATCCTGAATTGTTGATGTTTTCCATATCTGCTTTCGCTGCTCTCTCACAATCTTGAAAGCACTTGATGGCTTTCAGCGCAGTCTCCACAGCGTCTGCTGTATTTTTGGCAGTCATTGGTTTGGATTCATTTTCAATGACTTTGCATTTAGCCTGGAACCATTTTTTGTACACCTGTCCTTTTGTGTCAAGTATGTAGGAGTTGTTTGGCTGCTGTCTTGCTGCTGTCTCAGCCCAGTTTTCCGCCTCTTCAAACATTTCATAGGTGTAATGAAGACGAGCAAGTTGTTGTGCAAAGAATGGATCATCATGGAAACGCTTGAAAGCTTCTTTGAGTAACTCAATTGCCTTGCCTGGGTTTTCGTTTTTACAAATATGTTCAATCAGAGGAGAGAACAAAGTGTCACTTTTGTCTCCTTTGCTTATTCTGGATCTCCTGATGAAAAGGGCTCTCAAGAATGACAGATATTCTTCCTTTCCAAATCGGTGCTCGAAAAGCACATCCTCACACAGCAATTTCATTGCCAGACCACTGTGGGTATGTCGGCTTCCAAGAAGTTGCTGGAGAATTTCCTTTGCAACAACTGGGTGAATGATTTTGATTGATTTGATGTGGGTCTTTTCATCTCTGAGGTGAATGAAGACGAGTTTAGCCTGATCACTGAGTGACTTCTCAAACTGATACTGGTGAAACCTTTCCATTGACATTTTCAAAGCTAGCAAGTCTTCGCAGTGGGATTGAGAGATGAAAGAGTTTGGAACATAACTGTTCAGTAGTGCTACGTACTGAATGAGGCGAGTGACGGCACAATCATGGTCAATGTCTTGGAGCAAATGTTCCACAAACTGCCGAACATAATCCTCAGTGAATTCTTCACTCATCAGAACAAGAGTCAGGATGAACTGAGGCTCATATTTTTCTTCGAGTGCTTCTCGTTTTCCAGCAAACATTCTCTTCTCTTTAGGAGACAGCTTGTGAGTGACAGAGACATTTTGTAAAGGAGAGTCCTTGCATCTCTTCTCTGGATTATGGGATCGACTGCATCTCAACAAAATGAAGCACAGCGTTCCGTACTGGATTTGTTTGCTGTTAATTGCAACCTCTAATTCATTTCTGAGGTTATCCAGGTATTCTTTGTCTGAGTCTTCAATGAGGAGCAGCACGGGAAGACACCTCTGGGAATCACTTTCTTCATATTCTCTCAGGTCAACAGCATGCTGCGCAACAACAGCAACAGAGAATGAAGGCTTCACAACTGCACATCTTAGGTCTTTCCTGTTTTTCCACAACACTTGTCTTGCCACAGTACTTCCACCACTTCCTGGATGATGGTAGATGTTTAGAGTCTTCACCGGAGTCTGTTCTGGGTTGCTCTTCAAAACATCCTTGAGAATTTTGGAGACCTCTTCATAAGCATCTCGTTCAATTACCTCTCCAACATGCTTGTGTTCCGCAAGCCAGAAATTCAACCAGGCCACTCTCCCTCCGCGGAAGAACTGGAGTTCAATGGCTGTTTTCTCCGCACTTATGAATTGTTCGGTCGTTTCGTCACAATGGTTGACTGTCAGGATTTCTAAAGAAGCCATCTCTTCCTCTTTGTTTGTTTCAAGTACACAAATCCCTTTCACAAAGACAGGCAGGTGTTTTTTGGGACAGCCTTTGACAGGTTGTACATTCTGCACGGTTGCATTAACGTGACTCATCTTCATCCCAACAACACTGAAGTTGTTCACGGTTTCCGTTCCGCATGATCCCTCAGCAAAACTCTGCCACCTCAGGAAGTTGTTCTCTGATTCACAGATGCAGATGATGTCTTCGTGTCCTTCCATGTCTGTGAAAAACTCATAGAAGGTGTGCAACAGTGGTTTCTCAACTGGGGACGTGAGAAGAAAAATTACCTGGAATGCCCCTTTTGGCAAGATGTGTTTACAAATCAGTGACACAGATTCCCTTAAGAGGGTGATTTTTGTCTTGATCCAAGTCATCTCGTCACATGGAGTGTCATTTCCTTTGAAGTCTGAGCGGCCATTACAGAAGATCCAGCTCGTCTGCTCAAACAGATGAAGGTTGCTTGCAATGTCTTCGATGCTTGTGTTGCTCGGCATCCTATAGCTCTGCAGAGAGTGCATGTTTGCAGCGTGATGCTTAAGGTATCGGCTGCAAAGACCTGACACCTTTGAATCAGGGTCAAAGTCAAACACGCAGAAAATCTTCATGTTAAGCAGCCAGTCAATGTGGCAAAGATCATCAGCGTTGAATTTATTTGTGATGAATATTTGCCATTTCTCATTTTCAATGAACTTTTTGCCACTTGTCATGAGCATTGTGAGTTTCCTTCCAAGGTCTTGGCAGAACAGCGGCGCAGCAAGGAACTGGTTTTTCTCTGCTTCTTCTCTTTGAGCATCACGATCCTTGACTCGCTGGATGAACTCACTCAAATCCTTGTCCAACACTGGCTCTGTTTTTGATCCCACCCTCCGCAGAATTGATTCCTTTTCCTTTTGTACTTTGTTGGCTTGCTCGTTGAAGTTTGGAAGACGAACTGCATACACCTTGTTCTTAACAATATTGATTGAAGGTACAATGTCAACCTCCACCACGTACATCTTTTCTGTACTTTCTCGATCCATAACCTCAACAAATCTTGGCGGTCGCACACACTGGCGCACATGTTCTGTGTCCGATGAGAAACTTCTTTCAATGTAGTCCAAGGCATCTACGTAAATGTCCTTATCTGTCACAGGTATGCCAATTATCTCACCGTGCATGTATCCTGCATCCTCCCTGCTGTCCATCACACCAAAGTGTATTGTGCCATTTGACCTGATGTTCATGCAGCCAGTTGCAAATTTAAGAACCTCTCTGGAAAACTTGGCTTGGAGTCTCAAGCTATCCAGTTTGGCAGCTGCAATTAGTGACTTAAATTCATGGCATGGAGATATCAGATTGAACGCGCCTGACTCAGGTTGCAGGACTCTGTGCTTTACATACATATAGTCAACTGCCTCTTGATCGAATGGTCGTGGTTTGCAGTCCTCCTTTGGTGTCAACGTGCTTTGTGTCTGAGCTGGTTGTTTCTCCTCCGAGTCTCCCACATGAACCTGTGCTGAAGGGTCTTCACTTACATTTCCACATTGAACTGATTTTAGATTGTCTTTCCGCCCCTCTGACTCCTTTTTCTTACCACTGTTGTGCTTTTTCCTCTCCTGATATTTTTTCTGGGAGTTGAGGAGCTCATCTCTTTTTTTAATTATCAAATGAGCAGGGCCTAATTTCATGCAAATCTTTGTCTTCAAAAAGTCCTCATCGAGTGTGAGAAGTATTTCTCCGTCTACTTCTTCCTCAAAGAGCTTTTTTATGTACTTATTGTTCACTCCAATGGATTCTAACCAGCTGCTCACTTGAGTTTCAGTCCAATTCTTGGGTGACTGCCCAAGTCTGTCTGCTAAAAAGTCAAAAGAGACACAAAAGCAACAGGTGAATAATTTCCAATACAGTCAGAGAAACACTTCCCCTGCATAATACAGACAAATCCGATTGTTCGCATTCATTTGGAATAATGGTTCTTTCCATGCTGAGAGCTTTGGTCTCATCCTCTCCAACATCCGACTATTATCTAGCTCAGTGTTTCACCTCATTGATCAGGTTGTTGGTTAGAATAATGTTTGAGTTTGAAGGACAAGGCCTTGTGATGGTCAAACAGTTCAAATTACTAGCTGGGAGCTAAAAGACAAAAAGGAAATGTCTGAACTGTGATATGTTACATGTTTGTAGATCATTGCTGTATATTAAATCGACTTTAAACAGGCATGATTTGATTTGTTGATTCTAATCTGAGCTGTTTTCACCTGTGTGTATTTTATGAGGACCACTTCTGAATCATTCCACCATTATGAGGACTTCTTGGCTTCATGAGCAAGAATGAAAAAGATATGAAAGCAATTGGCAGATTGCTAGATTTCAATCTAGTCATTCCACTCACCCATGGTCTTCTGATGTCACATTAAACCTTGCTGTTCTAACTTCCACCTGTACAAGAAGAGGCACAGTTAGAAACAATGAGAGCACAGACAGTTTCCTGCAGCTTCGAACTCAGCAGGAATTCAATTCTGGATAATGACGCATTTGATAAACAACAGAAAACTCGCCTGACTAGGACGAAATCACGAGTCAAAAATCGCCACAGCACTAAAACATGGACTCCATCAAAAGGGCTGACATTGCTCTTACCATGGATGGACCCTTCTGGAAGTCGGTGTTTGTCCGTGTTTGTCCGAAATAAAAAGCCTGTGCTCGGTTTGTGAACCGCTGCAGTATGTCCACTTCCGCACATAGGAATGAGCAGCGCGCTCTTGTTGGGAGACTTACGGTAAACGTGGAAACGAATCCGGTGATGTTTTACAGCTCATGTTTCCCTTCCTCTAAAAATATCCGCTGCGCAAAAAGAGATCTGCATGAAAATATCTGATTGAACCTTCACACGTCCAAAAACTAAACAACACATCTTTGATACTTGTCCACACCTGTCTCAGATGAATTCAGCTCTCACTGGACCTGGACCGTCCAGTTGAGAGGGAGAATGAGAGGGAGAGACGGAAAACACCAAAACCCGTAGTGGATTCTACAGACAGTCCAACTACAGTTAAGTTTCGTTTTCTTCCAGTTTCGATTATGGAAAATGAGGAACGGGAACTTTCTCTCGTTTCAGCGGCAGCAGTGCACAACCTTTAGAAGTACACTACTCATCCAAATAGGTCTGACATAACTGAGGGAAAATGATAATTTCCAATTTTATATTACATTTGGAAATGCATCAAAACCAACAATACTGTTATAGTTTAAAAAAATAGAATTTATTATGCATGTCATCATCTTCACGTTGAGACCCTTTGAGAAGTGATCACGCATGAGCCTTCTGCAGCATGACTCCTAAACTCTTGTGATTACATTATCACATGAAGATAAAAAAACGCCTGCTGTATTCGGACAACGCCCTGAACACCCTTTGGAAACAGTCCATGCTAAATTAACTCTTGATGAGTTAGCACACAATTCTTCATCACCAAAAGAGAAGCAGTCTAGCAGCATTAACTGGAATTAAGCACATTAACCTACTCAGTTTTAAAGATCTGTACCCATGGAGCACAGTGATGTTAAAAAAAACAAACAAAAAACAAGGCACATTAAATGATTTATCACCGATAATTCAAATTCTGAATCAGTCTATACAAAAATATACACATAGCCACTGTGCAGTGACCAGGCTCACTCAAAAATACAACATTGCACAATAAAACTGCCCACATGTTCAACCATACCCCAGCATGTTTTGCTCAGTCCAGGGACTATAAAATGTCCACCCACACCCTCCTGGGTGTCTGACTTCCTCAGGACAGAGGAGGACAAATGGGCGGTGCTGTTGGGAACATTTTAACCCCAGTGAGCAGAAGGCACTTAAACCACAGAGGTGCAGCTGCTGCTCCCGGCAGTGGATCCCAGGCACTGCAGGCCTGGTCCTCACCCGCTCAAAGCTCAGAAACTACGCCCTACGATTTGTCCACTCAGCAAAAGGCAACGCTCCAGTCTGTGCTGGGTCCCAGTGAGTGACTCGAGTTCACACTGGGTCGTTGTCCAGTGTAGGAGGATTTGGCAGTGTGTGCATTTCAGAGTGAATGAATTCTCTTTGCAATTCTGGGGTTAATGCTGAGTTCAACGTTTGACTGTGCCAGTCACTTGATGGTGCTGACGCTTCTGGTGTCGCTGTCTGAACTGGCAGATGTGAAGAAACAGGCTCATCCGGTGAAGTGGAGGCCACCGATTCACAGGCCTGCACCGGCTGTGGTGAATGTGAAGGTTCCAGCGTCTCTGATACAGTTGGTGGTGTGTGTGTGCATTGTGCCTTTTGTCTTTGTGGCCCTTGGTATGTGTACTGGGCCTGTGTTTTTGCAGGATGCATTGCAGAGTAGTAAGGCAGGAACGGCCTCTCGGGTGCACAGGTCCACATGGCCAGGTAGGTGTGCATGAGCAGGTGGGGGAAGCGGGAGGTGAAGTAAGAGACAAAGTCATCTGGGATGGAGCCCAGAGTCTCCTGTACCTCAGCAGGCAATTCTCGGTAATGGTGTTTCTGTCAAGGAAGGTTACACATTAGACCTGAAAGTAGAAAGCAGTTTCATTTAAACATCAAACAGCTACAAGAATACACGCTAACCTTGTTTCTCATTGCACGCAACAGGTCTCTGACCGAGCCGCCCTTGTAAGAGCGGAATTTACGCAGATCTGCCAGAGAAAGAGAAAGGACATCAGAAAAATGAGAGTGAGAAAGTGAAACACTACTTTCTACCACTTGATTCCTGGTGCTTGTATTTGACTTGTTTCTGTTTCAGCCGGTGTCATACCTGTCTGCAGAGGCACTGTGATGTGTTCTCTCCAGTCACCCTTGACAACAGCCCTCCCACCCCTCTCCAGCTGTCTCACGATTGGTCCGTCCAGCTGTTCCTTCTCTATTCTGTCACTAACATCCTGCAAGCGACAAGAGAGAAAGAAAGAAGCGTGTGAGTTTGGACAACCGTCACTGTATCCAGTCTCCAGTCCAATGCCATTTGGGGGGGGGGCTAAAAATGTGATCTTTGGAAGAGTTTGAAAAAAAAAAAGTGACCTGGAAGAATTGCAGCTCCTTCTCCAGGCTCCAGAAGAAAGGGTGCTTGAGAACGCTTTCAGCTGAGGGCCTGTGGTGGGGCTCCATGCTCAACATCTGCTCTATTAGATCTCTCGCCACAATGTCCCCTGTAAGTCATTCAAACAATTATATATTTAGTCACCATATATATATATATATATATATATATACACACACATATACATTTATATACATATACACAGAAGTCAGGTCCTCACCGTGTTTGTCAGTCTGTAGATGATCGAGGCTGTAGGTGCCCAGCAGAATGTTTGCTTGCCTCTGCAGAGATTTGCCAAACGGGTGGCTTCCCAGAGACACCACGTAGTAAAACACACAACCAGCAGAGAAGATATCTACAGCACACGTCTGTGAGGCAAAGTAAACAGGAAATGTTGCATGTGATGAAAGTGATCATTCAACACCGAAGAGTCGGATGTTATGTCATACATCATAAATAAAGAAAGACTTCTTCCACTGTCACTGGGAAAATTATTACGTCAGACGTTGACCATGAGAGAGTGGCTCCTGGTCCTGGACTCACCGGGTTGTCTTTGCAGTCCTCACTGAGAACCTCAGGAGCGATCCAACCTTCAGTGCCTGGCACCCCAGAGCGTCTACTGAAACTGTGACGGCCCACTGCGAGCTTCTTACACAAGCCGAAGTCTGAAATCATGGCTCGGACCCGACCGTGGGCATTGGGCATGGACACCAGAATGTTGTGTGGTTTCAGGTCTCGGTGGACTGAAGGATCAAAGTGAGAGCAGGAAAAAACACGCAGTCAGCTAGGTCAGAGGTTTACTAATAGGTTTAGTAATATATGACCCAAATTAAATGAGAGCGATGTGGAAGCGATTTCATATTCATGGTTAAATACCTATGTTGAGAGAGTGCAGATGCGCCAGTCCTGACATGGTCTGCTGAAGCAGCATGACTGGTTCTAGTCCATGACGGTCAAAATCTTTCCTCTCCACATACTAGAAAGATAAAGAAGACGATCAGGAAGTTAAAATACTAGGTTAGGATATGTTGAAGCAGGGTGCCACTAAATTCAATTTAGCATGGAAGCAGTTTTATTGTATTTATCAATTTATTTATTAATTGAATCATTATGATTAACATTCCCTGATAATACTGAAATCTGCTGTAACGAAAACACTTGGCACCTCCAGTCTATTAAGGGATTGATTAAGCCATTCATTACCTCCTGAAGCGAAGCAGCACACAGCTCAATGGCAATGTACTGGAACTGACGGTCCCTCTCAGTGCAGAAGTAGCGGATGACATTTGGGTGCTCGTCCGACTCCCTCAGCAGCTGAACTTCTCTGTCTGCAAAGCTGAAGCACTCTGGGAGAATTCTCTTCACTGCCACTGGACGGTTGTCAAACTGACCCCTTGTGGAGAAACAATGGAAATACAACATTGTAATGATGCTCCTCAGTGTTCCACAAACGTAATGAATAACTACTGATGTTGAGCACGTACTTATATACAATGGTGCCTTCAGCACCATGACCCAAGACCTCTTTGGGATGAAACGTTATGTTGCCCACTCGGACAACACAGGAGTCATCTTCTGCAAAAAAAAAAAAAAAAAAATGTAACCATAAGGTAGAAATTAGAAATTGAAGACGAAACCATTTAAAAATGGGAATGCAATTTTAATCCACCTCCATCTTCATGCTCATTGGCCGAACTGCCCAGCTCTGACACAGAAAGATTTGAGTGGTTGGAGGCACGGGGGGTGATGTTGGGGCTGCTGTGGTCTGAGCATTCGGAGCGAGTGCGGGCCACCTCCAGGTAGTCACTGTCTTGGGCCAGCCCCACGTCTGCAGTGGGAAACGGCTGCTGTCTCTGGAGCAGGTCCAACCTTTCCTCCATCTGTCTCTGGAATTCCTGGTGCTGCAGCTGCTGCTGCTTGTTAACGCTCTGTGGCGAGAGGACAGAGCACTAAGTTTTTGGAAGGACATACCATAACAAAACCATTTACATTCATCTACTTTAACAAGTAGCTACACAATGGTCCACTAGGTGGTGATGTTGAACTTACTTGAGGGTAGGTGATCACAAAGGCAACCCATCCAGCCAGGAGGAAGGTGGAGAAGATGATTGTGGCCATGTCTTTGAGCATAGAGTCCACAGGGGCTTCTGGGCGCAGGGTGCGACCACCAGCCCCGGGTTCTTGGATTGATGTTTCAGGCAAGGGAGCAGGGGGGCCGTCATCCATACCACTATCATTCACCTTCTACAACATGGTGGGAGGGTGGAGCAGAAGTGAGGACAGGTTGGAAAAGATTGATTAAATCCACACATGCTTTGTTACAGCTGCAAAAGCAAAATGTCCCATGAATCGCAGACTGACACAGACCTCTTCTACTTTCTTCTCAGTGGTGGGTGGGATGACGTTGCCCTGATTGCGAGGGAAGCTGTCAGGAAACTTCTCTAGGATCTTGGTGTGAGCTTCAGGGGGCGTCTCATGATGACCTGAAAAGGAATCATCAGGAGCAGCTGAGTCGTAGGCATTTGTCAGACCCCAAAACCTTTGTTGTTATACACAACAACCAGCAGAGGGCAGTCTCGGAGTACCATTCAAGGTGCAACAGACCAACCATGAACAAAAACATCCAATGTGCAGTAATAACAATTTTCACAATTTCCTATTGACATAAAACTGTTCCAGTAAAAGTGACACTTACACTATGGTTGATTGTAGTGAAAGCCTCGTTATCAGAATAACAGGAAAGATTGATAATAAGAAGCTATATGACACATTAAACCTGTTAATTACAGTATCTGCCACAATATTACCTATCAAGAGCAGGTAGTTCCTCATGAAGTTGATGCGGTTTTGCTCCCGAAGCGCAGGTTTGAACTTGACACTGGTGCTGGGTGTGATGACACACTCCTTGTCCTCTTCAGTTTCCTTGCTATTAGGACCCTCCAGCATGGGAAAGGTGCTGCCACGAGGCTATGAGTACACAGAAAGAAAAATCAATGCCATTATTACTATTTACCAAAGGCACGTGACCAGGGTGAGCTAAAACACAAATGAAACAGGATGTAGGCGTTCGAACCCACTGGCATAAAAATCACTCAGCAACAGCGAAGAGCAACAACAAAACATTGTTCAAGGGAGATAAATTAGGAGTGTGGGCTCTTCTTAAACTCAAACACATTTTTTTTCTTATTCAGGTTTATCATGTCTCACTTTTAAGGCAAGAACCACATTTACTTAAATGAAAAAACACCATCACTCACCACCACAGTGACTCCATCATGCACCAGAGAGGGAGAGGCATACAGACTGGTTGAGTATTTACCCACATACAAGGTGGCCCTTGAAGAGAACAAACACAGACACACAATTTGTTACATAAATGTACAAGGACCTTCTTCCTGGTAATACATCTTGAGAACTGGGACTACACGCATCGAATACACAAGAATTTTCAGAATTTGTTGTCACTTCCCTAATTGGATAAAATCATCACAATGAATCAACCACTGAAAGTCCTGTGTCATTTTCAGCAGAAGCAGGTGTGAACACAATATATAAAAAGAAAACAGCACTGCAGTGTGAATCTAGAATTGAAAGAATGTTATGCAGCACCCACTGGTTAGATATTACATGTCCAGACTTCATCCCAACATTAAGCAATCTGACATTATTCCTAAAACCTAAGACATGTTGAGGAAATCTCTTCAAGAGTGTTTTGTGTATTCAGTATTCAAGAACCTGAATGGCGTTTAAAAATACTGTTATAGCTGAAAAGTCACAACAGTCATAAGAAAAGTCCACAAAGAAGGAGCTCAGTCAATCATTAAACTCAGTCTGCTTACATGAACTTATTCTTTGGCTTCTTCTCTTTGGGAAATGGGTATTTCCACTGCGTGATGCGGCCGACCTCTCCTGACATGAAAGTGAGGTAACGCAGGGTTTCCACGGCCACGTTAGTATGGGGAACTTTGCGGAGGCCCTCGCGCTGCCAGATGTACATGGCCACCACCGGAGAGTTGTAGTTCTGAACCCACTGAACGTCTCCAGACTCACTGTCCACTGTCACCACCAGGCCGTCGCCGTTGGACACAAAATGAGCCATCTCTGCGGGGGAACCACAGAGTGGCAATGTGATTGTCGGGGAGATTAGAGCTACAGAAGAGGCAGAGTGTCTGAGGGTCTTACTGTATTTAGTGTCATCATCAGGAAGGGTGGAGGCATAGTCTGAATAGGTGGCATTCCAGCGCAGCTCTCTACTCTTGGTGTCATACATGGTGATGGTGTACTCTAACAAGCAGACGAACAACAGAGATTTACCCTCATAGGAACAACACGTCGCACATTCAAAGGACCGGCTCCACATATTCATTCCTGGGTGTTGATGCAAAGTGGTGTTAATTTAATTTTGTTCACAAAGGAATTCATAGAAAATGATATGTAGAGCAACTGTGCAACACAACGCTGCAAATGTGGTGTAAGTATTCAGTTTGTGGGGCAGCAATTACTGCCCCAGCTTCCTCAGATGTTCTGGAGGAATAAATTGGGAGGTTAGGGTGTATATAAAGCCCCTTTTCCACTGATAAAAAACACACTAACATCTGGCTTTTGTCTGTGATAGGAATGGAAACTATCAACAGTAATTTCAAGGTTCAATTACTCTGCAATAGACCAATTTTTCTTCATCTATATTTTAGCAGTCTAGATGGTGACGCAGCACTTTGTCTGCTCAACGTGACAGTGCATGTTGAACATGTGCGTAAATCACTGTTAAATGGTTGTGTACTAATTGTTCTTCTAGGAAACAACATGCACCATCATTTTTATTCTTCATGATGCATGATGCAACACTGGCAAGGTAGCAAGCAGAGTCAGATTCTGGTGCCTTGATGACGTCAAACATGATTCACCAGGGGAAAAAACTGACAGGCAATGGGAGAGAGTAATCTTCCCTTCAGAAGGGTGACCTGTGTAAAAGAAAGACTTGGTATTCCCGCTAAAAGTTATAAATGTTTGATTTCTGGGGTTAGGGCATGAAAGAGAAATGAAAAGTGGGCCAGTTTTTACCTGTGCGTCCAAGATAAAGAAGAGATGAGGAGGGACACAGCATCTCAGCGAAGGATGAAGTCAGGGTCTGTTGTTTCTCACCAGTCATTAGGTCCACCACATACCACAAGTCTTGCTTCTTACCTGTTTATGATCAAAAAGATAAGCACACCACATTAAGGATCCACCCTCTGGCACAATTAGAGCATTCATATTGTTCCTGGCAAAAGCACAAGTATGTCAGTTTGATCATCTATTTCCTGCTACCTTTATCTACTCTGGAGACTGACACCCAGTCCATGTTCGCCCTGGGAGCGTTATCTGAGGTCTAATCACACCAAAAACATTGCAGATTTAAACACATCTAAAGAAAATGGCCATGGCTACTTTCAGCAAACTGTCAAATTGAGCACAAGGGGAGCACACTGTACAAGCCCGGCCAAGAAGAATACCATGCAGCCGGGGTGGTGCCATTCCATCATTAAGCGCTTGTTCCATTTCCCCATTTGTCTTTCAACATCTCAACCGTCAATCAGTAGTGGCAATCATTTCCTAATCCTATATTATTACAGATTAACATAAAACCCATCTTCCAGACAAAGCAGGAAGAAGTTGGCTTGAGGATTTTCCTCGAATCCAAACCTGTAGCCTTTTCAGACCTTAGCTTTGCCAATCACATTTATGCTGGCAGCAGTGTCAGTTGAATGAAAACAAAAGCTTCGTGGATCAGGACAGCGGGGCGGCAAATGGCACCCTCTCGTCTACCAGCTGTTGTAAATTCAAAAGAGCGCAGGCTGTGGTCGGGGTTTAGTGGGAGAGACAGGTACCGTAACGTATTCTGTCTAAGGCAGATAACACCGGCCTCATTTATTGGAGGCGACGCACTGGGACATGGACTACACACGTTTATGGATAAGGAAATTCACAACCGCCATTAATTACAGTCTTGCAATCGTATGTGTGTGCTCAGCAGACAAGAAACGTACAGCATACAGAACCACACATTGTTCATAAGACATCATTTGTATTTGAGAGGCAGCCATACCTGTGTAAAGGACGCCATCAGAACTCCGACAGGGAGAAGCTTGGACCAATTCAGGGATTGTGAACGGCAGTTTCTGTTTGGGAGACATGAATTCACGTTAGCTAGCAACAACTTGTAAGATATGGGGAACATCCTCAATATGTCCCCACAGCTACAACTTAAAAATGAAGGTGCATTATTTTCAGGCTGACACGTTCATCGTGTTTTACTATAGAAAAGGGAACTGAAGAGCATTTCTTGCTCAAGAGGGGAGATCAGAATTTGTGATTTATTTATTTCCTCTTACTGTGAGGCCTTCACTGTTCTTCCCTCCCAGCGAGTACAGGCTGCCATCATTTGGGTCAGGCAGAAACGCCGGCCTGGTGGAGAGAGTCAAGAAGATACTGCATCACATCTCAAGCCAAGCGAAGGTATTTGAGAGTATTTGAGCAATTAGATCGCGTCACAAACAAGACAAGCTGGACAGGTTACTACATTCATTTGTATCCACCAACTGAATGAGGACATAGGGCAATGTTCCCAGGCAGAAAACAATTCAAAGATACGTACTCCGCCACATGTGTGGGGACCTGAAGAACTGGATCTGTGAGGAGAGTGAAGGAGACAAGAATATTAGACCATGGCTATTAACTGTTGTGTAAGAGAATGACATGAACACCAGTGACATTCATCCATACTGAAGACAAAGTCCAAACAAAACAGTTTCCCCTGCGGCAAACACGACAAAGCAAACAGTCATGTTGGCAAACTGCAATAGGAGCAAGTACTGTCGAAGGGAACCAAGATTTATTTAGGTAGATCATATTTGACAATTCAAACGGATGATGACCCTGAACATCCCACAAACAGGCGCAAAAAAGCAGCCAGATCAACACCAATAAGGAAACTTCACTGTCACCACTGTAATATGTCACTATTTAGGGGAGGCATAATAAAATGTTTAAGAGGAGAGCCAAAGTGTGAGGACCACACCTTCATTGCTAGTAGACAAACACACAGATCCCTGCAGTGTGAACATACAGGGCGCGGACCAGATGGTGCTGATTTTTGTTGAGGTGCCTGAAGGGGTCAAATTAGCAGTGAGGGGGGGACAGTGGGATTAACAAGGTGGTCAATGACTGTTGTGCTCAAGAAACATCCGCATTCATTAGTTGTAATTACAGCGGCTGGCGACTAATCAATGGCTTCCATTGTTGCAGAAAGTACCATTGTTGCCTTAAGTACAAATACACGTTTGCAACGCCTACGCGGAGTGACAGGCAAACAGAGAGGACACTGGTGTGGGCTGAGCTGTACCGGTTTGGTCCAGGGCAAACATTTCTGCATCCCCCCTTATTATGTAGGTGTATGGTTTCCTGACCTGAGCATGGCAACAACAGGTGTGTGCAAAGCCATGGTGCAGAACTGGGCAAATTGATATTCAACAGCTCTTCCAGAAAAGCAGATGACGCGGAGGAAGCAGTTTCTTCTGATTATTAACGATTAGGGAACTAGGTGCAGCAAACCAGGACATGGAGAGTAAATTTGACAAACTGCATGAATAACAAAACAGTCACCTCTTCAAATGTCACGTTGTGTCTCTTTCAACAGATATTAGCTTGTAGTAACAATATATTTTTGAAATAACACTTCAGTCTATCTAATCTCATGAAATCTAAAAGCATGTAGTGCACAGCAAACTTGCTTACCCTTGCCCACTCTTGACCTTGATTACTGGCTATATTTGCCCCTCTGTCTGTTAATAATTTACCTGTTTCCATGCCTAACAGCTACATCTCTCAGGCTTTTCCTCAAGTACAACCTAAACACAAGATTGAGTCCTGGAAAGTGTATCCTGAATCTTCAAATAAAAACAGAAAGGCCTTATCGGTACATCGTTAACAAAATAAATTACGGAAATTTGCATTTCAGTAAACAGCTGTTGATTATCTTTTATTGTTTATTATATGTGGTGGTAACAAACCCTAGGCCATATGATTACACAGATGTATGTTTATCTGTATTATTGGTAGTAAACAAATTGTGATTGTTTGTGGTTTAAACCTTAGCTGTGGGTACACGCCTTCAACCGGTCATACAAACAAAAAAGTTGGGAGTTGCACCCAACTCCAGTGCTTTCCTCGTACCTTCTTTCAGAGTCCATTTGATAGAGCCTGATTTCTTGTTAACAGCATGCAGGTTTCCATCCAGGGTGGACACAAAGAGCAAGCTCTCGGGGAGGGAAACTGTGCCTGCACTGCAAAACCCCTACAGAAAGACACACACACAAAAACATAATAGGATGCATCAGGTGATAAACAACCCCATTTCTATATCTTCACTATTTATTTCTAATACATGTAATGATCACATTATGTTAATTTCTTGAACAGCCATGAGGGAGCATGATGGTTGCCACTTAAATCCACAGGTAAGGTCAAAATATGTGCAACTGCATTGAGGTTATGAATAATGACAGCCACTAATCACTCAGGAATCATTTAACATCACACACACAGTGGGATCAAAGATTAAGAACATACAGCCGGGAGTGACTATCAAGGTGACTGATTGGGGCCTGGATACTGAACGAGCTCTGCCAGAGGATTTGAAGTTGGAGCTACATCGCTGCAACATGGAAGAAAGCAAACACACTGGGCAAGAGCACATGTGCATGTTCGACACTTAACTCCCACTACAACACAGCATTCACTTTAGTGACTCCCACTCAGAAATACAGGGAAGATAAGCAGAGCGTTAGTGTGGACGGGTTCAGTAAATGAGATACAATTGTGGACAGAAAAGAGACACAAAGGGGAAATCAAACAAAAGAAAAGAAATGAACCACAAAGAACTACAGCAGCTAAGTGGCCCAGCCTCATGACTTGGCTTATGCCAGAACCAACAACTATGTGGGTGACGTGTGCTCCACTCACCCACTAAGGAATTCTAAAAACACTGCTCTTGATAACCACTGGTTGTGCAGGCAGACTTCCAGTGGTGGAGTCTGAGAGCTGTGACTGACCACCAAACCAAAGAAAATCGCTTGGCCTCAGCCCAACGATTAGGATCAGTTTTGAATAAAAACCGGGAATTCCATTTTAACTGCCATAGTATAAGAACATCTGGGCAACAGGGACAGACCCCACTGTCTTACTGAATCCTCCCAGTATTGATCAACATCTGTTGGCTAATCCCCCCGACCAGGTCCCCAGGGGACGATTTAAATAGATCCTTACATATAATGTGGATGACCAGTATCTAATTACTGGCACACTCTTCTGGGCATTTATCCAGGATTCAAGAACGGTGGGTGCTATTAATCCAAACACAAACAAAACGTTCAGGGCTATTAAATCAGGCTCAGTATGTGGCAGTGCAAGTACAAACATCACCACTCAGGGCGTTTCATACAAAACCAAAATCTGACTAGGACCAGACAATCAGGGGAGGAGTGGGTGGGTGTTTCCCAAATGGCACTTCAGTCATAACATGTGGTAACTGGCCATACAGAAATCAAGGTCAAAACAAGCTCATGAACTGCGCAGTTTACAGGAATAAACAGTCAACATTTGCCTAAAGAACCCCTGTGGTAGTCTCACATCTTGTACAAGCATTTGAGTCAATATTGTGCACCTGCGACTGTTCCCACTGGGCTGCCTGCAAAGCTGCAGGCATCACACAACTGCACTGAAAGAACCATAACTAACATCCCCCGTCCCTGAAACCCTAGCTGTAGCCTCGGTCAGGTTTTTTGGTTTCGTAAGCAAATAACTCTCTGAACATCTGTTTGTCTGCTTGTTTTGGATGGACTCTGATGTTCCAATAACTGCGTAGCCTTCACATACATCTAGTTTACAATGGCTGGCTGCTAAAATCGAGGAAGCAAATTATAAACCTCGTTCCGACACTAAAACATTAGGGCCTTCCCTCTCACTTCCTAATTCTGTGTGTAAAAGAAAAATGTGTCGTGTTGTGTAAGCTGGTTACATAATCAGAGCCGAACTGGGCAAAAACCAAATTCCTGGCCAGCACTTGCCCTCTGTGGGTTTCAGCAGTAAGAATTACTTGTCTCAGAAAAACAATGTTCACCATCATGACTGTCCTGCACCCTGGAGTCTTGCCTTGTCCGTGCATCATCTTTTTAACTGTTAGACTGTTAAATGGCAGCAAAAATGTGCAGGAGAGTCATTATGATAATGACGTGGTTCCAAATTAAGAAGGGGTGGCAAGTGTGGAGCAAATAACATGCACAGAAGTCATGCTGCAACTGTGGTTTTCAAAAAAAACAGGAAATCAAACTGTGATCAATGTGAGAATAAAAAAGTCATCATAGAGGCTTGACAAAAGTGTCTTAACAAGACATACTTATTTTTCTGAAGATTATTCACAAAAATATATATGACTAATCTAATAATATATTTACTGGTTCCAAACTGAACATAATTTCTGTTGAAGAGTAGCGCAATCTCCTTGCAGCTTGCTTGGGTGCAAACAAGATTCAACACAGGAACCCAGATAATATACCAAGAAATGTTTATCTCATCACTTTACTTGTATTACAGGATGTAGGGTAGCAACACGTGGTAAAAAGAAGTTTAAAAAACATATATATATGTACGTGGGGAAAATGCCGCTTGATGATCCACCCATCTTAAAGTCCATGATGAAAGTGGCAATTTGAGGTGGTCACAACTGTGTCAATGATTCAGGATGTTTGATTTCCTTCACAAAAAATGTGATTGGAGAAACATTTTGAACCCCCCCGTCAACACAGCCACTATCAGTTGCTCTCTGCATGGTTTTGCTTACAGTGGGGCGAGTGTCACGTGTTGGCCGTCGCTCAGGCACACTCATTCAAAGCACAGCCAATCTACTGTTGTGATAAGATAGTCTAAGACCACAACTGTTTTTTGAGCAAATCAGCATATTTTAGTTTAAACTGAACCTGGAATTTAAGATAGACCAAGGTGGCGGTGTCATAAATAGACAAACTGCACACAGTCATGTGGAAAGAGTAAAGAAAATGAATATTAGTGTTGTTATGAAGGGTCCACAGATGTGTGGTGAGGCATGAATGTACCGTGAGAGGAAAAAACAAACAGTGCAGGGCCGATGAAACGTGAAGCTGAATTGCAGTCACTGGAACAACTCTGCAGAAAGGAACAATCAGCTGAATAAAAAGCAGCTCTATTGTGAAGAGAAAACGGGGACAAGGGAACCTAACGAGTCCTACCTCTGTTGCTCTTCCATTTCTCTCTCTTTCACAAATGTACATACACACTAAAGATAGCCTATCACCCGTATTACTCTAATAGACAGTCTAGCTGGCTCAGAAGAGAACCTGAGACATGATAGGGGATTATAAGGCTACTTTAATCTGCTGCTTGGCTGAAGTGATTTAGTAGCTTGGTAGCCGATAGTCTCAGCCCCAAGCGCTTCTCAGGACCTGGATCAGTTTCAAGAAGCGAGCTATCTCCCTGTTGTACCAGCCACCAACACTAAGGATCATGAAACTCGATAATGCTGCACCACTACCCTATTTATGTTGTGATTGTAACTTCAGATGGAAGGCAGAGATATAATGAACTCAAGGGAGGGCTTTAAAAAATGTACACTGTTGTGGAAAATCTGCTCATCAATGGTCAACTCGATGAAGAAAGTGATCTGGGGCTCTTTTGTCTTATGCGGAAATATTTATTGAAGCTTGGCCAAGGAGAAACTCAGAATTCATCGACACAACCATATGTGCATGATGCTCTCTCATATTCTGAGGTTTGCCTTGCTGCAGTCCCACCTTTAACCCCAACGTGTCGACCCTGAGATTAGACTCTCGGGGTCGGCTAGTTCCTAAACAACTGAGTGTTTTTTCTAGTTATGGAGCCAGGACTGCCTGCTTACGCACAGTCAGATATGTGATGTCTGGGGAGAATGCCGATTCAAGGTGTGTATGCATTACTTACAATATCAAACACAATAGTTATCAACACAACTGGTCATTAGATCACTCTGGAGTGGCACCAGGGGTACATGCCACATGCAGGACTCCAACTAATGGCTATTTTCAAGGCTGCTGCTGGTGAACAAGCACTAGAATTAGCTGCATGTGATCAAGCCTTCACAGTCATTTCAATACATTTCAATATACAAGTTTGAATTGGGTGGTTTGGTAAAAATGGGTCAGAGACAATACCATAAAGATAAACATATGAACCATACCACACACAGGTTTGTGCAGCTTTTCCACTTAGACTTCCAACCATCATACAGCACAACCAAACCATTAACCAGGCCTGACCCTAACTTTAACACCTCACCCCGAACTCTAACTAGGACCTCGAATTTCCATTGCACGATTAGGACTGGGCTTTGGTCCCAATGAGGTCCACTGGTCCTAAGGAACCATGTGTTTATACTGGGTACAGAAGATAAACACGAGTGAGACACACACAGAAGACTAAATGACAAAGAGTTAGTCTCGGACCGGTATCAGCATTGAAAGGAGCTAACCAGCCTGTGCTGGGTTTAAATGTGGCTAAGTAGGAGTACACCGAGCTAACGTTATCCCAGGTTAAGCTAGCTTATCGGGTTAGCCCTCTTACCTTTTGTGGGAGACCAGCGCAGCAAAGCAACGCCAACAAGATGCACCACACCAGGGCCCGGCTGCTCACCGTCCAGTCCATGTTTCGAGGTCTCAAACCGGGAAAGACGAGCGGGTCCGGACGGCCGTCGACTACATAGAAAACGTGGATTTTTTTCCCGGGACACGAGCGAACGTTGCGAAACGTTTCTTTATTCGGGGCTGTTACGTTAAAATCTTCGATCCACAGCAGCAACGTTGTGTGATCCGCTTCTTCCTGAAATGAGAGCCGAGTGGGTTGGACTTTGGGACAAACGTCCACACGAGTGGAGGAGGGGAGACGTACAGCCGCTGTGGACCAATCAGAAACGGTTGCACGGACACCGGATGTGGTATAAAGTCACATCCGGGCGAACATTTATTCCTGCAGCACTCCTTCTTAGATGCATGCGTTCACCCGGCGGACCTGCGACTCGAAATATATATTTGTAAAATGGCTGTGAAAAGCCATATATTTATATTTTCTTACAATTATTATGGTTCAGGAGTTTATAATCGATGAAGCGCTACAATCATGCGAGCACGAGCACGGAGACAAGGCCGCGCGGCGAGGGAAGTCACATGGTAAAAAAAATAAAATATTTTTTTTTCTGCCGAATTCAACTGAAAGAAAATTGTTAAATATTTAGTTTCCTCCCTTTTACGTGTATTTGATTTGACTTTCCACAGAGCTGGTGAACTGGGATCGAGGCGATTGCAGATCCACACGTGGACCTGGAGATTCGGGCCTGCTGAGGTGCCGTTCATTATTTATTAGAGAGAGGAAAAAAAGAGATTATTCATGCGGATTTTACCAGTGATGATTTCTGTGCGTTAGACTTCTGATGTTAAAATGAAGTCAGCTCTCACTCTGACACGTCCCACTAACGTTTTACATGGTGTGTGTGTGTGTGTGTTAAATCTATCCAACTCATGCATTTGTGTCTTCATTTGCAGACGCATTTGTTCACAAGTGTGAAACCTCTGCCGTGACAACACAGTAAGTCTTTGATTTGTAGAACATGTCTCCTTTTAAATGATCATGAGTGATGATCATGATGCGTTAGACTTCTGATTGAATCTTGAAGACAATTTACATCTGACATGACCTACACACAGTATTTGATTGAACTGTAATTAAATAAAAAGCTAATCAAGTGTTTCCTCTGCTACAGGGGTCGAGCTGCGACATGGACCAGGTAAATCAGCTGTGGCTTATATTACCTGCATATCCTGATTTAGGATTTTTTGATTTGTAAATGTGAAAATGGCTGAATAAAGCAATTTTAAAAAAATCTGTGTCACTCGTATTTCATTTTTGATCATTTATTTTCTTTATGCACTCTTTGGAACCTGGGCGGCTTTTTCATTAGCCGTTCAAAAAGGCCAAGAGCGGTGCGAGATCATGTCTTGTCATAACTGGAGTTTCTTGGCAACTTTCCCAAGTCTCTCTTTTAAAGCAAGGCACAGAATCTTAACACACACATCGGTAATTTATTTTGATGAAAATGCACTAATGTAGGGAAAGACTAAACAAGTCTTTAAATACTGAACTTGTTCTACAGATATATTAATATTGGCTAAATTCATTTGTGTTAACAAACTGATCTGTCCACTTATAAGGAATTTACTGAGTAACAATTAAATCAAGACTGGAGACTATTTTCAACATCTGCAATGATTAGATCATTGCTGGAGTGACTGCCACTATTTTCAATTTTAAACATTTTTTTTCATTGTTTAATGATGTAAATCTTAACAAAAAATTTAAAATACCCATATAAATTGAAGTTAAAGGATACATGTAGTCCATTTCAACAGATGAGGAAAATACTTGCAGACTTGTATGTAAACAGTTTTTTATGTAATGCGTTCAAACTTGTATCCATTTATTATTATATAGATCTAATGAGAATCTGGCATTGTTAATTTTCCTCCTTTTCTGTGCTGATCACAAAGACGCAGTTATTCTTTACAAGCAAAAGGTTTTATTGATCCACATTGATCAGAACCATGACATTCTGTGACATCACTGAACACAACAGCAATGTTTGATATTTTCACCACTGAAAATGAACACCAAAACCTGTGAAAACAAAGGGCATGTCTCATCACACAAGTAATGGCACGATTTTTTGTTTTTGTTTTAAATCTTCAAAATGTTGCAACAAATATGGTGGCTCACAATGGAGGAATGTTTATTTTTAAAGGCACTTTCTGCCTCATACACTTTGCCAACACATACATTTTAATGTAAAACATGTAAAGTATAAAGTCACCTGGCAGATTACGCATCACTGTTCTAATTTATTGGTGTTATTCCTCTCGAATGTGTACAGGACAGAAAAAACAGCAAATCAACAATTTAACAAAATTAGCTGAATGCCTGCAGACATTAAATTATATGGCTAATATCCAGTTACTTATTCAAACAAAACAGGAAGAGCGAGTATGTTTCTGGCTCTTTCTGTTGATGTGACCACAAGAAGGATTTCAGTCTCCTGCTGCTCCCTAGAAAAAAAATAATCTTATGGATTTCTCGCTGTAATTATCCAAAATTCAAGTGTACAATCAGTGGAGTGGCCTCGGAGTGAGCACAGGTTAATTATCCAATTGCTTATTTGTCACTCGCTAACCTCCAACAGGAGACTTCAAACAGGAATGAATGATTGCTTTGGCAAGAAAAATGGGAAAATTATTACTTTTGCTCACGTCTGAACAGAACATGAAAAGAAGTATTGTAGCATGTTGCGTAGAAGCACGACGTCAGTGAATGAGATATTCCTGGAACGAGCTGCGGAGCCGCATTCCGATTTATACATTCATCAGACCTAGGCAATGTGTAGCTGCTGTGTTTGCTGATATATTTTATTTCACCCCACTAACATCGGTTTTAGCTCTAGTCCCTATACGACACAGTAAATAGCAAACAGGCTGTACGTCCACGGCGGATTCAAAGTGTCTCAGTACTTCCTCACACGACGCCATTGATCTATTTGCATATAGTAAGTACCAGGCGGCTGGCACAGGCAGCAGTGTGGATGGGTGATAAATGAGTCATGATAACCCTGTGAAATGCGCAGTTAAATAGACGCGGGGGCTTTCAGCACAGCTCATCCCTACATTTCAGGGCTCCTCCCTCACTCAGACTTGCACACAAGAGTCCTTGTAGAGTTACAGCAACAATAAAACGGTCGGTGGGGGAGGTTGCTCACAAAGTGGCAGCTGTACATCACAGGTATTATGGTTCTTCTGGTTGAATCAGA
Source organism: Pseudorhombus dupliciocellatus (assembly GCA_016785235.1). Lineage (NCBI taxonomy): Eukaryota > Metazoa > Chordata > Actinopteri > Pleuronectiformes > Paralichthyidae > Pseudorhombus > Pseudorhombus dupliciocellatus. Next base: position 137,726 of record JAFBJW010009048.1, on the reverse strand, counting down.
TGGCTATTGCCGGACCCACCACTGACGCTCACTCATCAGAGCATGAATCATAATATTTGATGTAGCACAAATAAAACAACTCTTCTTTGCTGCTCTCAGTGGCAACGTGTGATTGCGAGTTCGCCAGCACGTCCGCTGACATTTGCCACAATGAGACAGGGTTATGGGTAAAAACATAAGGAGAGCCGGCCCGGCCAATTGCTGAACCTGCGGTTTCTGAGTGGACGGGCGGGTCGGGGGGGGAGACTTGTCATATTGCCACGGTGCAACTGTCCATCGGCTCACGCTTTGACTGGCAGTCTTCACATGTCAGAGACCTCAGACTCCTCAGGCTCTGGGTCCTTCAAGGCATCATTTGTCACAGTAACCAAGTTGGCATTTGAACGTGTGTCCATGGCAGAGTGCATTATGGGTAGCCACACGTCATCCATGTTTGGCATCACAAATATTTTCTGCGGAAGTAACAAGCGAAGTCATTTCAACAAGGGAAGGAGAGACACTGAGATGTTTTCACATGCTATTGGGAGTGTCTGGGGAAGGAACAAGAACTACCGATTAAACTATGATACAAATGAGTCACGTCAGATTATGCCTGTGAACAAGAATGGAAGAAAGAACCCGATCGACTGTTCATTTATCCCAACGCTGTTATGTCTGGTTTGGCATTCGTTGAAAGCCACATGTACACACTCGATTACAACTGAAACCAGTGCATGCTGCAACACAGTATTTTACTGGAGGCCTGGCTGAGGAGGGGTGGCGCATAATGTTGAGCCTCAGAGGAGTCAGCAGGGATAAATGCAGATATGCGGTAGATCTGACACTTTTCTGCAGCAGTTTGCAGCTGTGCCTCAGGGTGGCTATCTAGGAGCAGGCGTATCATTATCCTTTGGACGAGAGGGGTGGGAAACCCACAGGCACATTGTTTTAAGTCCAAGGAGGTGGGCAGCCATAAATCAACCTCAGTCCCCTTTTATAACCCAAATGCCGGGGGAGATTCTCTTTGTCCTCTCGTAAACTTTCAACTCTTTTGTGTGGTCTTTCCAGCACACCATGGGATCTGACGTCACCGCGTAACAACATGAATATTACTTTGCACGTAACATCAGCATGCATAGTCTGTTCTCCCCAGTGTTCCTACCTGGAACTCCTGATCCAGTTTCTTCTCTATCCAGTCAGTCACGTGAACGAGAGTTACCTCTCTCTCACCGAGCTTAGGCCGCGCTTTCAGCTCCAGGTGAGGCGGACTCCTGAAACCATACCTGGAAACCACAAGGAAACGTTAATTGTAAAGGCTATTAACATTCTTTTCGGGGCTTTGGGCTGAGGAATGAGGTAAAAGTATTCAGTATGTGCAGTCAGCAAAAAATAGAAATATCAGAAAAAATATAAATAAAGTTGTGTAAAGTCTTTCAATCAGCAGATTTTCTTGCTGGGCCCTCGTGGGTCCTCGCTTCGTGGCTGAGAACCCCTGCTCTACATGCTGTCAAAAGATTTGTTTAATGCTGTGAGGGATTATTTAATAATTCAATATTCCACATCTCTAATGAGAATTCATGCAGTGCACTTTTGCCCTCATTTTCTTAAATGTTAAATATATTTTCTCAGCAGTAATTAAAAAAAAAACGTTCTTCCTTCATTGCATGCATGTGTGAATTTGCCCAGCAGAGGGCGCAGTGTTATTTTTCTCGGCCCTGGATTCCCACACATTGACTCAGCGCATCCCTCTCTCCTCACTGTACTCCTCACTAGAGGTGAACGTACCATATCCTGTCCGTGGGGGGAGGTGGGATGTTGACAGCCAATGTCCCGCGGCACTCCTGCACCTCCACAGTGAGCAGCAGGGGCGTGTTGGACACCTCCTCCATCTTCTTCTTGATGAACTCCGTCTCTGTGGCCTTCTGGAAGTACTTTGACTTTGCTATCTTGTCCACGAAGCGCATGATCTTGCTGGGCCTGTGGCCTCCCACGTAGCTTCAGGAGCAGAGGGATGGAAAACGGAGGAGGCGAGGAGGCAAGGAGTGAGTCAGATTCATTATTTATTTATCTTACCACTCTGCACCCACAACTGAGAGCGAGGGGAGGGGGTTGTGTGACTGGGTGTAACATTAAGTCAGCAGCGAGCTTTCAAATGTGCAGGACTGAGTGGGTAGGTGGACAGAAAGGGCAGAACATTCGGCTTCAACACATGAGTGTGATTTTATTTCTGCACACTTTCCATTGAGATACCTGCTGACGTGATAAAGGTGCGTTTGCTCACCCCTCGCCTCCAGGCAGAACTGGTTTGTCGCTGACGGGTTCCTGGGGATCCTCCTCATCCGATGAGCCAGCGCTTGACGACTCCTCATCGCTGTCTGCCAGGCAGTATGTTCTGGGCCTGAGCCTGTCACACACACACACACACACACACACACACACTCTCAATGGTTTTGCACAGGAGCATGGAGAATTAAATCAAATTCTTATCAAAAAGACCAAAATTGATATAAATGATAATCAATAACAAAATGTATTGTTTGAGTAACCGGAATCTCTTTTCAAACTCACCAGTTATTAGACAGATCCACAGTAAGCGAGCAGATGGAGGAAGTGGTAAAAGAAAAATGGTTAGGGCTGTGAGAAAAGCAGATGTAAGATTGCTCAGGTGGTCTGTTTAGCTCAGGGTAGGTTTGGTCAAAAGAATCCTTTCAACATCTTGTTTTGGTGCCAACACTGAGGATGTGAGGTTCTATAAGGCATAAATAATAACAACCATGGAGGGGTTCAAATCCTGTCGGACATTTTTAAAACTCAGGCCCAGTTTTATACGTTGCATTTTATATATTTATATATATATATATACAATTTACTGAATGTAACCATTCTTTCCCGTGCTCCCCGAGTCCCTCGCCCTCCTTCCCCAGTCGGGCCAGGTTCATCTTGGTCTCCAGTGTCATGAGGAAAGAGCCTGTGTAGGAGACCTCCAGATCAAACCATAGACCTGGATGGAGAGATATAAATAAATAGACGTTCAAAATACAAAGGAGTTACTAACCCTAAGTTAGAACCAGTCCCTTTGTTGGGGCTCGGCAGTGAGTCAGTGCCTCACTAATGGATGAGGGGGGCCCTAGACGTGAAGTTTAATTACTGTGGCTTGATAGAGCGAGGCATGCAGCGCGGCCGCACGTCAGGAGGAGAGAAGGGGAACAGGGGTGGATGGGGGAAAATACCCTGGTCCAGCAAGACAAGCTCCCACGTTCTCCGTTGGATAGACGGAGAACGTGGGAGCTTGTCTTGCTTAAATGTCACAGAGGCAACTCACAAACAGCCTCAGTTAAAATGAAGGATGGAGGAAAAGTAATATATCTTTAAATGGTAGTCTGTGAAAGTGAAAGTCTCTTCCTACCTTGGTGGTCCACTGAGGGTTTGGAGGCTTGGAGAATCTTGGGGATGGACAAGCCCATGTCCAGCTCGGTCAAAGTCAACTCATTCATTACGTACGGCAGCTGGAACACAAGAGACACAACTGAGGATGATGAATACAGACAAGAGACACTGGAAATTAACTATAGCTAATTAATACTAGAATCCGTACCCACCCTGATTTTGCTGAGCTTCATTTGGATTTTTTTGGACACCACGTTGGCCCAGTACTTCTCTCCCAGGAAGTCCCAAAATATCCTCCCCAGAAAAGCATTGACCCAGGCCTCGGGCTCCACGGTGTCTTCTGAACTCCTGTGTAACTGAAGGAGAGACATGCAGGTGGGTACTGTGACATTATTGGTTTTTATTATATTTTGTGTTAGACATTTTTTGACCCCTCCCCTGATTGAGGGTTATGGTGGACAATCTTCACAACAGCTTTTTCTCTCCTTGGACATTTTGTGTCTGAAAACTGCTCATCATGTAAGAAATATAAAATCTGCAGCACACAAACAACATGGTTCCATACAGAAAGGCCAGTTAATTGGGTTGCTTGAAGGTGTTTGACTGGACTTAATTCATCCTGGCTCTACCCTCTTTGCTGGGTCTTGTCTTGCTCAGACCTTTTTGGTAGTTTGGGGGCTGCTCTCAGGGCTGTTCCCGGGGCTGTCGGTGGCAGTCGGGCTCCCCTGTGGTGCCTGGGGGTTGACGTATTTGGCCATGTAGACATTATAGTCCAACAGCATCTTCTGTTTCACCCCTCCGGTGGAGCCACAGGAGGGAGCCATGGAGGAGGAGGAGGAGGAGGAGGCGGCGGCGGTGTCTCTTTGACGTGACTGTGGGAGCTCCTCCATGCTTCCCCTGCTGCTGCTCCTGCCGTCGGTCTCCAGGCCTCCCCCAGACTGGGTGCTGCTGCTGCGGCTGTGGGAGGTCAGGAAGGCTGGACGGGTGCGTGACGAGAAAAGTAAAGGGAGATTAAGGGTTCAGATTCATTTTTAATTCTGCATCAACATGACTTCAGTCAATAACTTGATCTCCTTTGTCTTCATTTCTTTATCTTTATCACTTTCAACATAACTGCTGTCTGTTAGCCACAAAACAGCTTGATGCTCAAATCATCTTCCCAGTAATCTTGTTCACCCTGCACTGCTTTTTTATCACTGGATCCACACAGTGCCAGTGTATCCCTTTGAATTGGCCCTTATCCTCACAGGCTTGCTTTCCACAGCGGAGGCCAGTGCTATAATATGCTGCCTCTCTGTGCATGTAATCCTGCTGACCCATTCACACTCGTCTGCTCGCTCCGTTGAGGGGATTGCAGGTCCCTAAGCTGGGGCTTATTCACAGATCTGATGGTTGTGCAGTTACAAACCCAAGAGAATAGATATTGTGAAAGAGCGATGTGTCTGAGGAATCAAGGTGTGCGTGACAGATTCCAACATTTGTGTGATTCCATTCATAGCCCAGTCACAAACTCACCACTCTTGCAGATGCTGGGCAGAGCGACACCTCGTCCATCTGACTTTGTGTGGGACGCCATGAGAAATCTCCGGAACCACTCCTCCTTCTCCCGGCCCGTCCTCCCAAACAGGTAGATTGTCAGATCCCCTCCTCCAGAAGCGGATTTCTTGGGTTCTTCTGTTGATGTGGCTCCTTCAGCTTTTTCCCCTTTGTCTGTTCTTTCAAGCTTCTCACCCGGAGCTGCTGATTTGTCCTCCCCTGCTTCGAACCTCTCTCCCTGGGCCTTGGACATGAAGTCCTCCTGCTTGGCCAACTCAATGCAAATGGGGTATTTTTTATTCCAAACTCTCTTCCGAGCCAAACTCTGGGGCATCAGGTAGATCTACGGGGGGAAATAGAGCAAGTTAAGGTATTACAGTGTTCAGTTGTTGATCTTCGCAGATGAGTAAAAATGTCATACATTTAAATGGCAGTCCAATGTCAACACGGTGCAGAGCAGAGTAAAACTGCACATACAACATGGCACAAGTGGCAGCAGCTGAGGGTTTGAAATGTTCTGAACATTTCGACCACAACGTCCAGTGCAGACCAGTGCGTATGACTCATCTATTATGCATTCATATTTATTTAACTCTAGGCTCTGTTAGTCTTTGACCATCAAATATTTCTTGTTTCTTTTATAAAAGCAGATAGTATTTATTTTTGATAACATAAAAAATATATCAGAATATTGTATGCAGACAAGATGTGCTTTCACATGTGTCATTGCTTAAGGGCGTTAATGGGTATACTGTAAAATATGAGGTGACAGATAATGACTCAGTTCAGAGTAGAATGACCTTTGCTCTGTCTCACTGTCCTACCCTCACATGTGCAAAACCAATGAGTCAGCCCAGCAAGACACAGCGCGCAGGGTCAGTGACCTGTGACATTCACTCCATGTTTATACACAGTGACTGTGATAATGAGTAGGTTTGTCACAGAACACGACTTATTAGCAAACATGCACTCAGGCAAAGCAAATGTGAGGGGACGTGTGCTTAATGCCACAAACTGTTAAGCTTATCATCTCCCCACACACACAAAACCAACCTTGCTGTCGGTCAGGTCGTAGATCTTCTGGCTGATGTAGGTGACATCAGGTTTAGGCTCATTGTGCGCGGCACGGCGGGAGATGTTCCGGTTTGGCTTGGACAGACGCAAGACGGAGCCCTCTAGACGGACGTAAACAGAGTGGGTCAGGGTGGCATGGTACATCTCCGGGTCATAGTTGTGGATCTCATTCATCCAGCCCTGAGAGATTGAAGGGTGAAGGAGGGAAAGAGTTTTCATTACCACCCAAACATTTACGCACAATTATGTAAATCAGTCCCAGAGTTGTTGTTTTTTTTTTTTTTGTTTAATCCTGGTCACTCACAAACATACAGACCAACAAACAAAGGGAAAGGATGGAGAACAGCCTCCTTGGGAACAACAGTGACTCAATGATAAGTTAAAAGATTTATGACAATTGGCCATCCATCCGTTCTGCTTTTCTCACCTTGAATATTCCTGGTTCTTTTATATCCAACTGGGCCACATTCCAGTGTCGGACCCCGCCCCTCCCTCGTCTTGTGCCTGATGAGGAGTGGCGAGGAGAGGACAGCCAAAGGACCAGCAGGGCCAACATAAACCCGGCTGCTACGCCATGCACCACTGCAGATACACAGGGTGGCACAGGAAGGACTAAGTACCAGTACAACAACTGTGTTAAGAAGATGAGTCCAGTCACAGGCACAGTGTCCAACTCCTTCTCTGCTTTCTCCTCCTCCTCAGCATCAAGTTCACTGCACAGAACCGTGCTACCAGTGTGGGGATGTCGGGACCCTTCACATTCCCCATCTGGGGTCTCAGTGCCAGCACTTAACTCAAAGTCTTCGCTGTACAGTTCACAGAAGTCCTCGTCTTCCTGTCGAGCAACCAGGGCTGACATAGAGCAGCGGCCCAGAGTGAGAGACGGAGACTTGTGGAAAGTGGACGAGGAGACCTGGGTGGAGGCTGGTGTCAATGATGGGAAGGAGAAAAAAACTGAGTCTGGGCCTTTGCCTGTGGGCGTCTCGTCCTCTTCTTCTCCTTCTGTCCCTTCCTCCTCCTTGATGCTGTAGTTGCTAGTGCCCTCTGCGTGTCCGTTTACTGCCGTCACTGCACTGAGCTCGGACGCACTGGAGGAGAGAAATTTGGCGCGATGAGCGGTGCTGCCACCTGCTCCCAGGCCAGACTCATCCCCGATGATCTTACTGAAAAGCTGCAGGGGGTCTGACATCACCTCTGACAGCCGCCGCTTGGTGTCTTCGATCTTGGCCTCGACCTCTTGGACCTTGAAGAAAGACCTCCCATCTGGGGACATGATTGGCGAGGAGGGGGCTGTTTTGGAGTCTCCCCCTGCTTTCGTGACAGTGACGGGGCTGGAGGAGAGACGAGGCTGAGAGAACTGCTTGAGGAGCTGCATGTTGCGGGGTGGAGGCCGATGGGATTGCTGCGTCTGCAGTGGTTGCTGATGAAGATAGATCGAGGAAGATGCAGATTCGGCCTTTGAAGTGTCCGTGGACAGAGACTTAACAAAAGATTTCATTAAGTGCCGGTGGCGTGCATGAGGTGGCGTGACGGTGGTGGCAGTGGATTCTCGAGATTCAACGTCATTGGACAAAGACCTGACCAGGCTGAGAAAAGGCTTGGAGGACGACAGCGCTGCTGACTTACAAGGGGAGGAGGCGCCAGAGCTGGTGGATGGGGGATTAGCTGTGGGTCGGTCAGAGGGCCAGGAGGAGCTGATAGGTGGGCTGGAGCTCAGGTTGGAGTGGGCGGAGGTGTGGATAATGGCCATGGCTGCAGAGGGTGTGTGTGGCTGAGAGTCTGAGGCTTGTACAGACAGGGTGGTGGATGAAATAGGGAGCACAGCAGGTCCAGTGCAGGCTTCTGCTCCTGTGGCCTCAAACTGCAGCTCCTCTTTTGCCTCCAGGCCTGTGGTGACTGGCCCAGAACCTTCCAGCCCGAGTGCAGCTCCAACCTGTACCCCGTAAAGCTCCTCTTCCTCATCATCCTCCTCCTTCCCCAGGGCAGAGAAGTGGATGGTGATGGTGTCACGAGAGAGGGAGCGCTGCACCTGCAGCTTGGGTCCGGGGGCGTGACGGGGGGGAGGGGCGTCAGCATGCTGGCCACTTCCCCTGCTGCTGCTGCCCTGACTGCTCATCACCACCCTACACAGGGCTCACAGCCTGGGAGAGACACAGAAGCAGTTTACAGTGAATAACAACAGAAACATAAAGAGATACTGATATGAAACTTCAGAGCAGGCAAAGGTTGAGAATCAACATCCAACGCAGGGGAGGACAAATCCAACACGATTAATGGGTTACCTCAGAACATACTTGGGCCATCAACATTTCAGATAACTCCATCCTCCTGATTCCATTGGAACAAGGCCTCGCACTGTTACACATTTACTGCGCCTGTTTATTTGTCCTTCTCAGATAAACTTCATCATCCCTGGTTAGTATTATCAAACACAGATTTTCAGCTGTGAGGGACAGACAGACGCAAAAACAAAAGCTCCTCTTGGGGCTCTCTGGATGGCACCACAGCTCCAGACACTGCATTTGCTGTGATTGAATAACACTGCATTTGACTTTCCCAGGCAGCCATTCACTCAGCTGTCCTACAATGGGGTTTTGTGCTTGTCATGTGTTTTGTGCGTGTGTGCGCTATGGCCGTGCTCGGGGCATGGTAGATGAATGAAAATACACAAAAAAAGAGAGACGGAGGAAAAGAGCAACAAACAGAGGACAGATGAGGACCCATGGGAGGGGGAGGACATAGAGACCTTTCTGATATGATACGGAGTTCATATAAAGTCAGCAGAGAGCCATGAGGAGGAGACCGTTAATACACGAGTGGGGAGAACGAGTCATGAAGTCCCATGATTTCCAGTGGAAGCCTCAACCAACCAGTGCAGTCTCAGTTCCTTGGACTTTGACCATTAAAAGCTGAGTGTTTGTTTTGGCTACTTCTACACGAGAGGAGAGGAAAGGGAAAGGAGGGGATAGGAGAGGAGGAGTCTGGCGCACAGACAAGACTCATCCAATTAATCAAAGCGAGCAGGGCCACTCTAATCACCTAAAGCCAGCACCATGGGAGACGAGAGAAAAGGAGAGGGAAGTTAAAAGCAGCCGAGTGAAAGAATAATATGAGAGGGGGAACAGACAGAACAGACAAAGGGAGCAGGGAGCAAAGGGAGCAAGGGAACATGAAAAGAAGATGGCACCGAGAAGCTGCGCAGTGAGAGACTTCCATGTTCAAAATGTTGTATCGTCCACAGCTAAACTCCCTCCCCACCCAAAGGTCCTGCATCAGCTTGAAATGCACCAACACCATTAAAGCGCCCGCGTCTTGTGGAAGAAAACACACTTAAGGAAGGAAGAGTGATGAGGAGAAGGAAGCTCAGGGCGAGGGATGGAGATGTGTTTACGGCCCAGAGTTTGTGCAGCCCTCAGCAACTTGTGTCTCTCTTCCTTTAATTGAATAAACTGAAAAAACACTCATTCACTGCATTTCCCTTCCTCTATTAATTTATTCAACAAGCATTCTAGTTCCCTCACAGCTGAAACCACATCAGCTGACACACTGGGCCTTACAGAAAAAATCTAACGGTGTTCTGGTGTCATTGGATGCATCAGCAGGTGTCGGGGACAACTTTGACACGGCGTCTCCTGAGGTGGGACGTTAACTGAGCTCGCTGTGTTCCGTCCACAGAACACAGAAAAAAAGGAAAGCGTGGCAACGAAATGAGCACGAGCGAGAGGAGCATGGTGAGCGGATGACTGCGTGAAAAATGGGTCACGAGGCAAAACGGAGCGCAAGGCAAGGCATTAAAACGGGGGAGGGTGACAGGGGGGAAATAGATTGGGCGAGACAGTGAGATGGGAGATGAACGCAGGATGTGCAGGGAGAGGAAGAGGCTGATGGAGCCGTCCATTGTCACTAACAGCCCCAAGACACACACATGTAATGGACAAGAGCCAACGAACTGAGGCAGCGAGAGAGAGAGCGATAAGGATGGAGTCAGGTAATGAGCAAAGACGGGAGGGTTTGTTTTTTTTCCTGCAGGACACAAACAGGTCACAGGAATCCCACGTGATGAGCACACCCCAGAGTACACGCTCCACTGGTCTCTCCAGGGGGAACAGGTCTTCACCAGCACCCTGGTTACACCACCATCTACTCTGTTCTGTTACAGAAACTCTGACAGCGAGCAACCAACAGGCCAGCAGTTCTTAAAATAGACCCAGTGGGTGGGGCTTAGTCCCCTAACTCTGGGCCGGCCACTCGGAGCTCTCGCTTGGGGACAGAGAGATGGAGGAATAAAGGGATTTGTGTGCAGAAAAGAAAGAGAAAGGCCAAGGACAGAGGCTCCAGGAAGAGGACCGGCTTTCCAGGGAGAAAAGTGAACGTAAGCACAACTTTGCAAGGCTGGACGCTCTTTCCACAACTGGAACACACGTTAGTGCACATGAGAATCTGTAAAACCCTGTTGAGGCAAGTTATTTTGGCCATTTAGGCCTTGAAATATTTGTGAATTGAGTCTAACAAATTGTACGTGTGAAAACAGGACATCAACAGTATGTATAGCACATGATGTAGTGCTATGTTTTTGAGTGAGAACAACCCAACGTTAAATACGACTCAGTCATTTTGCCTTTGAATGTCACAGCAGCCGTCAGCTCCTCCAGAAGGGAACCTCCATCATTGACAGTAAACACCACTGACCGCCTGACACTCGATATTAATGTGTGATGTGTCAATACGCCTCTTGGTCCAAAATCTATTTGCGCGACATCAACAAACACAAATCTCCAATTACACACGTGGAAAACTGTGGCGCTCAGGCAGCATCAGTGGAAACACGGAGGCAGAGTGTGGCGGCTCTGAGGCGAGGTCTCCTGAAGAAGGGGAGGAGGAGAGGGAATAAAAACAACAATAAAGACAACAGCCAGGGAGCTGCCGGGCTGGATCAAACTGGTTTTCTTCACCTCTTCTCTCTCGCTCTCTATAACCCAGAATCCACGGTCGACACGTCAAACATCAAGCCTCGCAGTTGGGTGGTTGCCATGCCAACAATGAAGCTTTCATCATCTGCTCTTATTCCTGCGTTTTTTTCTGTTTGGAAGGGCAGCTCCTTCTCACCATACATCATTATTTACACATGATGTTGCTGATTTGTGCGACAGTATTTATGCCTGTCAACATTAAAAGGCTTTCTCCTGACATCTTCAGCTGGATTCAAACACTTTGATAAATCACTGACATCCATGTTTGTTTCTTTATTTGACAATTTAGAGATCAAGCGAAGGATGAATACACAATTCTGACTGAACACACAACAAAATAATATATTAAGCAATTAATAATAATAATAATAATAAAATAAAAGCTGCTTTACAACCCACAACCAGCCAGAGGGTTTGGTATTGGTCGTAATAATGGACATGATGAATGGAGCAATGAAAGGAGGGAGAGCAGAGACAGGGAAAGACAGGAAAACATCCCATGTGGGTGTTTTTTTTACTTTTAATATTACAAATGTGGCCCATAAGGGTTGGCTGATTTGTAATCAAAGGTCATAAATGAAGATGGGGAGATAGTTACCAGAGGCTATGAAGGGATTATATCATATTCAAAATATGTATTTGTGTGTTGCTGTGAATTTCCTATGGGGAAATCTCTTTTAAATTAAAATGACATGAATGTCTCTGCACTCTATTTATCCCAAGCGCCTCCTGCTGCAATCCCAGCATCATCAGAACTGACTGCGAGATCGAAATCATGAGAGAAATCTAGGACACACTGAAAGCAGCTTGAAATATCTGATCCATTTATTTTTCCCCCACAGCTCTGACAGTGATGTGCCAAACAATAGAGGCCTCATCACACAGGCTGAGCAGAATTAGCATATTAGTTACACGGAATCACACAGGGTGGATTTCCATTAGTGCTTCTATGGAAACGTGTAATCTGCCTCCTGCTGAAGCTGCTTTCGGGCATGAGCTGACATCCAAACGTTTTCCTGAAAATTTCCAGCAGGGCTTCATGTGCGGAATCTAAATGTCTGAGTTACTTGAGCTGGATATTTTTTGGTAACCTTGCCTAAAATGTCACTGATGACATTTCAAACACATGATGAAACAGGAAGTATACAAATAACTGCCTGTGTATTGCTTTTGGCCCTTCCGCTGATGTTTCTGTCAGTGCCCACCATTTTTGACGTGACAGTGCTGTCAGTAAAAACTAAATCTAGTTTCCCTTTGTAATTTGAGGCTGTATAGTAATTGCGATGTAGTTATCGAAAGTGAGCCATTCAAATCTCTGTGTGTTTATCTCGTCAACAATAACTTCCTCCTTTCTCTCTAATGTCAGTTTCCTGTTTGGCGAGATAAGAAGCCAGCATGGCTCGTCATCTCTCGCTCTCTCTGCTGGTGTGCTTTTATTAGATTCATATCGTGGTGAATAGCTGGTCTCACACACTGCAGCGTCAGAAGCCATTAGCTTTGACACTTGTGGCTGCTCATCACAGTGACAAGAGACGCTGGCTGCTCTGCTGGCGTTCACACTTAGATTCCCTGTTATGTGTGATAAGGTGCATAAGTGCAGTAGGTGTTTGAATGCATTCAATAAATTTGTTTATTCCTCCTTGTCAGAACACGATTCCAGGAATCTGCCGTCTTTATGCACTTTCACTTTCTGAAGCATTTAAACGTCAGTGACACGCCCACCTTCCCTTCAGCCACAAACTGCGAGGCAAAGCAGTAAGACCTGGTTCTAGTCCTTGTCCCGGTTTATTCTAATAGTGTTAAAGTTCCACAAAACCAACTCAGGTTTCATCCATGGCAAATGTTTCAGTACTGACGCAGAGACGGCGCTCCAGATGCCCTCAAACTAAATTAATCTTTACTCAGAGGAAAATGTAAACTGCACTTCATCCTGAAAGTTCAGAGCCCGCGGCATAAACACACAGACATTAACACAGCCGCATGATTATAACACGCATCCCATCACAGGTTTTTACTTTCATTTCCTTCTCTGTGGACCTCCAGTGTTCCACAACAATGGCCCTCTGACAGCCTCTTTTTTTATGTCACTCAAACAAAACCTTATTCAGACGGTACAGCTGCCACTGTTTGCTTTCACCCTGGCAGCAGCGTTTGTCTCACTGAGCTGGAGACAGAGCTCCGGACGCGCGTGTACAACACACACCTTTACGTGTCGGGGACGGAGCCACATCAACCACGTCAAGGATGAGGAGGAGGCCTGGGACTGTGAGAGATGTCAAGATGGAGGGGAGAATTCAAGGCCATGTATCAATTCCAGCACCCCCCCCCCTCTTCCAACACACACACACAAGGTCAAAGGAGGAGATGAGGAGACTTACCTTGAGATTTTAGCGGCATTCAATCTCCTCCAGCAACACGACCTGCACTGACAGACACAGCACAGCCATGGATCAGGGTCCTACCATGTCTGGGAAAACAGAGACAGACATAAATTTGTTTTAAATGTGCACATAAAGTGTCCGACTGGAGCTGAACACATCTCGAGTACCAGTATCTTCGTTCTGCAGCTGCTTCCCTGGGGATTGACAAGACGTGTTGATATTTATATTGAATACAAAAGTTAGAATGACAGTAATGCCCGCTGTACTGCAGAATATGTCAAGTTCCAATTACGAACCTTTGTGTTAAACTTGAGAGACGAGGAAAACTTATTTCTATTGTTGTGTAGTTGTCAATTTCTTAATTTGTGTTCTTTTCAGTTGTGAATTTTCAAACTCAGATTTAACCTGAGCCATGTCATAAAACTTCACTCCGATCCAGTGTTGGCAGCATACAGGTCCTAGAATATGTTACATGAGTTTGCAGTATAGGGAAAGAAAAATACAGTATAGAAAAGACATTCAGGAAAGGACACTGGGCAGAGAAGAGACACAGTGAGCTCTGGCTGGAACAAAGAAACACACCTTGGTGTCACAGGGGTGAAAGTGGAAGTGACCGTTGATCTTGAGTGACTGTAATGCTGTGGGCCGGCGATTAAAGAGCAGGAATCAGGCGGATGGAGGAGAAGTGGAGCGTTCACAGCAGGCGATGGGATAATGAGCTCAACAGATGCATCAGCCGCCTACAGACAGCAACACTTCCTGGAATAAAACATGTTCATCAGCTGTGGTTGACGCTGGGACGGCTGTTGTCCATGCAGCTCTGTAATGGACAGGGAAGCACATTACACAGTGACCGTAGCATCCACACAGCTCTATTTAAACCTGGCTGCTGCGAGTGAACATTCCTGTAGCTCCTCTGCTTTTCTTCACGCCACAGACACATTGCAAGCTGCTGCTCCTCCACCTCCATCCGCCCCTTTGTCCTCCACACCTCCCCGCCCGCCTGCCCTGCTCCATGTCTGACAGAACTGAGCTGCACCTGATCCACGGAGCAGGAACAGCTGCCACGGGAGACAACCGCAAGGAGAAAATGCAATCCTAATCTCACCGTAGTTATCGCGTCTTCCTCCTCTGCATCCGGGCTGTGTGTCTGCGCGATGAGGAGGTTCCCTGCTATGGTGCGCGTTTATCCGCAGCCCGGAGCCTGCGTGCATGCGGGGGGGGTGAACCGGTAGCCCGGGGCTGTGGCTGGCTGGCTGGCTGGCTGATGGCTTGTGTGGCCTGTGCACTCCGGAGCAGACAGACAGAGAGACAGACAGCCCTGCAGCGATCAGACGCGACCCTGACTTCACGTCGCACAACTGCTCAACATCCGGGGCGCGCGGGCTGTTCTGGTGAATGGGAGCTGGTTGAGCGCCACACCCCCCTGCTCTCCCTCAGCATCCACACGGCGCCCGCAGCCCCCGCTGGACATCGGCGACCCGGTGATTCATGCTGGCTCGTGTTGCGGCGGGCGTGAGGAATGCGTCATGGCGTTGCAGTGCGCGGGTCCCCTTCTCCGCAGCCCTGCAGCGCGCACGCCGAGGATCACGCGCACGAAGTCAACGATCGATCCCGGAGGTCGATCCCTGCAGTCCCGCACCCGGGGTCAGACCCACCAGTTGCCCAGGATTCCCAGCGCGGCGCCCAGAACCGGAACCGAGGCTGCCTCATTTGATCGCGTCAGATTTTGCGAGAGCAGGCTGCCACCTACAGGGCCGAGGCGATTGCGTCACAGGAAGGTGTCCACATGAGTCTCCGCGAAGAGCCACTTCCTCTTCCACCCGATGGCGTCAGCGGCGCGTGGTTTGCGCGTCCCCTGTTTTCATGAAGACGAGATTAAAGGGATAGTTCACCTAAAAAAATAAAATAAAATAAAATTCACTCATTGTCTACTCACTACCACTTTTCCACTGGAGGGGTGGGGCGAAGAGTCTGAGTCAAATAAACTCGCCTTTCCTAACTTTCTTTCTGTACATGAAGTTTCACCGTGGAAAGAGCTCAGCATCTTCCTCCTCAGGCAGGATGAAGAACCTGCACACTGGGGAGGACATGGAACTGATGCATGGGTTCACAGCACCACCTTCAGGCCACAGTGGAAACTGCAAGTGTTCGTATAGAACTCAACGGACTGGTGGTCCAGGGTGAGAACAAGATGAGCTTGTGTTTTTGGCATTTTTATGAAGCAGCATGTTGCCCAATGTGTGTGACGATGGATTCTCAATCTTTGTGTTATAGTCACTGATGTGTGACTGCAGGTGTAAAAAAAATGAAAAAAAGAAAAAAGAAGAAGAAACACAGCAATAAAGAAAAGATAAAAATATGGGTTCAATCATTAGAGGGGCTTTGCCTTTTGTGAGGTGTCAGTGGCCCTCTCTTCCTCTCAAAAGATATTTAACAGAATGATTCACATCAAAGCACCCGGGGACTCCTGCTGCTAAACTCAAAGAGCAGACAGCCCATCTCCACTCTGACGCTCTAATAACCATCGCTTTATGAAGTTCATAAAACCCACTCCTCACTGCATCGCTGCAGATGGTGGGTGAGGCTAATAGCTGGAATAAGCAGCGCAGACCACCACCTTACTGTGACTCCTTTGAACTGAAGCATATGCAGATTGAACAGTGGGGGAGCAACTATATGCATGTTTCTGTGTGTGTGTGTGTGTGTGTGTGTGTGTGTGTGTATGCCTGATTTTGTTGCCTCTTTGGGCCCTTTTCCATCTTAAATTCTCACCTTGTCAGGACCAGTAGACCTTTCTGTGCATATGTGTGTGTGTGTGTGTGTGTGTGTGTGTCCTTGTACTTATCCCGTCGCAGCAGGGGAGAGACATGAAAGACTTTCTACAGTGTGTATGGTAACAGCAGAGGAGATGACACCCTCATCAGGACACGGTCGCATACAGACATCATCTCTTCTGTGTGTACCCACCAACGCTTTCCTCCACACACACACACACCACACACAGATGTGCACACCTTTCTGGACAGTTCACCAATCAGTAGTTTAGACCGTGTAAGTGTGTGCGCATGACACTTTCTCTTTTCCACACAGGCCTGTCTTTGTTGTGCGTAACCTTTTGATCTAAATGAAAAAGAAAGGAAAAAAAAACGGGGGGCTTAGGTAGGCCAGTGTGTTTGAGCGGTAAGGTTGTGCTAAAGAGGGTAGAGGGAGGTGAGTTGCTACCTTTTCATCTCAACTCTCCTCTGCTTAGCTTTTTAACGAATGTCAACGCTGATAACAAAGCCTCATTTGCATATCATAATCCCCATCTCTCGACCTTCTGATCAGGTGTACTTGGAAGCTTGGCTGTGTTCTTTCAAAAGGAGACAGAGATACAGAGCGAGGGAGAGGAAAAAACTCCGCTCACTTTGAAAGCCGTTTGAAGTTTCCTGCCAGAGTTCAAATAACACTAAAACATGTGCATGGCATTGAGTGGCTGATTTGTATTAAAAAAGAAGAAAGGCGGAGGGATGGAGGGATGAAAGGAGGTCATGGAGGGAGACTGAGGGAACATTCTAGAGCTAGTGAGGCCAAAATCCTTTGGATCTCATGTCTGTGCGCATACAAACGAACCGGCCGCTTTTCTGTTCAGACTCTGACCTTAAACATGATGTCTTATCTTCCTTCAAATGTTGCGTTTACTCTAAGTATGATGTATGGACTGGCGTTTTGTGATCGGGGTTTGGCTGATGCTGAAGGAGCAAATTTGAGTGTAATGTCACCCAGATTTTCATCATGGAAGAAAAGCGGCGTTTATTCTTTTCTTGTCCCATTGGTGGTTCACATTTACAGACAGCTGAGCAAAACTGCTCCGCCAAGCTTCAAAAGAGCTGCTGCCGGGTGAGGGCGAAACGGGAGGAGGGGGCACGGAGGTCAAGGTGTGAGTCTGCGTGAGCGAGAGAGTGTTATTAGCAGCTCTGCGTGTCATAGCAACAGATCCAAAGGTCAGAGACCACCCCAACTGTGTGTTCACACGCTCCATCGTCTACCACCACGCCATCAACAGTGGCTGGACTGTTCATATTGGGCAGAAGGTTTGGACGACTACCAGTACACATATGTTTCTGCCCACTCTCTCAGATTCTCCTTCTTGGCTTGGACACGCTGTTCTCTTGAGCCTACGGTGTCTGAATCCCAGTTGTGAAGACCAGACGTCCTTTCCCATGTGTGAAGCGGGGTCTCCAGCAGAGCTGCTTCAGCTCCTTCTCATTCTCAGAGTCCTTCGTTTGGCCAGAGTTGTAAAGCCGGGCCCTGGGAGTCGCCTGCCTCCACTCTGATCCACTCAGGCCGGCACTGCAGCAGAGGCTGTCCTGCCAGCTCCTTTATCCCAACTACCGCACACCCAGGGCGGGCAAAGCCAGACTGACAGTCCCCCGCTGCCTCCAGAGCCTCCATCTCATTTCCCCCAGTTGCCGCCCACCACCCCTCTCAGCTTTTCAATCTTCGAAGCAATTAGAAGGAGATCCCTTTCTTTTGTCGTCTGTCCGTGGAAAGAAGAAAAGGGAGAGAACGAGAAAAAAAGGAGAAGGAGGGCCAAGTTGTTGTTGGTGGTGGAGCCCAGGCCTAGCCAGGAGCCACTTGTGAAGCCCTGGGTATTAGGACTCACATGGTTTGTTTGGAAAGGCTCCTCCAGGGGCCAAAGTGGGATTACGTTGCAGATTGCAAGTTCCCATGGAAGGGGCCTGTACCAGCAAGGGCTTTGGTGGGTGGGTTTCAGGTTGGGGGCCATAGAAGAGGTCTTTATGAGTTTGAGGTCCGTCTGAATGGAAAGGGCCAACTCCCAGCATGCTAGTCCTCCATATTAGATGGACACAGAGAGGCTATTGAAGTTATCCAGACATCATCCTTTATTTCTTTTCCCCCCTCGCTCTCTCTCACTGGCTACTCAAGAAAAGAGGGAAAGACTGTTCTCAGAGCTGAAATGATTCTTGTGTTCATTTTTATGATCAAAATACCATCTGTGATTTTGAGCAAACAAAATACGATATGACTGTTAGAGGCATCAGTTTTAACCACAGTGCGACATTGAAGCCGCGGCTCAGATACCACATGAGATCCCTTTGAGTGATTTGGAATTAAATGAGCAAACATCATCTGGAGATGATGCTGAAGAAACTCTCCAATGAAATGATCAACGTTCAAGTATCAGCCTCCTATTTTTAGTTAATACAAATTCAGAACTTCATTTTCATTGCATAGTTTGTAAATTGAGGTTTTAAAGTATTATGTTTGGTTTTGTGTAGAGGACTGTTTCCTGCCCTCTAGTGTTGAGCTTGTGCTACTTCAGAATAATTGTGTTTTCAGCAGCCAGTTCATAGATTTAGAAATATTGACATATAGACAATACTTTACACAGCTGTCAAATTTAACAATATTGACAACCATTTTCCTATGAAATTATTAATAAATGTAAATTCTACTATAAAAAAGTGCATTGTTTGATGAAAACTCCAAAGATGCATCTTTTAAAATGATGCTAGATGATGATCTCACAGATGTACATCGGAAATGTAGTTTAATTATCACCAGCTTGAATTCGAAATAAAAACTGTCAGGCGTTCCTGTAAACGTGTCCATATTAATGCAGAAACTTCTGAATCAGCATCATCGCCCTCCAGATGTCACCCCCCACACTACACACACACACACACACACACACACTCAAACCCCACTAGTCTCTGTCTGTAGACCTAACAGCCTCAACCCCCTTTTACTCTCCCCCAACCCCCTCCAGCCCTTTGAGCTGTGCCGTCGCAATGCATAAATACATAAATCTGGTGTCGGTGTACGCATGTGTGTGTGTGTGTGTGTGGGTGGGGGGGACGTCAACATATAGACCATGGGTCGGCAACCCCACAGGCAGACCTCTTTCATGTGTCACCAGATCACAGACGCTCGGTGTTTGCACACCAGACCCATCCAGACACATGACCAGCACCCCACCCCCCAGACTCCGTCCCAGTCGCGTCCCTCCAGAACCTGTCACCCTGGCATGGGTGCGGGGGGTGCGAGGGGGGGGGGGTCAGGAACAAAGGCTGGGAGTGGACCTGGAGGTGGTGGTGCCAGACTGACTCTCTGATCTGCCCGACTGCCACAGACCTTATGGGAGATACGGCCTGAGGTCAGAGGTCAAAGAGACCATTAAAAACAGTCAGCTGACCTCGCTTCTAGTTTGGCTCCGTCTTAGCTGCCCCTCTGACACACACTCTCACACACACACACACACACACACATATGATTTAATGTCATGTGATTACAATGCTTTGAATGTCATGTTATTGAAGTCTTTGCATGGTTGCTGCTGAGCCGTGTGATGATTTTTAAAAGAAGTAAAGTTTGAAAACACAGTCGGATGCAAAAGTGTTGAGGGAGGAGAGAACAGGCCAGGACCAGACAATCAAACCCGTCACTTGTTCTGTGGTAACAACTATTCCTACTTCCTGAAACAAAAACGGCAAAGAGAGAACAAGACAAGAGGAAAATAGGAGAGTGTGTTCAGCTGGGGTTGAGTAAAAAATACACGCACACACACACACTCACACTCTATAACCAAAACCTTCAACCATAACCAATTCATGGCTAACCCTAACCTTACTACAACTTACATCCCACTGTGACCAGGGGAAAATGTCTAAAAACGAGTATACACCCACACACACGTGATCTGCTCTGATCACATGTGCCTAACCCCCCCCCACACACACACCAAAAAAAACAAAAAAAACAAATTAACATCTAAAATGCTCCAGCTCGTTTCAACCGTTCACTTCAAACCATCATCAGGCCTCTAATGGGGGCCAAGTTCAAAGCTCCCCCAGACTCCCACTGCTTTGCTGACATGGAGGAACAACACTTTCGTCTCCCTCTCCCTCCCTCCCTCGGTTTGTTTATCCTCTGCTCTCTTTCAACTCTTTCTCTCTCTTTCCTTGCCCCCCCTTTGTTTTTCACCCCCCCTTATTCGAGAACATCCCATCCCTCACTTTATTTAACCTTTCTCGTTAACTCTCTTTTTCTTTCCTTTTCCGGCCGTTCCGTTCGCCCACCTCTTATTCCTCCTTTCAATATTAGCACATTTGGTCTGCAGCAGCCCTCTTGTTCCTGCTCTCTCTCTCTCTCTTTCTTTCTATCTCAATCCAGCTTTCATCACATGTGCCAGTCTTTCAAATGTGACAGACATTGATCAGTGCAGCAGCAGGGATGCTGTCCAGTGAAAGTCCGTTCAGAGGAGCTCCATCTAACCCTGGATCCAAACAGAGCCTTGAACAGCAGCCGGCTCTCAGAAGACAACCACTGGTCTTAGATAGACAGTTGCTCAGCGCTGCCCTGCAGATATCTGCCAGGATCAAAAACCCTTCCTGTCTCCCCCTCTTTCTCTCCTCTCGCTCTCTTTCTCTTCCTCTCCGCCCTTTACTCTCTCGAAGATGGCACTTCCACAAATGTTTAACTCCGGCTATCTGCTCATTAAGAGGTCTTCAAAGCCCTCCATTGATGTAAAAGCATCCATTTGAATTTGTAATCACCCTTTGCTGTTCGGCTGCTGCGCTCAGCGTAATTTCCCCTGGATTTTCTGATAGCCGGCTCAAAGAGCTAAAAACCCGTTTTCTCCTCTCTGAAAAAGAAAGAAAGGGACTTTATCAAACTTTTGGAAGCAGGAAGGTGCATATTTGTGAAGGCCTTTGGGTTTGTTTATATATGCTGACAAAGAGAGTAAGAACATAGAAATCCAGTTTGCCGAAGACGCTTATAAGAAGATAAGAGCGGTGAGAAAAACCCACTAGAGCTGGATAAGGCTTGTTTGAAGATTAAAGTTCTGTCGTCATCGCAGGACAGGCCACTTTCTTGAAAGACATTAAAACCAGCCCATAATTGGTTGGTCTACAGCGAGTACCTTTAACTGATACAGCCTTTAACGCTGGGTATTTTTTAATATTCCCAACTTAAACCAGTCCGAGGCTGTGAGAAAACGCACTTCTGCCTCCATTTTCCACTTTAAAAGGATGTCAAGCGCATTCAGGCACATTCAGGAGCAACCTGCATGCATCTCCAGCTCAGACGTCTTCTGCGTGTCGGGATGACGGGGGAGCCAAACTCTGTCACTCCATCAAGACAGAGAGGAGGAAGAAAATAATACTGGGGAGGGGAGAAGAAGAAACGCCTCAGATCCCGGAGGCAGATGAACACACCCTCACATCTGGATCCCCTCGCAGGACACAAGCGTTTGAAATCTAATACATAAACATTATTCCCCCGGCGAGGCTGTTTTCCCCTTCACCTGCGGAAAAGCGGCGTCTTCTTCAGAGGCACTTTGGGCAACTTCTCCACAACACAGTCCTCCCTCAGTCGGTTCAAGAACAGGGCTGACTGGGATTTAACTCCTGCCATGTTTCCTCAGACACGACTGTCTTAAGCCAGCGCAGACCTGTTGGTCTGTCAGTAGCGGGTTCTTGTCTCCACTCCAATATAGATATTAAGTGAGCCCTTGACGAGAGAGAGGCAGGAAATTCATGGCCTGCTAATGTCTTTTACAAATGAAGAGCTCAGCAGGAGATGAATAAACAGATATATACACCACTTTTTAAGCATGGTGTGATGGAGCATTAGCCGAAGTAAGTTTTCCCTTTGAGGTTCATGTACCAGGTTAGGCCAGCATCATAGTTTAGGATAGAATAAGTCTGGCAGCACATTGTCATGGAGACTCGACCCCTTCTCATTCTAACTCTTCTCTTGTGAGACATGAACTGGTGGCAGACATGTCACAAGGACCATTGACTCCAGCCTAATCCCTTCCCGATGGTCTTTTCTTCAGTTGCAGATGGAGACTAGGGGCTCTTGACCTTTGACCCGCGCCACTAAATCACATCAGTTGTTGGCTGCAGGGCCCTGGGACTCCGCCGGGCAGATGGACCGCTGCCCACACACACACAGGCGCACACGCCAACGTGTCTCCATGACTTCAGAGGACGTTCTGCACAACTACACACTTTCGGTGCGTTACTCTGACACACACACACACATGTTGACACAGCCAGAGAGAGGCAGTAACTGAGGTGCTTTCATGCATGGATCTGTATGCCATGAGTTCACATATATGACACACAAATCAATGCACCTTTCTTGCACTCGCATGCTTTCATGCGCCGGCGCTGACAAACAGATCGATGGGAACACACACGTCCACATACACACAGCGCCACTAAATAATGGTCTTCTATCTCTGTGTTTAAAGTATTCTCTGTCATCTGTGTCCTTTTACCCGGCCACATCACACGCTCCCTCTCTCCAGCCCTCTCCTACTCTGTGTTTTAAACCCTTCTCTTCTCTTCTCTTCTCCTCTCTTCCGTCCTCCTCAAACACTCCTGCGTCCCTATGATGTGGCTTCTCTGTTTCGGCTGAATAAAACACAGACTCCGAGAGAGGAGGAGAGAAATGGTGTCAGCTGAGAGACAGAAAAGAGAGAGAGGTAGAGAGTGAACAGAAGGAGCAAGTAAGAGAAAGCCGAGACTTGTTCACAGGCTCTTTTTTAATGCAGAGTGTGTTTCTAGTTTTTTTCTTTGACAAGCAGGATAACAAAAATAATCATCTGCTGTGTCGGAACTCAAAGCAATTTTTCACATGAACTCCAAGAAACAGATTGTCCAGACATTTCATGAGGAACGAAGCAGGAGACGCCGGGGTCAGACATGTTTTCAACAACAAGAAAACGTGACGAGGGGCGGCGCATGAGTCTATCCAGCAGGCCCTCCCTGCGGTAATCACATGTTTTCTGCTTTTAGCCCTCGTCGTCAAATGCTCTCCAGTCTCATCGCAGGTCCAAGCTGACGTCTTCATCGGGCATCTTCTACACGCAGAGCAGTTATCTCACACTGAGACGCATTCTCTTTGTTTCGCGTCCTTTGCGTGTTAGAAATGTCTTCAATACACCCACTCACTCGCCGGGAATTTTCTCACACGAGCTCACTCAAAAATTCAGTGCATCTGACAGATGTTCAGTAGAACGAGTGGAGCATCTGACTCAGACATTTGCGTTCTCACATTAGAGTCCTCCTTGGGTTGCATTTGTCTGAACAAAGCCAAACCTGACTGTGTCTGGGTCCGAACCTGACTGGAGCCCCAGGTTTTTTTAAGAAGACGACTGCCAGCGTGACCCAACATTTCATACAGTGCCGCTGTAAAATTTCAAGGAAAGTTCCATGCGGGCGTGAAAGCAGCGTTCCAGAAATCTATAAGCTTGTGGATGTTTTGCGTTTTCTGCAATAAAATATTCTGATGAATCTTCCGAGGAAATCTTTCAGGTCATGGGGTTTTTTGTAAAGCTGGATAATCAGCTGGAACATCAGTACGAATTTCCTTTTATTCTCTTTCTCCGGATTTTCCGAGCTGCCGTCACGTCGTGTCTCGCAGAGCCTCACACAGCGACAAGGCGTACCTTTGAAACTCAACTTTGAACAACTGCTTTGCATGAGAAGCAGGTTGAGAGTTGAAATGTGGGCTGGGTTCCCTCACACCGACGTGCTGCTTGCCCACGCTGTGCTCCTGCGGAGGTCCTCCTCACTTTGTTGTCTTCACAGCAGGCACCTGCATTCCTGGCATAGCTGTCTCCAAAGTTTCAAGAGCAGCTCGGTATCTCTCCGTCTACCGGTTTCTGTTTTCCTCTCCGTCTCTCTCTCTCTCTCTCTCTCTCTCTCTCTGCTCAGAATTTCGTTGCCTTGTTGCCTGGAGACCAAAAAGAGCGAGAATGGGGACAACGGAAAGAGAGAGAGGGAGGAAGAGGGGGCCTTACCAGAGGGAGATGAAAGAGAAGAGAGATCAGAGGGGAGGATAGGCCAGGCAGGGGAGTGATGAAGTTTGTTTGGGATACTTTGGATTTCTGCGGCCATTGTGTGGTGCCAACATCCCCTCCTTGCTCTCTGGCTTATAGGGACATGTGTGCATATTGTTCAACACATGTTCAGACCATTAATGTTCACTTGAGATGTACCAAACGATGTGGGGTAACGGGGGAAACAGTTAAATATTTTCTGAAATAAAACAGCTGAAGGCTCACGATAGACCCTGGCTCGAAAGATGCTAGCGTTCATATCAGCTTCATTTCAGGACAGTGGGAGGAAATGGAGACGCATCATCCATCTCTCTGGTATCAGTGGGCAGCAGCAGCGTGTTCCAGTGTTGACACTGAGTTCCAGTTCCACCATCTGTCCGACGAAAGCCATTTTTATTCCTGTATGGATGTTACAGTCCAGGCAGCGCGGCCAGATCTTCAGCTGTTTTTACTCCAACGACTGAGTCTCGGTCTGAAGACTCATGATGTAAAACATACGTTCTCCGCTGGCACGCAGCAGTGGAAGGGAGTTGTTGTGAAAGCCTGTCATTTTGAAAAAACAAATCCATAACAAACTTCTAAAACTCGTCTTCCATGGTTACAACACACACACACACACACACACACACACACACTGTGGGTTATTTATTTTTCCCTCCTATCCCAAACACGTGAGCGCTCTGATCTCGCCTCCTGCCCTGATGCGTGCACGCACACTGACCCCTGTGAACCCCTGTGCACTCTGGATCTCTGTTTTTCGCCCTCCTCCTCATTAAACCTCAGTCCTCTTCTGCATCTTTGTTTTGTTTCGTCTCGCTGTCTCTCCGCTTTTGCGCTCTGAGAAATGCTGCGGGGCTGCGTGGAGTTTTTTGGTTAAATGTCCTGTGCCCTCCATGACGTCATCAGCTGTTGTTCTCTGTCACAGCGCCTGAGGTTTGTCTTTGAAGCCAAAGGCTGCTCTTGAAGAGGCGTCTGATGGCTTTTGCCCTCTCTTTCATTCGCTCGCTTTCATCCCTCTGTGCAGCAACAGACATCAAGGCAGATTTTCTAACAAGCATGTTATTTAGACAGTGATGTCATGGCCGTGGGGACGTAGTGTTATGTCTGAGGCCGAGCAGCACCGGAAGGGAGAAAACACAGGATTTAGACGTGGTTGAATCTGGCCTTGGTTTCCAAAATATAATGACAGTCGGCAGTTATATCATAGACTGCTAAGTTCAGCTGTTTTTGCCCGACGTATTCCCTTCAGACGAGTGCGGTGGAGAAAACCGTCTGTACAGTGAACACGACAAAGCCCTGACACTTTGTGGATAGGATCCTTGCTTTGGCTGATGAGGTCACTGTTGGAGCCCAAGATAAAACACGGCGTGCTGCTCCGGCTGGCTCGCTTTAAAGCAGCTCTCTGAAATCTGTGGTCCAGATTCCGGCCCTTGATAGAGGGCGGCTGAATCAGCAGCGTGCCCACGCTGAATGAGGCCTCTGTTGTTGGCTGCAGGTGTGTGTTTGTTCCTATCAGTGGTACTTGGCAGAGGGGAGGCAGGAGAGTGAGGAGGGTAAGAGAACACATTGAGTCAGATGGATGGATCGAGAAATCGCCATTAGGATGTGGGGAAGAAAATATTCAGGTCAGTTTCTGGGGAAATTCTCCGGAGTGATTTCGGCGAGCTTCAGAAAATGACGGGTGACATCTCGGTGAGGTCCAATCTTTGGGGTATAATGCAAAGCAACGTTATACATCATTTCCTGCCTCCTGCTTGTTGCTCAGAATCATCGCCCTGGACCTTTAGCTGTTGTTAGGGACAATCTCCTGCTGTTTACTTCATACGTGAAAGGCAAAGTCCAAAGAAAGTGTTGACAGGATTGTTTGGAGAATTTCCTACCCAATTCTGTACGACTGATTATTTAGTGTAATACAAAAGACGAGCACTGTGTAAAATCCATGCATGGGAAATAACACAATCTAGAGCATGCACCGTGAGCTACACAACATGAAGACCGGTTGCAGGAAAAGAAGATTTGAACAAAAGATAAAGAGGATATGTTTACATCCTGCAGAGAAAAACGAGCACTAAATATCTCTGTGTAACCCACACCGAGACGTGTTGAAAAGTGTGCTGCTGAAACCTGGTATGGAGTCCCAGTGGAGGAGGTGGTGGTGGTTGGACTAATTTGAGAAGATGAGAGGTGACAGTCATCCTATCTGGCCAAACAGGTCTAGCGCTGCTACACACACACACACAGACACATGCACACAAGTAATTAAAGTATTGGGTGACAGTGTCGCTTCTTTGGCATCTCGTAGCTGAAGCCGCCATAGGACAAGCTTGCCACGTTTGCTTGTGTTTTCCGTTCAGACGGTCTGGATTCCCGGCCTGGTTGACTGACAGCCGGACTAAATGTTTGTCAGACCGCCTGACTGATCAGCCGACCGACTGACATGTCGGTCGGCTTTTTCTCTCTGCACCTGCATCTGGCTGTTTTTTATTTATTTATTTATTTATTTTGCATCAGCTGCTCCGACGTCGCAGTTTTCCTGCGCGTCTGTCTGGTCAATTACATCCCTCTCACCTCCATCAGCAATTTAGAAATCTGAGAGGCGAATGTGCACTTCCTTAAAGGCTCAGGAATTTGTAGATTCTTTTTAAAAAGGTGGAGGATGTGCCAAGCCGTAACCCAAGACAAGCCCTCGAGCGAGTGTATTCTCACATTTCAGGCACCAGGAATGGGCAAAGGTGAGACAAGAGGTAGATTCACTACAAAGAGTTGCGAGTGTGTGTGCACGCGCACATTAGTGTGTGTTCGGTGTGTAATCCAAGCCTGCCAGATAGCTCCGGGGAGAAGGACATTCTCTGTTGTTGTTTCCCCCTATCCTGCATTCCTGCCTCCCCTTGACGTGTGGCACCAGAAGAGGTGAAGGAGGAGGAGGAGGAGGAGGAAGGAAGGGATGTAACAGGTTGCTTCATGCCAAACTTATCGCCTCTGCGCTCCCTCCTAGAAACTAATCACATTCATTCCAGCAGGCATCTGCTCTCATCAAGGCTGAAGGGAAAAAAGAAGCCCACAGATGTGCGCACACACACTTGGTCTGCACTGTCTCCTTTGAGCCACCTTCCAACCACACTGCTCTGCTGTCAGGACTCGGAGCAAACAAGAGTCTGCCCTGCTCTGAAGTAAGAGCAACACTCTATTTTTGAGTACAGTGGATGATGATGAGGCCACACAGACGCTTTGTGCCAAGCGCTCAGGGCTGGGAAAGCCAAGAATATACGAAATAAAAGCAGAGCGTGACAGCAGGAAAAGAAGGTATGCTCAGGTATTGTTTGGAGTCAAGCCTACTGTGTGTGTGTGTGTGTGTGTGTGCAGCAGATTCAGAAGTTTGTTACAAAGAGCAAAGCAACTCTGCTCCTCAGGGAGGTTCCACATCAGCCTGCTTGCACTGAATGCTAATATCAGCCACTTAAAGTATGTAAATACACGACGTGAAACTGTGCAAATAATATTCAAACTGTGCGCTGTGTAAAACTGTGCACACGGCGTGTAACTGGTGTGAAATAACATCGCCATTTCTGTTCAGCATATGTCCACATTTATAAAATTACATGAAGCATAGCCTCCTTGCTGGAGACAGAACTGGGATCCAATATGTAAATACTGTCCCTTCCTGACTGGTTGCACACATCAATACTTCCCATCAATTTTATCCCAGTATCCCAGTAAAGGATAGATCTCCAGGATCAACGCTCGTCACCCTCCATTTCATACCCAGTGAATCAGAATCTCGACACACACACACTTATGTTGCAGTAATTAAGTCGCACACACGGACAGCTTGAAAGCTCCGAAGCGTCTTCTACATCAGCTAATTAAAGCAGGACGTGTTAAAGGGGGGTCAGCGCACCGGTGTGACGCGTCCCTGACATGATTGATTGTGACTGTCAGCCAGGGCTCTCAGCTGGGTGTCTCCCTGCATCGGGCCCCAAATAAAGGATTACACAGGCCCTTGGTAACCTTGGCTGGCTTTGTGTGCCTGGGTCTCGCATCAAAGCCCCGGCAGGAGACATTAGCATTTTTAATCAGCGGGCCGGCCCCGTGCTGGCACAGGATGCCTGATCACTTTCATCAGGACGACAAAGAGAGCGGCGATGGGAAGGTGGCACAAGCGGAGGCCTGTGAAAGAAGCACATACATGAACGGGCAGCCAGGCCGGCACACATGTCCCAAAGCCTGGGAGCGTAGTCTCAGACTGAAACCATGTCCCTATAGAAAAGACTGTACGCTGTGCACCATCGGTGCCATCGTTCTTCCACACAAAAAAATACAGCCTTCTGTATGTCTTCTGACACCATACAAATACAGATGAAGCTGATAAAATGGACCAGTACCACAGGAAGTCATGAACACAGAGGAAGAAATTCAAACAGTGGCGAAAGATTTGAGAAGAGGCTTTGTGATTTTTCTAAAGTATAAGCAACACAAAGGAGCATCAAGGAGCTGTGCCTTCAGAGGAGGATACGTGGTCAAACGCAGACCAAGATGATGCCGTAATATATATCTGCTCCTTTGCTTGCGACACCAGCACGAGAACCTCTAGGACATAATGAATAAATCACGCCTCCTACCTTCTCTCTGGCTGAATACTGAGAAAGCGGCAACAGAGGCAAACACGTGCCATTTGTGCCATGTGGCAAGCACATTAAACCTTCATCACAGGAAAAAGCCTCTTCATTGGCAGCTGTAGGTTGAACATGATGCCAACAAGAGCCAGAGGACAAAAACAATCGAGGAAAAAATCAGAGACGCAAGAAGAAAGAAAAAACAACATTGGAAGCAACATCGCTGATAATGATGGCGGCTGCTCTGAGGAAACGGGAGGCACAATGCGAATGAGGAAAAGGGTAGATCACATTCAAATGCAGGCAGGTTACATCATCGATCTGTCCGTCTCTGATGTTCCCTTTCTGCTCTCTGTGGTGCACTATCATCACAGGCACCTCACGAGCACATGACGGCTTGGAATAAACCCCAAAGTGAACAGTTGCTCCAGTGTCTGAGATGCAAATTCATCACAATAGAGAGGATAGTGGCTAAATCTCTGCCCGTGAATAGCCTGGCATGAGACTTCCAAGACTTAATATCCCCTCAGAAGTCCATTATCTCTCCCTGGCAACTTGCTTCTTGACAAAACACCCAATCCTGTGCACACAAAGCCTTAAAGTAAACTCCAATCCTTGCATCTGGCACTTTTAAGTAAGAAAACCTTATCAACAGCTCGGCCCAGTAAAACAAATAAGACTGTTTGTGTGTGTCTTTCTGAGCTTTCCTCTCTTTTTTTACTGTATCTTCCACACAAGTAGAAAAAACACACAAACACCGCCCCCAGTTTTCCCTTTGAGGACGACGTTTAGATATGGACATCGTTTGATGTGACTCATCAAAGCCCAGATCGGGGTGTGACAGGAGCGTCTCCCGATGTTTCCCCTCGCTCTCCCGCTGTCAGCCAAGCGGACACGCAGTCAGGAGCCGGGAGGAGACCACTGGAAACTTTTTATTTGATCAACTGATGAGCACATGCAGGCCTCCTCGCTAGCGTAGTTCAAAACAGGAATCAAGGATACGAACATGGCAGCATGCATATGCAGAGAAAGGTTCCCTGATGGGCTCCGCTCTGTGCGTGGAACATAAAGGTGCAAGGACATGAAGGTGTGTCAGAGCTGTGTAGTGGTCTTTCGCAACATCTTTCCTGGTCCGAGCTCTGAGAGAAGGTGGAGAGAGAGAGAGAGAGAGAGATGAATGAGAGAACAAACACGTACAGGAGAGGAGAGGCAGCTCTCAGCAGTGTCCCGCCTGTTGGACTTTAAAGAGCAGGAAAGAGACCGGTCAGCCTTTCTCGCCTCCGAGCATTAAGAGATAAGGAGAGACAGAAACCACAAGCAGCACGAGGGAGAGAAAAGAGGGGGGGAAATAAACAGACAAGCCTGTGCAAGACGATAACAGTTTATCAAAAAAAAAATAAAAATATCCAGGACCATTAATTAGTAAAGAATCCATGATGGCAATTACAAGCAATGTTTAATAGTGTGATGATTAAAAAGGTTTCTAACAAGACTAAAGCCATTTTCAAAAAATAACCACGAGGGAAAATCTGGAGAACGTGGGTACGGACTTCATACAGATGATTAGTGAGTTGACTTGCACTTACTTCAGCAGGACGGAGGCTGTGGACACACCGCTAAAAAGTCCACAAACCAGTCAATTAGGGCCATGGAGGTGTGCAGAACATGGTGGAACACATGGGGACAGAGGAAGTAAATCAACCAGCAACGTGGTACAGCTGCGACAGGAGGTGAAGTGACTGTCAAAATAAAACAAGCGACCATAAGGAAGTGACCTAATTGAGGCAGAGACACTTTAAAGTGGGTGTCAGAGATTATCATATATAACACAAGGTAATCAAAAGTGAACAGCAAGTCCACAAACTGACTGACTCAAGAGTTTTGTCACAAGTTCTTCAAATGAATCTTTGCAGCGTGTGATGAAAGGGAATCTTGTTTATCTCGGCTGCTCAGACACCGTCTTCGGAGGACGGACAGCTGCTGGCTTTTGGTTAGAGACGATAGAAGCTGCAGAAGATATTACTGGCTTCCTGAAGCCGCTCTTATCAGTGGTTGTGATCCAGAACACCTTGTACCGCTCCAGCATCTGACGCACTGAGAGACCAATAATTTATCATTTCCTCGTGAACTCCAGTTTTCACCATCTATTCACCATCACCAAGATGAAAAGATAAGTGTGATATCCCAGCTGGGCCTTCATCCATTCTATGACCTGCCCTCAGGACCAAGGTGGAGGAATTTAGAAGTTGATGACCACATACAAAACATGTCGAGCAGATAAGCATCATGTTGAGTCCAATTGGCTGTTTTTCTAAAATGCCTCGGACCACTGCGATGCAGGTAACACGCCTGCTGCGATGGTTTGTCTGGGCAGCTGTATTAGCGTGGCAGGTAGCGCACGGGCAATTTTAGATAGTTGGGCTAAAGTGGTGAAATGACTGCCGATTCTACAGCTGCAGTACAAAGCGTATCAGCGTTTGAATCTTAACAAGAAGGGAAAAAAGGCCCCTGTGCATAGGGAGCGAGGGCAGAGCCCGGCTTAGATCTTCAACCTCTGCGCGCGCACACGCGCACAAGTGCACACACAAAGTCACGGCTCAGCCAAACACATGCACCGACATCAAAACACAAACATTAAAGGGCACGCAGACAATCGCACCGAGACACACAGCGAGAGCCACAAGAGTGCCGGCGCACAAACATACAAAAGAAAACAAGCTCACGTGCACACATTAAGAAATCACACGCGCAAACACACGCGGCGTGGCCCCTGTGTCCCCGCCTAGTCAGCTGTGGGAGGTCGCACGGACATGACAGTCATGCTATCGGCCAGCATTAAGGCCTGCCGCTTTAAACACAGCCTTTTGAAGTCACACCAAAGTCAGACACGAGGATGTCTCATCTCCCATCTCCCTTTTAACACTGCAGTGCCGACATTTCATTCTGCACCCCCCCCCCCTCCACCTTTTCATGCTCCCAGCTTTGAATTCCGCCTTTTGAAAGACTAATTTTAACTTCTTCAAGGCTGGAAACACAGGCAGAGCGCGTCGTTAAGATTCCTCGGCCTGACGTACTTCTTTTTCAGCCAAAGTAATGATGTTCAAGGCTACAGCCGGGGCGCACCAAAGCGACGCCACGTCTCTGATGTTCAAGTTGCGTCCGAACCGATCCCGTCCCTCTGTAGGTATCAGAAATAAAACAGTCCCAAACCAAC
Organism: Pseudorhombus dupliciocellatus; assembly: GCA_016785235.1. Taxonomy (NCBI): domain Eukaryota; kingdom Metazoa; phylum Chordata; class Actinopteri; order Pleuronectiformes; family Paralichthyidae; genus Pseudorhombus; species Pseudorhombus dupliciocellatus. The sequence continues at coordinate 105,711 of JAFBJW010009048.1, read as the reverse complement.
ACAGGAGAAGCTGATTTCCTACTCTGCGGTTGTTTACTCAGCTGCATGGTGCATAAACACCACAGAGAACAACAATAGCCGAGAACTGACCCTGAGGTGAACTACAACATGTTAGCAGAGCTTGTTTGTTATCCACGCTGCATTCATCGCCTGCAGTGGAGGCTGATGCTGCTTTGTTTGTCATCAGGGGAAAGGTCACGTGACGGGAGCCTAATGAATTGGCGAAGGATGCGATGTGACCGATACGACCCACAAAGAAGTGTGACAGCGCTGCTCGCCCTGTTTCCGTCCAATAAAATACTTCCCCACGTGTACTGTTGAGCATTCATCGTATGGAAACGTATTCCGCACGTAGATTCAGACACACTCGTGCGAGCTGAAGTCCGGTGGTCCCAAACTTCCCACTGTGCCGCTGTAACAAAGCATTTCACAATAAGCGGTATGAAGAAATGACTGATGATGTTTGACCGGTGAGCACAGTGCCCATAAACACAGGGGGAGCACAAACACATCGAATTTATTTACAGGAATCAGTTTGACTCACTCCCCCGGTGGAATAACTTCCTTCTCTAATTCAGAAGCTACTTTGTTGGGAGCTCAAAGTTTAAAATAAGCGACGACAGGCTGAATTGGAGGTGCTGAAAAGTGGTCATCACAGACGATGTGAGAACCCCCTTCTGTTTGCTTTTGGGTTGGAACAGCCAACTTGTTTTTGGCGTGTATCTACCCACCACCCCCTGGCTAGCACACACACACACACACACACACACACACACACACACACACACACTCTAGCTGACCCAGGCAAATTTTTCTGTTTACTCCACTCAGTGTTTCGCCGTTGAACAGATCAAATGTGCTGCTAAGCTGTGGGTTTGTTTACTCCGGCTCTGACCCACGCCCAGCCAGAGACGAACGAGCGCTGCAGCCCTTTTTTCCACTTTTTTTTTTTTTTGCCTTTTCATCTGGATCACAGCTCTCTCCCCTCTCCCTCCGCCTCATTCCTACTTCTGATAACTCCCCCTGCCCTCGCTGCCCCTGAAAAGTTTTGTCAGCCGGATACTCAAGGATACTTTTCTGTTTGCATTCAAACATAATTGATTATCCTCTTTCTCCTCTCGAGCACCTGTGGAGCCTTCATCCTCCGTCACACTCCTCATGACTTCTTTCATCACAATCGTGCAGCAGTTTCTTCTTCACACGCCCCCCCCTTTCCTTCTCACACGTTCCACGTTAGCCTCTCTGATTCTCTGCTCTCCAACATTTCTCCTCTGCGTGTGCTCTCTCACGCACAAGGACACTCACTGCTCTGCAACAAAAATGCACTCACATGCTCACATGTATGTGCAGGCTCTGTGCGATCAGTCGGCCTTACCCAGGCAGGAACGAGACTCTCTCCTTCCTCCCTTTCTTTCTCTTTCTAGAGTGAAGTTAAGGCAGAGGGCGTGATGAGCACAGGAGGACGTCAAAGCGCGATGGAAGCCACCGTTGATGACACGTCCCACAAATAATTTGTAAAAGCAATCAGACATATTCAGGGAAATTTGATGCAGCTTGATTAAATCTAAAGGAGCACTGGGCCCTGGCAGTTATACTCTCAGCTGAGTGCATGTTTCTATATTGTTCAGTTTTCATTCCTTTTTCCCTCTTGACTAAAGTTCTATAATTAGTTAAATGAGAAAAACATTCCCAGGTTACAGCTGGTGATTACTAGAGCTCCATCACTTCATGGCCATTGCATTACAGGCTCTCAGAGTTTTTGGGGGGTGTGTGAACATACAAAACAGCTCATTACCCAGAGGGCTTTGGAGTTATGTGGGTGTTGCTTGTATGTAATAGACTGAAGGCGGGCTGTGGTTCACAGCCAAACTTTATTGCACACTGTAGTGAATTCACCGAGCCCAGAGGCATCACGCTAATATGCTCCCACGTAGTCACAACCGACAGGAAACCCGATCCAGGACATGTGAGATATCACTTGACAGATTACTCTTATGTGAGTGCATGTTTCAGTTGTGTGTGAACTTCACTGGTGGAAATAAAATTTAAATAAAATAGAAAATAAAGACAGTTGTGCAGCTGATTCGTTGTGATCCCTCTACGTTTATCTGTTTCTGGTTTGCACTGAGGGGCCATGACAGCATCCATATTGTTTGATAATCAGTAAGATGTTTAGATTATTGACGCAGGTTGGAGAAAAGAGAAGCCAGAACCACCATCTCTGCATGCAGCGCCCCAAACAAGAACCACATGTCCGCACTCCTGCTCCTTTAATTCTCTTCCTCTAACTTCCCTCTCTCCGCCCCGTCCTCATGCTACAGACTCTCCCCAACCCCACACCCTGGGAAAAACGTGGAAGCTCAAAGATTCAAAAACACATGTGGTTAGCCATAAAACTTCACATGCACTCTGTGTACCCTGACCCCCCTACTCCGAAACCCCCAACCCCGTGCTACCATCCCCTGCAACCACTCAGCCAACCGACGCACACATCGAGCTACAGGGAGAGGAGTCATATATAAGAGGAGATGTGGAAACAATGGGACGAGAGGAAGCAACATCAGGCAACAATCCGAGCTGTCTGTGGCAGGGCGCAAGAAACAAAGACGTTTGGGGGGTTGGTGGCGGGACAATGGCGACAGTAAGAAAGACGGTGACTGCAGGCTACCATTCCTGCACGGGCCCAGAACAATGCCTATCCTGTGGCTTGGTGGGGCTATGCCGTGCACTAGGTGAAACTTAAGACAAACATAAACACCAGTTGAGGACAATGGCGCTTGCTCTCTTTACAAAAGATGCCTTTCCTTCAGCTGCAGGGAGGATGCATGCAGAATCCCCCGGTGCAGCCAGGCCAGCTATCATACCTCCCGTCCTCAGTGCCCTTTTAGCAGCACAGCATCCGATACCTCCGCGCCACACTGAAGGCAGATTGGGTTTCGGGACCTCAACGTCAAACCCCTGTCTTCTTCATTTCCCAAAGCATTTGTGAGATACATAATCTTGCAATGCGATTGGAGAGGGACATATAATGCCGTTTTTCTGTCAGCACTACTGGAAAAAAGACGACATCGGGAGACTTTCTTTCAGCCGTCAAATGTTTTCGGTCACATACGTTGGTCATTAAATTACCAGGAGGTTGTCTCCTAAAAACAGGAACGACCCCGTGTATTATTCCAGTCCACTAGTCTTGAGATATTGTCTCTAATGGCATTCTGTGTTACTTCACTTAGTGATAATATGAACCTATGATGTCCATATTCCACTCTCTTAGTAGAACTGAACAGTCTGTAAGCTTCAATAATAGCCGTTAATTTCTTTTTGATGGATAGGTTCTGATTCTCTTTGGCCAAGCAGCTGTCGTCTGAACACGTCCACAAATTTAACATCACCAGAGATCAGATGTGAGGGAGCTTGCCATTGGCTACAGCAGAGAGTCAGGCAGTAGGCACTCACGTGATTGGTCACATGGTGGGGGGATCAGCTACCGCAGTGGCGCCTGGCCAGCATCCAGACGAGGCCCCCTGGTTGACCACAGTCCCTGGGCTGTCTGGGTCGATGCCTGTGTGGAACAACTGGCCTTGCTGATCTAGGTTCCAAATGAAGGGGTTCAGGACCCAAAATTGGGGGTCTCGTTCACATCCGTCTATGGTGGAATGGTTTGAGTGTATTTAAATGAGGCTGAGGTTCGCGGTGACAGAAATTTTTTCCCAGGGCTTCCACTCTCCTCTGTGCTCTACTTTAACCTACACTATGTTCTAATCCTTGTTTCCATTACTGTGTTTGTACTTTGCCTTTACTTTGAAGGGGTCAAGGTCACATCTTTTGTACCATAACAACCGTTTTCGGAAAGTGACTGAACACAGACGTCAAAGCCTTGCCGTCAACAGTCGAAGCGCATCTGTGTGATCCTGGTTCTAGTTCCTGTTTAGGTTCCTGTGTGGTGCCATTGTTCACAGCCGGAGCCTCTGATCTCGCTTCATTAGGGCGGGACAGGTAGCAGACTTTAGAAATCAGTGAGGGAAACAATAACAGGCAGAAATGTGGACATGAGGGAAACAAGATGACTGATTGGCACAAAGTTGCACCGAGGCCACAGCTGACTTCAGAGGGGAACAGGGTTTTTTTTCTTAGGGAAATTTTAACCAAAGTTTTCTTAACATATGCCGTTTAGTCACTGATGCTCCTCACCAGCTCAACAAGTTTTAAAACCTGAACACAGGACCAGCTATGCTGTGTAATCTTATCAAAAATCATACAAAAGTGCACAAGTAAACACCTTTTGTTGAATGCTCTTACTTACCAGCCTTCAAATGCCCCTAAATCTTAATACCCACTGACTAAAAACCACCTACGTTTTTGAAAAGCAGCCTGGAGTCTAACGAAACCCAGTGCACCCTTCAAAAAGATGACCCCCATCTAAAATAGCCCTCGACACAAAGATCGCTTCACACGGCGTTCTGACAGTGGAGCACCACTGAGCGAGAGCCTCTTAGTTCTAAAGGGTCCAGAGGATGGCCTTCAAGTGTATGCACTGACCTTTGCTGATGAAAGGATGGAAAATGGTATTTTAACAATATCATGATGCCCTTTCAATATGAAAGGTGGCGTAAGAAACGCTCTTAGCCAATGAAACTTGAAAGGCGTAAAGTGGGTGGCGGAGGTATCTGGCGTGCAGAACGTGTGTTCAGATATCAGTGTGCTGGTGTGTGAAGCTAGACGCCATTACATGTTAAAATTAATTGAGGCGGCGCTGCTTGACGCACTCTCTGATCCTAAACGGCTTGATTCACCTCTTGTACAGATGCAGGTCACTGCTGATAACTGTTCTCAGACTTAATTGATTTCTTTAGCCAATGAACTTGAATTATAATGTGTGTTCATCCACAGCTGAAGTAGTATTAAAAATATGTGAACCTATCCTTTAACTGATCCCTCCTCTCAAAACTTTTCCCTCCCCAGACTCCCTGGTGGTATATATACCATTTACTTCCATTCTGGTATCATCTATTCACTGGGACCCTAATTGGGTCTGAGCAAAAGAACCAAATTACACTCACACAGATCATAAAGTGCCACAGGAGGCCAAATGGTTTATCGTGCAAATAGCCGAGTACTTGTACTTATGGCACATATTTGCCAAATGTCTCATTAACACATACTTAGATAGTCTCCCTCTCTCCTCCTTCCACTAAAACTCACAGAGGCTCTGGTGGCCAAATTAATGCTGCATGTTTTAATTTACTCCCTGCTGGAAATTAAGAGCTGATAATGGATGCAAATCTGGCAGATTTCTCACTGGATCCACGGAGTTGCACTCACCACAGCGGGGGGAGTGTGCGTCTAGTAAGTTTGTCTCACACACACACACACAAACACACACACAACATTCCAATTAGAGCTAGGAAAACCCATATATTTGCCTAGCCACAAGATACACACGAAAACATGGGAGGCCATTTGCTAATTTGAAAAATAGACCATTTTAATAAAGGCTACATCTCTTCATAATTACAATAATTAAAGTACCGAGGCATCTTTTTCAAATGAGCTCTATAGAACGCATAATTTACAGTTTACAAGTGGAGTTGAGGAAGCCATGAAAAATATTATAAAACATATACATGATGAAACGGATACTAAAAGTCATAAAAATATCTTTTTGACATAAGTCCCCTTGAAAAACCAAGGGAGTAACTTGACCCTGAAAACTGGGTAAAACACGGCAAGAATCCATGTAGGCACAGCTTCTGTACTCTATTAACACACTATGGGCATAGTGTATATCGCCACCATCATGATCATCTGCAGCTCATAGAGCGGGTTTCAAACACACGCAGAGTAATCCTAGTCGAAAGCATCTCAGTCACACGTACACATACGTAAGCACGTAGGGGAGCACATCATAGAGCTTTTTGTTGGTAAATATTTCTATTGGCGTAAACACATTTTGGGGACTCTATGACCCATTCAGGGCTGTTTCTTCTTAAATACATAGGCTATTTGTGCGATGCCTGCGCCGCTGAAACAAAGGCACTAAGACGCGACAGAACAAGGCTAAGCTGGGCAGAGACCCAGAATTAGGACTTAGACATTAAAAGCATTTTCATACTACACTCAGGGCCCTTCAGAGCAGATGGGGTACACGGCCACAAATGGCACTGTAGTAGTGAATATATTATAAAACTTTAAGTGAAGGAGAGCTGTTCTCAAAGCTTCAGCAGTGAGCTCTCCGGCAAAGAGATCACAGATGTCCGATTACAGTCTCCACAGCAAGGAGTGGACATTTGAAAGAGGTATTTTTGGAGTTTACAGTTCAATATAAGGGGCTGAAAATGAATACAACCATTTTCTTAAATTGAAAACTGATGCTCAGAAGGGCAGGGGAGGAGGAAAAAAGAATCATGGATGTGGAAATCGGAGAGTTTCTCCAACTCCAAGCAGCTCGTCCATGGCAGAGTCATTAGGGTGGGACAGGGATTTCGTCAATAAATAGCAATAGAATTCTTTACACAGCAATACGAGCATCACAATACAATGCAATGTACATGTATATCTGCATATACATATTATGTGCAAGCAAGTGCCCAGGGGCAGACGCTGGCACAGGCAGGGTCAGGTTGGGCGTCAGTCTCCGATTTAAAACCCTCTGCCCCATTCCTTGACAAGTGGTCATTCACCTAGAGTCTCTTGAAATTTTCTCCTCTGGAACCATGGAGATGTTTCAGTCTAGCATTTTCTTCACATCGGGGTGGCCTGTTTGCTTGATAGTCCTGCAATAGCGCCAAATTGTCCCTCTTTCCTCCACGTCCCATTCGAATCTTTCGTCCAGACCTCAGCGACATTCCTTCAAAAACGTCTCCAGTTTGACAGTCTTAAGAGGACACATGCTTTATGTGTGTGTGTGTGGGGGGGGGGGGGGCTTTTATGTGTGTGGGGGGGGGGGGGGGGGGGGGGGCATGGGAAGAAGTACATCCACAGAGCTGCAAGCGTCCATAAGAGTTTACTCCACAACGTGTGGGCCCCCAGCCTCACTCCATCCTCTCCACCTTGCCCAGGATCTTGCCTTCGTACGTGGGCAGCAAAGAGCCGTCATCTGACACTTCTTCAAACACTGCGCCGCACTCAAACTCATCACTGGCCTTTTTGAAGTAGTACCTGCAACACAGAAATGTGATAATTAAGCCAAAAGGCTATTACACTCAGTGCACAATCAACCAAGCTTGCTTACCCACAGACAGATTTCGCCAATTGGGGTAGAACCTGCTGCTAAACAGCCCTGTCTCTAAAATAAGACTGGCTCTCCTAATTTCTTTTTTCTCTCCAGCCTGCTGTTGTAAATTTTGCCCGGGCTAAGACAAGCCAATCAGTGCCACGTGCTAATGAAGGGGTCCCTTTGACACAGGCTGAAATTTTTTGTGCCTGTGTCTGCCTGTCATTACCCCCCCACCACACACACGCACACACACACACACACACACACACACACACACTTCTCCACATCCGCTCATGCACATGTTAGAGGGCACATGTGCACAGGCTTTCCCTCACCCAGTGTCATTATTACAGTGACAAAGACGAGAACAGAGACAAGGGGGACAAAGACGAGAACGGGGGGGGGGGGGGGGGGGGCAGAGGAAACCGTACACTGTGTCCTGGCTTACCCCTGTCGATGGGCTCTCACTGAGTGCTATGTGAAGGACAGGAGACGAACAACTTTCTGTGTAGGAAATCTGGGGAGGGGCTTCTCATCAGCCATGACTTCACTGGGCCATTAATGATGCAACCCCCCTCCCCATCCTCATTTTAGAGGAAGAGAAACCAGCAGGGGTGGGTTTGTAGGGTGGGGGGGGGGTCTCAGAATTCACTCATTAACTATGTAATGGAAAAATGCTTCAATTTGCTCCATGTGTGGGGCCACTGGAATGTTTGTGTGTGTTTGTGAGAGTTTTGTTTTTTAACGAGAACAGGCTGACAACGCCGAACATGCAACACTTATAAAACATTCTCGCAAAAAAAGGTGCCTGGGAGTGCACGTGCTCCAGTCAGCACGAGGGTGGTCACTAATAGAAAGCAGCTACATCTGATATACAGGAAGGCTTCAACTAAGTGGAATGCAAGAGGCTTCTCTGAGGAAAATGAAGAGTTAATAAGACTAAGTAGATAAATAAGACGGCATGAAAGAGCACAAGACATGCCTGATAATTGTATCCTCCTTTCCTATCTGGAGGAGGAGGAAGAAAAAAAATGAAAAAGTTGAGCCGTCCTACTCTTCTAAAAAAAAAAAAAAAAAAAAACTTCAAAGAGGCATGATCTTTTTTTTGCTGAGAGAGACAGACAGAGACAGAGAGAGCCTGAATTTCCACTGGAACATGTTTTATGTGGCTAGATCTGTTTTTCCCCCCTTCTCCCCTGCTCTCTGCGTTCGCACTGACATCTGGCACCAATATCGTCTGGCAGGGCCCAGCAGTACTGTTCTTTGTTGAACCGCTGCCATGTTGAAATGACCCAACTCCACACATTCTCTGGCTGCTATTAAAGCGCTGCGCGGCTCTCTTTCCCAAAAAATGTGGATGGTATGACACAGGAACTGAGACAGCAAGCCAGGGAGAAGAGCAGAGGTGTGTGGGTGTGTGTGTGTGTGTGTGAAGAACTCAGAGCTAAGTGCCTGTCACATTTGTTGAACACTGTGCACATCTGGAAGAGGAGGATATTTCTGGGAGTTCCTTTGCCTTTTTATTTGGCCAGAAATCATAGTTTGATACCTATAATTATTAACACAACACTCAACTCGCGCTTATCCTGGAGACTGTGGCAGCCGAAACAATGTGCTTTGATCTTTCACTGTAATGCCGAATGGAAAGAAGTAATCAAAGTAAAATCTCTCTGAGCAAACACACCGAAGCGGTGCAGCCTGAAGTCGGGGCCCTATAAGTACGGCAAACAAGCGGATCTGGCATTTAACAATCTGCCTTTCAAATATATCCATAAAATGATTACAACATGTGTAAACATTGTGCGTGTTTCAACACAAGCACATTCATGCACGCACACACACACACTTGAGCTGAGGGGGAAAAAAAGAGCCCCTGATAGCATCAGTGAAGAATTTGCACACTGGCCATTTGTGTGAGTCTTTGTTGGTTGAAATGAAAGGGGCCGGGGCTTCAAAGCCATGTGTATTAAGTGTGCCTTAGCATGGAAATCAATACCAGATGGGACCCAAATCGCTGCAGTTCAAACTCTCCCTCTAACCCCCGCTCCACCCAACCACCCTCCCTCTTGTCCTTTCCTTTTCATTGCACCCCCCGCCTGAAACTGTTTGCACACACACATTGAAATAAACCCTGATAGCATAAAGAAAACTCAAGTGAGGAGGTATAATGGTCACAGGGACAGACAAAAATTTAAAGATTTAGACTTCTAAATCTATTTAGATTTAGTTCTTGACACTGTCTCAGTCCATCGGTTCTGTGTTAATGCATTAAAAAAACAGTCAACAAAGATATTCTTCAAGGCTCAGAGATCACTTTGTAAAACTCTCTACACACCTGTAGTTGCCCTTCTTGCGGAGCTGCTCCTTAAAGTGGCCCAGGGTGAGACTGTGGCTCTTCATGGTCCTCCGGTAGGGGATCTCCTCGCCACAGAAGAAATATGTCACCACTGTCTCGCCAATGCAAACTCCATGGCTTCCTAGACCCTTCTTACACTCCTTCACCCTGGAAGGGACAAAAAACGTGTTAGCAGGAGCAAGCACAGTCACGATAGATTCAAACGCCGATGCTACAGAGGACAGCACTTGACTAGAGACACAAACAGCAGTCTGACTGAAGAACAACACTAGTGAGTGAGTGACCCAGTGCCATCAGAAAGTGTGTGTGTGTTCATGGAGAAGGGGCAGAATATTAACAATTCCCCTTCAGCCATGTCCAAGGCTTTGTAGACCCACTTCAGAGGAGTGCTCCCTTTGCTAAGCTCTGCTCGCCCCAGCTGACTGCCAGCTCACTGAAGGACAGCCAATAAAAAATGATACATATATATGAAAGCGATGTCTAAGTCAGGTGGTGCGGTGACTACACACTCCTCACACACAGACAACACAAGTACACAAGATTCATGCAAACAGAAGCAGAGCCAGGCCTGTATGTGCAAAGCTTAAAATAGGCTTCGCAAAGGGGGTCACCTTCTCTTTACAGTGACTGCGTGTGTAGGCGTGTGCACATGTGTTATGTGTGGTATTGCACATGACTACCAGCCTGTCTCTACATGTGTGGCAAACAGTTCGGGTGACAAGAAGGAAGAGTTAAAAGAGTAGAAGTACACTGCAAGGTGGAGGCTATGGCTGAGAGGAGGAAGAGGAGCAGAGAGGAGGAGAGGAGGGGGAAGGCAGGACGCTAGAGGCATCGTACTCTTCTGATTGGAGACCGGGGCTCGTTGTGAGGAGACTTGCAGGATTGGGATTGGCTTGAGAGAAAGGGACGGACCCCCCACCCTGGACAGGCACTAGGTGGCTCTTCTCTCGCTGGAGACTGGAAACTGAATGCCTGGGAGAGGATACAATGGGAAATTTTATGCCATGATCAACAATACCAACCAAATATTTCCTTGTGGGATGGCTAGAAATTGCAGCTTTGGGCTGAATTCAACAACTGTTCTCTTTGTACCTTTGCTTGGTGGTCTTGGTGGAGACCTCCTCCAGTCTGCGACAAGCCTCCTCCAGCTGGGCCAAAGTGTTGGGAGGGGGCAGGGGAGGCATGGCAGGGTCTTGGATGAATGGCTGGGCTGGCTGGTGGCTACGTAAGTGGCCACAACTTCCTCCACCACCCCATGTGTGTGTCTGGGTGGAAGTGCCTCCAAAGGTTTTTTTGGTGCTCTGGGTACTGCAAGCACAAATGGACAAAGGACAACATACATTAACCACATGCAACGGTGGGACATTTTGAAATAGAACAAATGTAAGGTTAACCCTTAAGAATTCCAGCAAAAAGCCACCGCTGACCTGTGAGCCTTATGCCTGCCCCGCTGTTTGCTTTCAAGGATCCACTGCAACACATTTTGGGTGGGGTCTGTCGTGTCACTGGGCAGCTGTACAAGCCCACAGTCTTCCATACACCTCTCTGCCACTCCATCCTCAGCTCCTGAGCGACAGACACGCCTGGATAGAGAGCTGGACCGCCTGCATGAAAGAGAGGGCCAAGGTATTGTTTATTTTAATACAAACAATGGATGAGAAGAAGAAACAAAGAAGAAGCAAAGTGTGGTACTGACCCCATGTTGTTGTCTGTTGTAATAGCCCCGCACATCTCTCTGCCCAGGCTACGGCTGCGTTGGTATGGCTGGCACTCTCCACTGCTGGAGCACAGGCCGTGCACCCTGAGGGCAGCCTCTCTTTCGATCTGCTCTTTAGTCTTGGGACTGGCATGATGGTGAATGTAGTGGTGATGGATGTGCTTCATGCTCTGCCGGCTTACGAGGGTCCTGTTGGGGCCCAGAGCCAGAGTGAACGCCCCTTGGTCAGGACTGGACACAGATGAGCTGGGGGCCCCAGTCCTCACAAGGGCCATTCCAAATCCAGCCCGAGTGAAGGGCCTGTGTTCGGGAGAGCTAGAGCGAGGTGAATGGCGTGTGACAGCTGGGGACTGGCAGCCGGGGGTCTTCAGGACACGAGAGAGGTGTTCATCCAGGATGGCCTGGGGGTCCTCCTCAGAGGAGCCAGACAGGAGAGTCAAGGGGTGGGGGGAGAGCAGGGGAGCACTTCCCATGATCTCTGTATCTTCTTTTTCTTCCTCCTGGATGAAACAAACATCGTCATGAACTGAGAAAAAAAAAACTGAAAAAAACTTCATATTTTCCAGTACGAACATCACACACCTCCTGAATCTGCTGCAGCCTCTCCTCCAGAGAGCTGATGGTGTCCTGCTCTCTCTTCAGGCTTTCCAGGCGGGAGATGAGTTGTGCTGCGAAATCCGCTGGCTTCATTGGCACCATCTCTTTGGGAGGACATCGAGTGCGCTTTTGGAGAGAAAGACATCCATTAGCTGTTGTGTCATTGCTGTCATCCACCCATGACAAAGCCCCTCCAGTTCCTACAAAGACATCCGTCCTCCTCTCGCCTCATTAGGCATTGTTCTCCACCAACACCTACTCCACTGTTGGTGGTTCTGATCGGGGCACTATCATAGGCACACAGGACTACAAGGCTGTTAAAAAGGGTGGCATGCCTGCTGTATGGTCACGCTGGGCCAGGCCTTGGCTGGTTCCCTCTGTCAGCATCAGCAGGCCCCTTTAAAGTCAGCTCACTTCAAAGACTTCCTCGTCAAATATCAAACACTCAGTAGGGGGAGAATAGGGTGGTGGTGGGAGGGATGGAGGGATAGATAGATGGGAAGCAGTGGCTTTACATCTAGGAATAAAAGCCACATATCGACAGGGGGTGGAAGAGAACTACAGGGAGGAAAGGATGGGGGATTAAAAAAAATGGGAGAAGTTGAGATGCAGAGATGTGTGCTCACAGGAGGGCAGAGCAAGAAGAAATGAAGAGAGGGAAGGATTGGAGGACAGAGATGAAGGTGCCAAAAAGGATAGGAGATAAGAAAGGTTGAGGTAATTTATTCCCACCCTTGTCACACACTGGGCACCTTTGAGGTACAGTATAGTGACAGTGTGAGAATCTGTGTGTGTGAGCAGTTATTAAATTATTTGCATTTTTGCACTGGGGCTTTCTTGATTTTTCTCCTTCATTTTTGTTTCTTCCATTCCTTTGTAGTGGGGATGAAGGGGAGAAAAGACAGAGAAAAAGGAGGAGCCCGAGGCGGGTGTACCATGGGAATGGCAGCCATCGCCAAAAATCAGACGGGAAACAAAAACAAGAATAAAAGCGAAAAATAAAGTAAAAAAAAAAAAGGGACAGCGAGGGAAAAGTGGTGAATATTGTTCTAATAAGCAACACCAGTAACACACTCCCATTGTGTTGGAAAAGGGGCTGACATCAAGTGTATTTTAGCAAGATACTCCTGCATGATATCTCTTCCTATACTTCTCTCAACCTTTAAGTTATTGTCTATTAAGCCTTAAGCTACCAACTTCCCTTTGACCCACTGAGACATCACATGACACGCTCAAACTCTTTGCTTAAGTTAGATTCCTACATTTTAGATGGGGGGGTGCTAGAGTGTGGGTGCCGGGGGGGGTGCAGTGGAAAAAAAGGGGGCCAGCTCTGTTGGAAGTTGTCACTTCCCCGTGCGTTTGCTCCATTCATCCTTGGATCAAAGCACTGTGTGTGCGTGCGTGTCTGTGCGCGAGTGAATGTGTCTGAGTATCTTTGTGTTTTTTGTCAGGGAAGTTGGCTGATTTCAGAGCCCTCGGGATAAAGCGGCAGAGATCTTCCTCATCTCTCCCTATTCTCCGTATTTACAGCATCAGTGGGGAAGAAAAACCCTGGTGTGTTCCGAGCGCTGCGGCGATAAACAGCTTAGAGACCTCCCCGTTTCCCGCAGACTTCAAGGAACCCTAATGGGGGTGTAGGTGACACCAAAGGTAACGGGTGTGTGTGCGTGCATGATAGTGGGAGGCTGGGTCTTTGACGTTACTCTTTAGATCTTTGCTGGTGTTGTCGAACTGAGGATGCCGAATACAGTTTGTGCGGTACTATTCATAGAGCCAAGAGAGACCCGGAACAGAGGGTGGTATGGAAATGAGACAGTGCGACCCAGGTTCAAACAGACTGAGAATGTGTTTGTGTACTTACAGGGAAAGCAGGCAGAGAGACTTGGCTATTCATCCTCATGTTGCGTTGCATCTCTCTGTGTAGCTGCTTCTTGGAGCCCAGTTTATACGGAGGGATGCCATCTCTGGGGGTGTGCAGACAGATCACAAAGGTCAATTATCCAATCAGCTACATCATTAAAGACCAAACAGCCATTCAGGAAGAAGCTTGTTAGCCAACTGGGTAGATCAAACACAGTGCAAGCCACAAGAAATCTAATTTATTAATTCTCCCAACAGTTTTTTCATCTTTCAGGCTTAATCTAAGAACAAAGAAGAGACTCAGAGGTAAATTAAACCAGCATTTCCTGACCTTATACGAGTGTCTGAGCAGACTGTGTGGCATGGTTCTAAGTGAGATGGTGAGAGTTTGGTGAGAATTTGCCCTTGAAGTGACACAAATTCAAACCTCTGGCTGGTCAAGTTCTTTTAACACTCACTACAAACACAAACATTTATGAGCCACACGTAAACCATTCTTTTATATGAACCCAGTTCTCTAGAGTCGTCCTTGAACACTCGATGCACAAAACTGTATTTGTAATGTATTGTGTGTATGCACTCTCTCCCACTGGAAATACTTTAGGGATGGTGCATGCAGAAGAGATCATTGAGGACACGTCCACTCAACCTGCTCCATTCACGCATGGGCTCAATCTAACATTACGCAGAATTTATACGAAGGTAAAGTCTGTTTAACGTCTGGTCCAAATGATTCACTCGTTTGTGTCACACGCACAGCTCTTCTAGACAAGTTCAGGGTCGCAGTGCATGTGTGGAAAGCAGCTGTAGTGTCAGCGTTAGCATTCCCCAGCTGACGTTTATGTTGAGCCGAGGACACCGTTAGCATTAGCGACCCATTCCACTGATTCAAAGCGTTACTGCGGGACAGGACCCAAGGGTGCGGCTAACCTGGTTAAATCTATCTGAGAGACTGAACGGCTGACTGGCGAAAATATGAAATCAAACAACAAACGGCAAAAGCTCAGGCTTCAAACCGCAGCACTTGACAGAGTAAAACAGCGTCTTTTCTCCCATGCTAAACAGCAGCTTCCTGGTGACCTAGCCTAACTGAGGAGCACTTTTCCACTTCTGCTTTGAAATGCCACAGTCATGCGCATAAGCAACTCTCTCCAAACACACACACACACACACACACCCCACCTCCCACCCCCAATCTTCATTTGGCAAGCGCTGCCGCAGCCAGCCTCTGATCTCCGCACATCAAAAGGCTGGTTTGTAAGATAAGGTAATGTTTGAAGTCTGCGCAGCTGCATTCCCCAGCGTCCAAGCAAATCCATAAATAAGATATAAGCAAAAATCCCCCCTCCACCACTCTCTTTCTCTTCCCACCCAACCGCCTCCTCCCCCGTTGCATTTTTCCCTTCTCTATTCTTTCCTTTATCTGTAAATGAGATTCAAATGTTTATGGGCCCTTTTAACTGACCTAAAGAGAGGCAGATATTCTGATCAAGGACAGCGCAGGCAGGAAATGAGAAGGCGGGGGTCATCGCTGCGGCCAGGGCTTTGTCATTGCACCGGGTCAAAGTACGGTAGAATAGGACTATATTGGTGGCTGTTCTTTTGAAGCTTGGCCGTCTAGAGATATGCCAGAGCAGAGGGCTCCCTGTTATAAAGAAAAACTCTTTATAGCTGCCATTCATGTGTGGCCCAGCCCACTGGTCGCACTAAACATCAGTGTCTCCATCTTAAACTATCTTTATCACTGTCATCTTGCTCGCTGTTGCACTGACATCATCCGCTCAAGACTTGGCACCTCCCCTCTGTCCAAAAACCAGCTGACCTGAAATCTCCTGGCCTTGAGCTGTGCACCGGGGCTATGACTTCACCGGCACATGATTACGCCAAGCTATCCTTTAGTTGAACGAGTGCCACAACATGTACACATGACCGCTGAGTCAAGTATATTTGACAATCTAGGCAATAAATGACACGTTTGCAAATACAAATGCCGCATATTTTAAGTTTCATTGAGATCTTTGGAATAATTTGTGCTTTGGGTCAACAACGAAATCTGCATCCCCTTTACAATGCATTGGATCACCAAGTCCGCTAGCGTTCATAGCAAAATGTTATTGCAGAATATATAGGGAGGGGACCTGGCACTGACTCATGCCAAAGCCTGGCAGCTCCAGAGTCTTTAAGTGTTTTCCGGGGGCCACAAGTCACCAGGATTTCCACTGTGAAGACTCTCAGCAGTCAGCAGTCATTTATTTGTTTTTGCTCCACTTCCACTGCACCTTTATTTCTTATTTCTCAAACACGCTTCTGTGCTGACATTCTCATTTGTTTTGTTAATATCCACTTACACACTGCTGTCAGTCATGGACATGGCGTCGTCGGTCAGAGCGTCACTGGACACCTCGCTGTCATTGGTGCTACTGACAGGGGCAAAAGAGCCCATGTGGCAGGGGTTAAACGAGTCTCCTCTTTTGTATGATCTGAGGAGGTAACACAAGCAGAGGTCAGATTAATACTAATGCAACACCATGAAAAAGCTTCCCAACAGGTGGCTGACATTTAATTCTCCTTTCTTGTTTGTACTTCATCGAACATGAAGACAGAGCGAGTGCATGTATTTGACCTTGTCTCCTACTAATAACAGCCTGTTTTGAATAAATGTGGCTGGCTGGTCTGGGGTCAGGGAACCTCCTTTTCTGTACTCCAAGTTCATCTGCATTGAGGGACACTTTGTTTACTTCCTTATGCAGCCCACAATTTCTCCCTTTTCATTTGTGTCTCCTGCTGTGTGCATGCATTCTTGTCATGGTACAGGAGAAGAAGTGGGGGGGGGGTTACCAAAAGAAAAAAAAGTATAGAGCGGAAGCATGAGAGTGTGTCAGAGAGGGAAAGAAAGGGGAGAGGAAAAAGGGGGGAGAGACCCAGCATGACTAAAGCTGTAGGCCCCCAGCACCAGGCTGACCTTCAGAGGGGCTTGCAAAGAGTCAGGTATTTAACACAGCTGGCCTTGCATTCTTCCCTCCCTGCCTCTCTCTCACCCCCTCATTTATACTGTCTCCTCCCTCCCTTTCTTTCATGAGAAGCCCCCCCACCCCACCCCTCTGTCCTTCCTTTCCGCTCTCTTTCCCCTTCACTTTCACTCAAAGGCATTGACTCGTCATCCCCATCCCTCACTTTTTGAAAAAGAAACAAGATAAAAGTGGTGAAGGCAGAGGGGAAAACAGACTAGAATTGACGCAAACAAGAAAAGAGGGAAGAAGAGAGTGAGCAGGTTGGTTGGGGTGTTGATTTTCTGGTGTAGCTGCTGCCATTCAGGGTTTGTTTTCTTTCTCTTTTTTTAAAGAAAATATGAGATGAGAGAAGCAGAAAAGGAGAAATGAGTTCCACATGTTTATAATCTGTGGGGTGACAATGGGAGGTGGAGAAAGTCGATTTCTACCTGCTCAGCTGACAAGCAACAAAGAGTCTGTGATGGTTAGGCCTTGTCTTTCAGTTGTTGTCTTTCTAAAAGAGTGATTTAGTGCTGAAATAGCAACAGGAGCAGCCAATGATCTAATGTTGAGACTCCTGAAATACCTCCTGTATCATAACTTTAACTGGTTATTTATGATCATTTCTGTTTCATGGTTCCAGGACAACCTGTGTTTGTTATGGTTTCAATCTGATCATTGATTTTTTTCCTTTTAAATTGACAGGTAAAAAGAAATTCCATTTCCAGTAAGTGCCATCTACAGATTCTCTGCCAAAGGCGAGTGGACGGTGTGATAGTAAACAGGAGAAGGCATAGCATAGCAATGTCATCATCTATTATTTGCTGGCTGGGGTCAGAGTCAGTGGTGCTCTGAACTTTTCCTGTGGAAGATGATCCCCTCATTCTGCAGAACTATTTCAAAGTCCTGGAAATCCAGGCGAGCGCCAGCAGAGGGCTGCCGCTGGATATGGTGACAGGGGCCACAAAGAGCCAGGGAGGGAGAGATAGACACAGAGATCGCTGCAAACTTAGCAGAAACTCAGGGCTGAAGAGGAGGAGATGTGTTTCCTCCTTGTATGCACATGCATGGAAGAAGGTGTATGTGTCCTGCATTATTTACACACAGCATGCCCTGGATCTAAAGATAGAGATAAAAAAAAGGTGTTGCAACCATACCTGTATCCCCCCTCCATCACCTCCACTGCCCTCATGGACACAGGGGCCCTGTGAACCTTCGCTGACAGTCCAACCAGCGCTTTGGCTTTGTAATCACAACTCCACTCCTCCTCTTCATTGAGCGTGGGCAGGTATCCGCACACAACTTTCAGGTCGCCCAGCCCGTTTGAGTTGACGTGGTTGGGGTTTTCTCCTCCAGTCCTCACGTACTCGAGGTAAATGTCAGAGGTCAGAAACATCTGGTAGGCGTTCTCCTCCATGTTGGTCTGGATCTCGGTCTGAGCCTGGTCAAACATGGCAGAGTCGATGTGCTGCCTCTTGATATTATCCCGTATGTAAGTTTTAGTTGCGGGCTTGAGCTGTTTGGCCACAATGCTGTTGTTCTCGATGTAGCGTTTGTAAATTGCTTTGGCCACTCTCTGCGTTTTGGTATCCTTGAGGTCCATTTGCCTGAAGCCATTGCAGGCGAACCAGAAGTCTAACGTGTCGACGCATTTCTGCCGCTCCAGGAATGTCCTGAAGAGAAGAGCACCGTCCTGGTCCCCGAGGAGGGAGTGCAAAGACTTGGTCCACCGGGAGAGCGGCGAGTCCGGGGATGCACTCCCCTCGGGCTCCCCGAGACCATCCTCGTTCCTCCTCGCCGAGGAGCCCGGAGAGGAGAGCAGAACCGACCTCGGGGGTTCCGCGGTTTTCATCACTGCGAGTTTGCCGGGGTAGCAGGGCGCCTCGCCCTCCTCCCCGGGCACCGGGGGTCGAGGGGCATCTTCTCGGAAACTGCTGGCGACGTGGTCCATGAGCGCCCGGCTCATGGCTCTGACGGCTGAAGCCTGTGTGTTGTTCGCCTCCTCTGAGCTTCTACTGTAATCTCCTCACTCTCTTATGTCAGCGGGGGAGCTTCTCTCCGGCTGCCCGTCTTCTCCCTGGAACACAAAGTATTGATCTAATCAAAACCAGATCCGCCCCAACTTCAAAGCGGCCGAGGCGCAGCAAGAGTCTCCTCAGTCCCCCCTCCGACTTTTACAGAAATAAAAGAGACGATGCTAGTTCAGAGAAAACGCTGCGGCAGCATTACATAAACACTGATGCTTTTATATCTCAACGTGGAGAGGGGTTGTTGGTACCGAGGCGCTAATGGTCGGGACGCGATTTAACAGTGATTCCCGCACATGTCTCCAGTGAAACCACGTCGCCTTCCTTCGCCATACCGCGGGTAAAAGTGGTAATTACGCGCGTGTCAAGCCTGGCGGCGAATTGAACGCCAGGAACAAGTCATTTATCCTGAATACCGGAGCATTACGCGCGGATTGCGCGGACGCTTCAGCATCCATCACGACTGCTGTCAGGGTTACAGCCCGGCTGACTGGCTGCTGCTGCAGAGCGCATTGACATGTCTGTCTTCTCCCATCCCTGCTGACATTCTCCTTCTTTTATCCACCATGTCCGATCGGTCACTTCCACGCGTCTCTAGCCTACGTCTCATCACAAGCGACCGGGCGTCACGTCTCATCACTGTCGAGAACCTGTAGGACACGGGACAGAACTCGAGGAGATCGAAAAACGTGACTTAAATTGTTAATGGAGCCCGGTGGCTGGCGCCGGGGCGCGTGTGCGAGAGAGCTACAACTTATGGTGCTTAAATGCGGTCAGATGTTCCAAACATCCAGATGTTGTGCCAAATACGCAGAGATTATGAGCAGTTTGTTTCAGACGACCAACGCAACAGTGTCGGCTGATGAAGCAGACGTCGAAGAAAGCGACTGATTCCAGGTTCAACTTGAAACAGGAATCCAGCTCCAAAGCGCCCAGAAACCGACAGCCTGGACGGATCCCCGTAAAATAAGCAACCGTGCGCAGTGATATCCCATCAATGTACAATACAGCCGCACTCAAAGTCACATTAAAAGTTCCCTTAACGTTACATTCGGGGCGAAGGGAGAGTAACCTCGTTACCGTCCAACTCCATGCACACAGCACAGGTCTCTTTTTGGGGGAGGAATTCCACACACGAAAAAAAGAGAAGAAAGCAGCAGAAAACTTCTGCTTTAAAAGTCACGAAATTGAAACAGCCGGATTCCAAAAAGTGAAGTGGAATGAAGCGATGGATACAGAAACCACTCGATGTGTTTGGAGATATTTTGGTGGGGGTCTTTAAACGCAACAAAAGCGGCTCATTTCCCACAGAACAGAACTTCAAAAGCGAGTCAACAGCACATCAAAGGCAACTCCAGCGGGGGCCAGTTTGAGGAGCGCGCGCGCGCGCACACACACACACACGCGTGCACACACTCACTCACACACACATACACGGGCTTTGAAACTTACCATCGATCCGCGGGTCCTCTCCTCAAATTAGAGAACTCCTGTCTCCTCGTTCCGTATCCGAAAAGCGCGTGTAAATCCACAGAGCTCCGTCTCCACGGCGCGTCCACGTACAGTCCGTTCAGGCTCGAGTCGGTTTCACGGAGAGAAAAACGCACTCGAGAGGAAGAAGGAGAAGAAGAAGAAGGAAAAAAAAAATAGCGCTTTTCTCCCTCCTCCCTTTCTCCACCTCCTCCTCCTCCTACTCCGGTCGGTTTCAGGCTGCCATGCCGCACGGTGGCTCTCTCCTGCAGGGGACTCCAACACCAACTGAACCGAGAGGCTGGAGCGGCGCACTTCAAAGCGAGCAGCCGACTGCCGGGTCCCGACAGCAGCATAAAAAACAATTACAGCCTCTCGCGCCTCAGAAATACGCGAAAAGCTACCATCACTGGCACCGGCCAACGTTTACCGCGTCAGAGTCACTGTGGGTGATTTGGAATCCAAAGGTTTTGGGATTATTTAGTTAAACCCAGACCCGCACGTCGCTTTCTTTCCGTCACGTATCTCCCTACTCGTTTCCCGGCTCGCGAAGTTGCCTCGTGAGGACCTTATCAAAGGCAAGCAATCTTGAGCCAACTCCCCGAGGCTTTGGAGCGTCAGAAGTAACTGATCTGCCGCCCTAATAGCATTATCGCTGCAATCCCTCTGTTGCTACATAAACTTTAAAGACGCAGAGATCTTTTTTTTTTCTTCTTCTTCTCCTTCTTTCTTCTCTTTTCAAGAACCACATAGTTTTTGAGATTAACCCACTGGAGTCCAGTGCATGCAGCCCAGCGTGTATTTATACATATATATCAAATAGCACGTTCCTATCCTTATATGCACATTATTCGTGTGTGTGTGGTCACATTATAAGAAAACATAATGTTTTGAATCTCCACATCACAGCCTGCTGCAGGATTCAAACAGTTGCTTAAAGGGAGCACAAGTGTCCCCCCCCGACACAGTTGAAAACAAGTTTTTACTTTTTCAATCCACATGCAGCCTTCATTTAGCGCGTGCTGCAGTGGGAGGTCACAGCTGTGTTATCGCTCCACAGCGCCTACCAGTGGCAACACGGGCCACATGCACATGCGCCAGATTCAAACATCTGCTCCTCGGCGAGGATGGGTTCTGTGATCCCATCATTCATGAGACAGAAGATGGACTCCACTCTGCAGCTCCCTGTCAGCTGCTCTGTGCTTTGTGTATACTCCTTAACTGCAGCGGTAGCTGACACGAACAGTAAAACGTTCATAGTGTACATATGCACCCACTCCCTGGTCACACTGAGAGGAATTGTTTGGTAATTTTGAAGACTGTATTTCCTTTATTCACGCACAAATTCAAAAAGTGGTCTCCCTCGGTGCCTCGCTTCCCATCAAGGTTAATAGAAAAGGAAACTGAAGAGGCCATGACTAATCTTTCAGAGGCCACTTCTATCGCATTAAAATTGTGTGCGCTCACATCCCACATGCAAAAAAATAAAAAATAAAAACTTCACTGGTGACTGTACCCCAAACTAAGTGTCCCACCAAAGTGCGTAAGCTGAAACTAAGAGGGAGCTCCTCTACACTGGGGTGCTGTCAAAAAGTAAAGGATGAAGGGTTAAATGGTTAAATAATGTCAATGTAGTAGTGCAACATGGGGCTATGGGAGCGTGTCTTTTGGAAAAAAAAAAAAAAAAACGCCGGAGGCGGCTGATGCACAGTACATCTGACATCTGGACCCATGCCAGATGTGAGACAGTAATGAGTCAAGATTTAAAACAAGTCTGCACAAACCGATTTCTTATCTCATAAAAGCTCATCGACACAGCCCGGCTCCCTGTGCAGGTATACAGGTCATCTGGATGATATACTAAGAGCTGCCCAGACAATGTCAGCCTTTGTTAGCTTTGGAGGGCCAAGGCTGAACTCTGACAGTAAACACACCAGGGTGGAAACCATTACCATGGCAATGGTGTGGACCCCCTGCCATTACCAGAGGCCAGTTGGGCCATCACATCCCATTTTGTCAACCCCCTCTCTGGTTCATGGGAGGTCCCCATAGGTCAGGTCTTCCCTTCTGCCCCTCAGGAGCTGACCCCAGGTCTGCCACTGGCCTCAGACCAGAAGGGTGTCCTTGGCTCCTGGCCCTATAAAAAGCCCTTGAAAGGGGGCTTCAGGGGGAAGAGGTTATGGGATGTAACTGTCCCTCTGTTTGGGAAGATATTATTACAGGGACAGGTCAAATTCAGCCAGACTACAAAGAGAACTATAAATAGCGAGAGGAGGGCACGCATAAATCACCTGTGGACCCAATCAGTTCTTTAATGTTGACTGCTTCCTTTTTTGGATTTGAACTACATAGATAAAGCTGATGCATTTTTTATGCTATCTAAAATTAAATCGGATGAAAAACAAGTACTTTTCAAAAAGGGATTGAGGAGGTTTTTACAACTGGGTTATATGGTCTCCTGAGCAACCTTGGCCTGTCATATCTCCAACTGGCCACCTCAGTAGCAGTCGTAAACACTCAGTGCATGTGTGTGTGTGTGTCTACCGGTTCTGTCCTCTCTGCTGCAGCTCTGTGATCAGTAACTGTTCTCAATTACAGTATTGTGCGCTGTTCCTTTTCGGCTCGGGGTTAAACTCTTTGCAGACCCCTTTGAAGTACTCATCCCTTTATCTCAAGCCAGAGCCAAGAATTTGGGGGAGGACAATGGCAAATGAAACCAAGAGGGAAGCTTATGGCAATTATCAACCAGAGCCATGAGGAGGAAGTCAGCTCACACAGACAGAGAACCAGGGACAGAGAGAGGGGGGGGGGGGACGCAGATAAACGAAGCAGGAGACAGCCCATGTAGGACAGGGGGTTACTGTTTCAAGTTTGTTTGGTGTGTACACACCCCGGGCAACAAGTGACTGCCAAGAGAGGAAATGGAGGCGACCTCTTCAACATAGGTGACAACAGGGGGACAATGGCCTCTGAAGGCAGCGAGGGGCTGATGAGAGGAGTGTGTGTGTGTCGGTGTGGGTGCAGGCCGGTCAACACACAACACAAGCAAGGACCAAAGAGAAGAGGAATGGAGAAGAGGCATGATGGAGAACAGAGGGAGAAGTGCTGTTGTCAGCAGAATCAAATGGCACGGAGAGAGAGAGAGAGAGAGAGAGAGAGAGAGAGAGAGAGCAATTAAAGTGTGGATTTAAGACAAGCTTTGAAGTTGGACATGGTGCATAATACCCTTAAAAGTTAAAGAAGGGCAACAATTTGCCAGTTTGTTATGGGGCTGTTTGGAAGGAGGGAGAGAAGGGGAAATAAAAGAAGAGTGGTAGGGGGTTTGTTTGTGAAGGGGTTCAGTTTGAGGGGAATGAAGTTGGAGTTCAAGAACCAGTTGGCCCCAGAACGATGCAAAACAGGATGTAAAGTGTGTGTGGGAGAGCTGTACACATTTCAAGGGAACGAGTGTGTGAAAGATGGAAGGGAGAGTGAGACAGGGACCAAGACAGGTGAAGACAAAGACTACGAAGAAAGAATTGAGATAGAAATAGGAAGGGAATTGGTAGCGAAGGAGGGCAGAGAAGAAATAAAAGAGTAGCAGAAAGAGAGAGGGGGGGTTGTTGAAGGTTATTTATTGGTTTTTTTCCCTCATTTTAATCCCATTTTGCGCTTGACTTTTAAGTCTACCAATGTATAGAAACAATGTCGGATGCACTGTCTAATCCCGTTTGGGCCATGAAGCTCACTCCACACTGACAGTAATGACTTTCATTTCCTCTGCCGCTCACACCAAAGCACCATGCAGACACTTCACAGGACGGACGCCACTGTTCTGCCACGCTCGACAGGACAGCTATCTCGCTGTGAGTCGGTCTGAACCTGGACCCTGGGCTCCCTGACTCATCCGTAATCCCTCACTTTAACCCCATCTTCCTCTTTCCTGGCTCAGGGGCGCAGGGCTCTCAGACTGGCTGGGTGATTAACTCGCTTGTCTGCTCAACAGATGCCAGATTTCTATCTCTTTACCCCGCTTCCTGTTCCTCCATCAGAGGGGGGTGTGACATATCAACAGGGCGAGCGCCATGGCAACAGACACATGCCCCGATGAGAGCAGACACCTCAGAAGCCGTCTCACTTGACACAAGCCTTTTCAGTAATGTTTATCGCATTCAGACAAAAGCCATTTCCACAGGAACGAGTCTCATAATGCTGTTTTCATGGTGTAGGCTGTGCACTGAATGGTAAAAACATTGAGTTGTGAAAGGCTCAGTGTGTTTGAGGCAGCTTCTTTAAAGAGCTGTTTGTTTATGGCAGCAAGTATAAAGACTTTATGTGTGACAGTCACACTGGTTGTCACAATGTCAGGGCCACATCTGCCAATCAGTAGTTTAATGACCTGGGGAAGTTTGGACATGTTACACCTTACAATGTCATAGCTGTCTCCAAATGTCCAAGTTCAAAATGTCCTCCATCCAAGGAGGTCTTTCTCGGCCCATGTCCCATCCTTCCATCAAGATTAGTAGAAATCCACTCAGCACTTTTTGCAATGTCCTGCTGACAAACAAGACGGTGAAACATAAACAGAGAATCTCCGAGTGACAGTAGTGGTACGGATGGACAGGCCAAACGGCATTGGTAGAGATGTATCCGCTCAGTACTGACCGATGATCTCTTTAGATGGGAGAACTTCAGTGAAATGAGGAACAAAAGTGCGAGAGATCAAAATAAAGTGCATGGCGGCAGAGCTACCAGACACTCAGACACGAGAAACAGGGCATGCGATAAAGACAAACCTCCCACGCTGTCTTGAATGCATGGTCCTCTGTCCCTCTGCTCAACCCACACTATCAGCCCAAGCGGCAGATTCGTGGCACAGTCGCACAAACACAACCTGCTGTGCCCTCTTCTCTGAGGCCGTATAGCCTCTAACACGCAGCTGCATATCCTTTTCACAGCTCTTGTTGGGTTTGAGTGACAGGGCCGGGAAAAAAGGAAAAAATCATTGCCATAAATACCGTTATGAACAAAGAGAGAGAGCGATACGAGCGAGGAGTGAGGCAAAGACGGAAGAGGCAGAAAACATGATGGAAGACAGAAAAAAATAGCCTAAGTGAGATACGGAGTGTGTGAAGTGTTGGCGATAAACAGGTTTATTTATGCAAGCGGCGTACAGCAGCCAAACACAGGCCTCCTAGGGTCTGACTCCAAATACTGCTCTATAAAAAGATTCAGTGACACAGCTCACGCACGCGCACGCACACACCCGTACAATGACTTTGTCAATCACACGCCAATGTACAGTCAATCCCAGAGGCCCGTCACAAGAGCTCAGAGTGAGACACGTCGCATGTGTAAATCTCGTAAGCGGCAGAGAAGCGAGGCAGTGAATGACCTCGAATCACCCGACGTATTCGACGGTTTATTGCCAACGACTCGCGCTCTTTGAATTCATGTCCTCATAAAAGGCAGATGACATCTCACAGGAAAAAAAAAAAAATACTCCAAACTAAAAACCGCCTCTGACTGAGGAGGGGAAAGAGAGAGCTCATTTTCTGGTTGCTGTACAGTCGACTCAGTGTCACGCAGAAGTCTCTTGTGTGCGCTGGATTTTAAACAGGCCCTCTGTGCACTCAGGTCACGTAAAGTGCTCATTAGACAATGAAACATTAAAGCCAAACACGTGAGATCACCCAAAGTTAACACGAGCGCCGAGTGAGAATACGGTGGACGAGTGGAAACCTTGGGAGTTTCCTGAATGCCCTTTACTGTTGTCACACAACAGTCCACTGTCTGATGTGGAGATAACTGAGAGGAAGCGAGGGCTTTGATCCTTAATGGGGCAGAGTCGGCCGTGTGGAAATGACATTCATGCCTTGTATTTACACAAGCACAATTATGGAGGTTATTTTGGTAGTAGACAATCAATTAGAGCGAAACTAGTCAGGGTAATAACACAGATTAAAGGAGAGGTTAGGGCTGCAGCATGCTTGGGTGTAAATGAGCAGCAGGCCCGAGTACACATTAACCTTTAGTTCTTCAGAATCAGCAGCTCCACACACAACTAGTCTGAGGGACTGTGTGCTTTCTACAAAGCGTTGGATCTCTGTTCGGAGAAGCTTTATCCAACAGTGGAAAATGAACGGTTCCGTAAGATGTGAGATCTCATGAGTGAACAGCAACGGACATCAGTGCTTAAACACCTCAGTGGCTGAATGTACATGGACCCCACTTTGAACCTATAAGAGACAGGACAGAGAGGCTGAGGGACGCAGTTGGGAGGAGGCAGGCCCTTTAGAACAGGTTCTAGGTCTTTTGTCTTCAGACAGTGAGTTTAAAGCACAAGGACATTGCTGACACAAGACTCGTACATCCAATACATGCAAAAAATGCACAATGTTATGTTGCAACAGTTATGAATCCTCTGCACACTCCTTCCAGAAACAACAGACTTTCTAAGGCTTTGTGCTGAAAGACAAAATTCCTGTTTCTCAGATGTCCGTCTGACAGTGCTCTCTCTTTTCGTCTTTTTTTTTTGTTCTTCTCTCTCTCTCTCTCTCTGTGCCTGGGCAGCAGAATCAGCACATCAAATAAATACAGAGGAGGCTATAGTGTTTCATTTGGAGACAGCGAAACAGGTCACGGACAATGGGAACACATGGAAATGCGTGGACTGCGGGTGTAAAATAAGAGAAAGCAATTCCAGTGAAAGTTAAGTGGAAGGGCCTCTTTGAAATCAAATCTGATTTTTGGAGTTTAATAACAGATCCAAGCTGTTTTCCAGTTCCTTTTTTTGAAATGATCAGCATTCGAGGCCATGCATTCCTCACCTACCGGAGACACACAAATACCAGGGGATGAGGGCTCATTATTCATCCCATTCTTGGTCCACCAATGTTATTATCGCCATAAAACCCCCTCACTCCACGAGGAGCCTGAGACACACTCACCCTTGTCAGTTTATGAGGTAAATCAAGCTAAAACTAACACAGTCTAATGATATGCTGCTGCAATAAATCTCTTCACCAAGGTCAGACTTTTCGGTTTTTATTCAAACGGTTTCTAAAGGTGTTCATACAAATGGGCTTTGAAGTGTAGCGTGGCCTGTTCGCTGGGTGTCATTTCAAGGGCTGCATCCTTCAGAGGATGAGATGTCGTTGGCCCACAATTCACAAAGTTGCTTGACCTCTCAAAAAGCATCACAAACTGCATCGTGTAAAATTATCAGTTGAACCAACATGGCATTGTTTAAATCAGGCGTGGACGATGAAACGGCCACACATTCAGTTTCTGCCTTTGAGGTATCGAGGTGTTCCTAATAAACTAACCGAGTGGCCATTTCGTGAACTCCACTGTGTGATTGATTCAGTTTTGGTTTGAGTGGAGCCGGTGGCAAAACCCAAAGTAGTGGCAGAGGCAGAACCAGCAGGGCCAAGGACTGTAGTGTTTGGCCAGAGGTTCAAGCAATACAGTCACAGCGCTCTTCATCTGAACCACAAACCCCCAACTACTGTTTACAGTTCAAATGAGAGCTGGGGCAGAACGGCGATGCTAAATACTGATGGGGGTGATGGGAATTCAAGGTCTTGGACTTTGTGTTGAGTTACGTGGCTGATCTTGGCTAACATGCATGACGCGGCCATGTAAAAGGGATTAATTATGAGGTGTCTGAGGCAGATGAAATCACATGCAAAATAAAAGAAACGCATGACGACTGAAAATGATGAAAAAGTTGTTTATTGAAAATATGCAGTTTGGTGTGACTGTAGAAAATGATGCTGTCCATTAAATACCAAAAGAATCCGTAAGAAAATAGAACCGAACAAAGTAACGAGTTGAGAATATTATTTTTTACAAAAATACAAGGCAAAAGTAAAAAATGACTATGAATAAATAGTGTTAAATGTTAAAGAACTATGAGAATCGTGTCACACTTAAACATGACCAGGCGCAGGGGAATCAGTTAACTTGAACAGTCAATGATGCTCACACCTGATTGGACGTCTTCTTCTTCATGTCCCGCCGTTGGCTGTGGTTCCACCAGAGTTACCTGCAAAAAGTAGAGTTATTCCATTGTTTACGTATTTTAACGAACTTCATTTTTCAGATAAATAAATGATAATAAACCAACTCTAAACCAGGAGAGTCACAGTTTAATGATGTAAGTTTTTTCTGATTTGTCTTCATGTTTTGTTCTCTGATTTGCACTTCACAGTCACTGTTGTTTGCTCTGCCAGAGGTGGACTTGAGGGATTCACATACACGCACAGTACAGAAGCACAAACGTCCACATGAACTCTGTACGAGCATGTTTGCACACATGTTTCTTTACAATCCAAACAGCCATGCTAACCTCCTGCTGCGAGAGGCATCCAGGTCTTCCTGTAGCAAGGACGCTCTCTTCTGAAGGAAGGTGACCTGCAAACACACACACACACACACGACGCATAATGAAGCACTGAGAAATAGAACGAAGGTGCAGCAGAAATATAGAACAGGGATGTGGAGAAGGAATGATGGCTTTTCCTCAGTGGTGCCGTTGGGTGCAGGGGGGTCAGCTCAGAAGTGGAAGGTGAAAGAAGGACTCAGTTGTTGAGTCCCGGGGTCAGGACAACAGGGGCTGGAGGTCAGGAGATTAGGTCAGAGAGGTTGAGGCACAGAGGGGAGATTATGAGCCAGGTTAGGAGGCAGCACCGTTCTTATTTTTTGGGGGGTTTACAAAGTTTATTTATGAAGTGTCTTTGGCTTAAGTGAAAATAAACCCCATCTACATTTACACGGCATCGCCAGCCTGGCAGAGTTATCACGGACCCAAAAGTCTCTGTATTGTTCTGAGACTACCGTACTGGAGCCGAGGGTACATTCCTTTCTGCGGGGGAGACCTCAGGAAAGCTCTAGCGTTTCATTTGGCTCTTCACACTCAAGTAAATGCAAAATCCCACCGAAATGTGGTCGGACGGCCGAGACACCGAGAGAAATAATGCACTTTCATGTGCAAAACCCAAGACATTGTCAATGAGAGGAGTGACCACACTTGTCATTAATTACATCTTCTGAACATATTTGATCACGGAGCTGTGGTCTCCGCACTGAAACAGGATCTCAGCAGCCCTATTAGAACGAGGCAGGGGTTCACGTCGAGCCCATTTAACAAAACCTTGCAGCGCCAGTACAGAAACCGTCTTTTGTTTATAGGAGAAATGCTGAGAAAATGAAGCCTTCTATTGAAATTCATTGTCAAAGTGAAGAAAGACACATGGCTCCGAGGAACAACCTGGCGAGATGAGCGTGGTTTTGCAGGGGGTGATTTTGTGATCTGATGGAGAGACAAGTAGAGATTAAAGTTTATAAAGAGGACTGGCAGGGAGACGGGAGCGAAGGCTGTGATCGAGTGTTTCACCAAAACCAATACCAAAGATATCTTTAGTCTCCAAACAAATAACTCTTGTTCGGGTAAGGTTTCCGCCAGTTTGGTTGATTAATAGCAGGGGGAAGTGAAAGATTCCCAAACTTAAATAAGTGTTTCTACATCACGTGGCCATGAACTGTCACGTGTCAAAGACAGAGTTTATACACTGGTTCCTTTCTGGTGAAGTGAGGCGCCGCCCCTCACCGGAATATTTCTCACATTTTGAATGTGGTCTGTTCTCACCTGAGCTTTGAGAGAGGTGATGGTGTCCTCCAGTTCCTGTCGGAGCTCGGCTGGCATCAGTCCTTTGAGCTTCTCCTGATACTCCTGACACACCACAGTCACCTGAGAGCACAACCAAGCAGAGTCAGACTGTGTCGTCCATGCACAAACAAGTACAAACTGTCAAGCAAATTAATAACTGATCAATTGAATCAGTGAGTCAATATATCAGTAATCAGTGGGTGGCTGCTCCTTCACATCCTCACTCACATGTGAAGCCTTTCAAAGGCGGCAAACAAATGAGCAGCTCCTTTGGCGGAGGCACGCTCACTCACCCCAGACAGTGGGTATCCCCTCTTTATTCATGGCTCAGAGTATTCCCTCGCTCTTCACAGTTCCTTCACATCTCCACAGGGGGTTCGCAGACCGGCACGGCTCTCTCTGCACAACACCCCCTACTGGCTGCTAATGACTGCAGCCAGATCTGACACCAATGCATTTACGGGCTCGACACAGCTGGGTTTAGAAGAGGACAGGGCCACAGTGGAGGGCAGGACACATCAAACACAGCAGCAGCAGCTCAACAGCTCGCTAGCTCCACTGGGGAGGACCGGAGGAAGTCTGTCTGGGGCTAAATTACACTCCACTAAACCAAAGTCTGATTATAGAAGTTGAAAAGGATTTGGTTAGCGCAGCCCCCCCTTTCACCCACAAACACACATGAATGGATGCGCAGGCACACACACACACACACACACAACCAACACAGAGGCCTGTCTCCATGACACTGGAGGACATTACATTGCCTAACATTCATTGACTGGAGACTTGTACTAATGTTAACTAACCCTAACCCTTAAACACACACACTGACTCTTTAATCTAAACCCAAACATACTCCCACCTTTAAATATATCCTCACCTTAAAATGGATTGATTTCAATTATGCTTACTAGTGCACATCATAACACAAATAAACAAAAAGATGTAGGCCCCCCCATCTCTCTCTCTCTCTCTCTCACACACACACACACGCACGCAACATTTATTATTAGGATTGAATTCCATTCATTGTGAACAGCACAGCCAGAAGCTTATCTGTAACTTTAATCATGACCAAGCCTGAACTGATGATGATCATGATTCACATCTGACCTATAACAGGACCCCAATAGGTATACTGAATGTGGTAAGGTCAGCTGAAAATGTCCCGAAGAGGAAAGAGAGAGTTGCTGACTCAATTAATTCAGAGTTGGATGAATGGTTTAACAGCCCTGGACGGATCGGGGGGGGGGGGGCTGTGAAGAGCAATGGTTTTCACCCTCATATTTCAAGGTGCAACCAGGGGAGATTCCAAGCATTGTAACTGACCATAATGTCTTTGACAGAAAGTCCAGCTGACATCAAGAATATCCCCGCGCTCCCCCAGCTCTCATCAGTCCCCGTTTTTAAAGCGGAGGAGGAGGGAGAATCACTGTGAATGCTTTTCTTAAAATAATTTTCCTGTTGTGGATTTAACTGATTGTTCTGGCTTTGGCTAATTAATCTTCCCGGGCACAATGAAAGGGGAATCGGGAAGCACTTCAAAGCAAGGCTCAGTATAAATGATCCCAACATGAAACAGCTCACTTTGTGTCGGCACAGTGTGCAGCAGATTACTCTGCCGCTACTTTGCCAAATTTTTGTCAGGCTCCTTCGGCCCTGCCAGGTCAATATCATAGGTCCAAGAGTCCACGGGTTTACAGAAATACGTATTTTATTTGCTGTGTGAGAATGAAGTCAAGGATAATTTGAGAGACTTATTCAAACAAGTGGCAAAAAAGGTTTGCAGAAGCTTTAATTTGAATGTCCAGGAGTTAAAAAATGAGCTGAAGCTACAGGACTGCAGATTTTCGAAACGTCTATCTCTATCTATAGCAGCTTCTGTAGTCATAACAAAATGGCAAGCCAAGACAAAACACACTCCACTACCTCAGACCAAAGCAATAAACAATGGTTGAATAAACACATCCCTTACCAACCACTCTGAATATAAGTCTCAGATTCTTCAAAAGCCAAGCTCCTTAGTTTTGCATTCTTGGTTCATGTATGGTGCAGTCACCGCAGCAATGAGAGATCCGCTCTGCCTAAATTACAAGCTCCTTTGTGGCGATGCTGTCTCCATTTTCCTTCCCATACATTAGAATGGGCAAGGCTACAGCGGCGTATTCACCGGGACTCACCGAGAGCAACAGGGACGTCTGGATACTGTACACACGTGTGTACGGCTGATCAAACCGGACAAGCAATGGCATCTACAACTTCCTGGTCGTGACCAACCAATCAGAGAGGAAAGTATAATCAACAGCCCTTGTATCACAAAGTAGAATAGTATATTTAGAAATTAGCATTGCTTTCGTATTATTTCCATCCCCGACAATATATGGGCATATCCATACGTATATTCATTAAACATGTGACACAGATCTCTGCTCTTGCTGCTGAAGAATTTGCAATTACATCTTTCCCCAGCATGTCCAGCTAAAGCTCAGGCGTAGTTTACTATGCAGTGTGTGTGGGTGGAGGCAGCAGCCTTTTTTCTGTTGCGGAAACATATGCAATGCTAACGGACACAGGAGAGCAGGAGAAGACAAGATAATACACCAATTCAATGTTCTGACTATGCCCTCGCTCACTGTCAGTGGTGTTTAAACACTGGAGCATCTCTGAAAGTCTCCAAAGACGTCTGACTAGTTCCCTGAGAGACATGTTTCGCCTCCTCTTTGTCCCTCCTCTCACACATCTATTCTTCTCCATGCAAACACACGTTTGTCTCTTCGACATCTTTTCTTTTTACAGCAAAGACATGTTTGTTTTTCTGACAGGTGGCAGGAGGCATGTGATGGCATCTGGGGGGAATAAAAAGCCTCCATACCATTAGGACAGATGCTGGACGCCTTTGAGCAATACTGTTGATCAAGCCTTGCATGAGGTTTTGGTCAGTGACGGACTCCAGATGAGAGCGAGCACGAGAGAAAAGAGAGGAAGGGAAACACAGGGAAGAAAAGTGAGCTGCTATTTTTCAAAGCAATCAAAAGGGACTTTGACTTACTGGAGGAAAATCAGGTTTCATCTCCACAGCTCTTTTCAAAATGAGATTTTGTTTGTTCCTGATGAAGCAGGATTCTCTACTATTGAAGACTGTAAGGAGCTGCAGTCGTTTTCCCCTCCCAGTTATTTTAAAGTGATAACATTTCATCTATATATAGTCTTATATATTGTGGTTTTGACTTCCCCTTGCGTTTGGTACTGTCACATGGTGTGGTCTGTGACAGCTGCCAGCAGAAAAGAACAAGCTCTCAACACTTTCAATGTTCAAATGAAGTCTGTCACATTGTAGGGAAGCTTGATGTATGCTAATGAATTTTTGCGGTGTGTGTGTGTGTGTGTACAGGTTTGTGGAGTAGCTGCTGTAAAAATATTTTTGATAAACGCCCCCTTGTTCCAGAGTGACAAAAACCTTGTAAGGAACAAGGGTGTACATCAAAAATGACACCACTCATGAAGTTTGTACCTCCACATTCAGACAAAGTTGGCACTCCGAGAGTTCACCAAGAGGCGATTTTAATTCAAAAATGCTTTAGCTGCGAGTGGGAGAAGAAAAAAAAAGACTGCTTCAGAAAAGAGGAGGGAAAAAAGGAAAAGGATAGGAGATTAGAAGCTGCTACAGATCTTAGGGAAGTTGTTAGGGATGGATTTGGAGCTGCTGATGTAATGCGCCTCAACAAAAACAGCACAGGAAAACGACTGATTCAGAACTCAAGTTCAACTCCTCTGCATCAATACCGAAAACAGCTGCAGAAATTATTATTTTTTCATTCAACCGAGTTCCCGTGCTACAGGAGGATACATCTTTAAAGCGTGTACAGTTCACCGTACTCTCTGTATCATTACGTATTTATAAAAATCTGTACATCCTGCATCTCTCCTCGAGGAGAAGTGAGCCTCACAGTGAGCTGCAGAGCTGCCATTTTAAAATAAAGGGAAGCTGCGAATGCCCTGCAAATCCCACAAGCCTGTACTCTTCAAAAAACAAAAAAACAATGTCATGGGGATGGATCTAATCTGACACTGGTTTTAATTGGCTGCAGCTCTGATTGGCACTCAAGGTAAACACGCTCATTTGGAGGGACAAGTTGTTTGTGAGTTTGAACATTGTGGAATGGGGGAAAGGAGGAGGGCAAACTCATCTAGTGGCGCATCTACTTTTACCTGTTTGTTAAAATAACATGCAAATATTTGTCAATACTTGCTGTGGTTTTAAGGAGCTAGTTGGAGGAACTAGTTGTTAGTTACATTACGCATGTAAGATAATAAACAGCATGCGAATGATTTCATTTTGAATTAAGGAGTTCAATCAACACAGTGTTTCTAACTTTTCTATTTGACACATTCTTGAGTACAACATTGTAGTAACTGCAGCGCATTAGCATTTGTCGCTTCATTCCAAGTGAGGTCAACTACATCTTTGTCCCACAAATGCTTCTTGTCTGGATGCCAGATCATTTCCTGACGAGCTTTGCCTATTAACATTTCTTAAGGATGATGAGATGAAAAGGTTGGTGGACCTTGTCAAGATGCCCCCCACTCCCAACAGCAAGATGTTTTCTCGTAGGTTTGATGTTTTTCATGACATCTTTATGATGAATATTCATATGTTAGGCTCAAGTAGTTCCCAGAAGCTGTCCGTCCAACAGGAGACAGCGTTTATCTGCACGAGTCAATTTAAACGTCTCCACTGCATCTTCTTACAGTGATGAAGTCACACTTGATGTCAAACCGTTACCTGCTGCACCTCATTAAAAGCTCTTACTTTAACCGTGTGCGTCACATGTCCTGTCTGTTCAGGCAGCGGTTTCAGCTTTGACTTCACTGAGATTCCTTAAATTCTTATCCCACCATGACTCGCTTCCTGCTTATTTTGTCACAACAACACTCTCTGCTATAAATTAGCGAGATGTGTTTGTGGCAGAGAATCAAGAACTGTCAAGTGTCTAAAATTGGTACCAAATGCTTAGTCAGAGTCTTGTTTACTGATTCTTTGCTTCAACATATCGCCTGGTTTAAATTATAATGTTGCCGATTTTATATCGGAAAGAAGCATCTTCAGAAAAAACTGATGGCAGAACAAAAAAAGATCAGCCAGGCAAAGACTAAGATATACACATTACAAATACTGGTGGTTCTTAAAGGCTGGAACATGGTTTAATTGAACCTTTTTTCAGTTTTCACAAAGTCTACATCATCAAGTGCCGAGATTATTTAAAGGCTTCAAAACCTGGAATATGAAACCTCTTTCATGAATAGTGTAAAGACTCCAAGTGGCGTCTGCATTCGCCAGGGAGTGAAATTCACGATTAAGTCGCAGGAAACGGCGCTCAGCGCTTTTGGGACTGGGTCAGTGATCAACAGCTCCTAAAAACCACCGACCCTTTCCTGCAGATTTATGACGGCCAGACACTGAGGTGTGTGACGAGTGTGTGAAGTGTGTACAAGGGTCAGTGGGCGGATCAGAGTGGACACGGGAATGAATACCTATGGTGTACATACCAGGCTACAAAGAAGAGGCTCCTGTGTGAGCATATTCATTAGTGCTTTCTTCTCCGTGTGTGTCAAGGTCAAAACAGAGCCTGATTACAGGGCATTCTGGCGAGCCATGGGGAGTGTGTGTGCACACAGAGGGTTCCCTCTGAACACAGGCGGTGGTGGCATTCCTGGCCCTAGGCGCTGGCTCTTGAAGCCAAATCTCAAGGAATTTGGGAAATGTGCGAGGGGGCATATCTCTGGCTCTGAACAGGAGAATGAGATATGGCAGAGTGATGAGGGGAGGGAAGGAACGTAGGAGAATAATCTGTTTTGTTTTTTATCTTGTGGCCCTCTGGAAGGTCTGCTAAGGACAGCAACTGAGGGGTGAGGGGCGAGGAACAACAGGTGTCGAGGGTGTTGAAGAGTTCAGTTGAGGTATTCAAGAATCCCAAAAAAAAAAAAGGCAAGCCAGAATTAATAAGAAAAAATCCTATAGAAGTGTGACGAAAAGGCTGAGGGCAGCGAATGGAAAAAAGTTCACGTTGGGCAAGCGGGAGTGATGCAACGCTAATGGTGAGGAGCAAATGAGTTTGAGTGAGAGGCAGGCTGCCGCTCTTGTACATGTCTGACAACCATGAAAAAGAGAGTGAGAGACGGACGGGGGGGCGCGGGGGGGGCTGAGTGAGAGTATTACCTTCTCTTCAGTCTCCAGCTCTTTGCTAAGCAGCTTCTTCTCTGAGCAGTGCAGCTGCCTCTGAAGACTTTCCACCTTTTCCTGCAGGGCCTGGGGAAAGAGAGAGAGAGGCAAAGTTGTCAACTGACTGACGGGGAAATAAAGCATCTTGAGATCTGATCTTTGTAATTGACCCAAAGTATTGTGTACACACACACATCTCAAGTTTCATTTACAAAGGTAGAACACTTGTCTCTGCGCGAGAGACATGACAAGACATTGTGTCAAGATATTCAAGACACAAATAGAGGGTGAGTGAGGAGAGATGCAGCCTGTGATTAGCTATCATGTGTTAAAGGGATAAAAATAATAAAATGATGCTAGAGCTTACTTGGGAGGGACCCTTATTAGGACCAAACCTGATTTTAGACAAGGACATACACAAAGAGTTTGTGACTCGTGGTATTAATTAAATGTTCTTTGGTTTTTATGGGGGAGCATTTCTTTATGGATAACTTATTTAAAATGGAAATAAATACATTGTATCATTTACTGGAATAAGGACCCTTTTATATGTGGACCACTACCTGAGTTGACCAAAGTTCCACCCATGGAGGCAATGGAAAACATAGCTTTACAAGATTCAGGCAAGAAAGAAAAAACAATGAAAGAATAGAAAAAGGAAAGAAAGTGCACTGTGGGCCGGTGTGTGTGTGCGTGTGTGTGTGTGTGCACACAAGGTTTAGGTTTCCCCTCTCTGCCCGTAAGTGATAGCAGTGGAAAGAAACTAGCAGTTCCTGTGTGTGACACAGAACCAGATGTTTTGAGTGCACATGTGGACACTTTTTGGTTTTGGATTCATCTGCATGAAAAGCAGAGAGATATACGCACAGACACACGGATACACCTTATCATGAAAACACAGACATGCATTCAAAGTTACACACTCAAGTGCCAGCGAGACTCTCTGGCATCACAACCCTCAATGTTTCTCCCCAATGCAGTTGATTGAGGTGTCCAGGTGTTGCCTTGTTGATTCTCAGAGCTAAAGGATACCGGGCCCAGGTGACAGCCATGACCGCCTGATCTACAACCCACTGTACTGAAATAAATCACACGCTGACTGTTAGGCTTCGGGGCCAGGATGAACTTCAGGGTTGCATGATTCTCTGACTCGAAGAGGAAGGAAGCGAGTCCAGAAAAAGAAAATTGCTTAAACTATTGTTGACAGTCGGATATTCGGTAGAGATAGAGTTCGATACAGAGGATCATATGCTATACTTCTGATTCATGGCATTTAATCATTTTCTTTTAATAATTTCAAACACCTACACTGCACCTCAGGATGAATCCACCACCCACACTGCACTGACACAGGTGAATTCACATTTTGCTGGCAGCGATGGAATCCTCGATCAACACATATTACTGGACTGTTGTGATTCGGGAGCACGGTGAGGTCAGTTTCAGATCTGCAACATGAAAGGCAGCTGCTCTCCAGCATGCTGATCCTATTAATCAGGCTATTTCTCAGGCAGTCACGATCCCATAACAGCCCACATCTCCATCCAGAGCACCCTGTTGCCTCGGATTTCATCATTTCATTTTGTTTATTGGTGCATCAAAGGCTCGACAACACTGGCAAAGCATTTGTTGTGGAGCTCCCATCACTTTACGCACGTTTATAAATGGCAGTGGTCAAGCCGTGTGAGAGCGGGTTTTGCCTTTATTTGTTCTGATCGAACGTTAGAGGCTAACAGAAGTTATGGAGAGATCATGTTTTCATGCTCGGCAGCTGGCTATCCTGGCGCATGGTTATTTGATTTTATATCCAGTGTAATTCTCCTCACAGATACACTGATAGCTAGCATGGCACATCTATGCTTCACAGAGGTTTGCAGCACTGACATTTGGCCGGTTGTGCTCCACTCTGGGTTCCAGTGTAAACAGAAAGCTGTTGGCCTCCATGCTAACGTAATGAGCGCCACAGACCGAAAGGATTTCTGGGATAATTTTGTTTGGTATAATGAATAAAATTCATAGCGCAATTAGCACAAACCAACATCATGCTGATGACAAAGATTATTTATTACTGAGTGTTCGTGCTATTGCTTAAATTTCCCCTAATGCCATCTATTCTTGTAGAGGATAAGAGACCCCAGTAAACCAACCCTGACTTTCTAAACCACCGCCTCTGATTCACTGCATTGTGACACAGCCTTACTGAACCAGGTCTTCTGGGAAGCAAAGCTGACTTGGTGTGCCTCACTACTGACGTGTTCCCCTCTTTCATGTGGGTTCAGTATCTGATGTGCTCAAAACAACTCTGAGGAAAGGAGTTCAGCACTTGTCACTTCATTAATAGAAATATATGGGATGATTCTGCTGACGAATAAAAGCTCTTGGTGAGTCAGAAAGGACGATGGAAATATTTAGTCATTATCGCTGTCTGGCATGGTGTTCGCATTACATGGTATTTGGGGCTGGCCTTACAGGCACACAGCAACAGATACGAGAAGTCCGACTGGCACAGATATCAATTAAAAAGCAAGAGCCCAAGCAGACAGGTGTTAGCATTTCTCCAGTGCTGACCTGAGGCAAACATCTCAAATGATTATTAATTTGCATTTCTCAAATCATTTATAGGTGA
Organism: Pseudorhombus dupliciocellatus; assembly: GCA_016785235.1. Lineage (NCBI taxonomy): Eukaryota > Metazoa > Chordata > Actinopteri > Pleuronectiformes > Paralichthyidae > Pseudorhombus > Pseudorhombus dupliciocellatus. The sequence continues at coordinate 66,983 of JAFBJW010009048.1, read as the reverse complement.
ATAAAGACGCCTGAGGACACCTGAATGAACAACTCTACAGGAAAAGACAAAAAGGACTCGTCACGCCCTGGTGCTGGAGCACTAAGTCTAACTTCCTGACTGTCTCACATTAAAAGTCATATACACACAAAGTCCAGGATGTTTCTATAGCATTGAAGGTGTAAAGGTGTGCGAAGGTCTGTGTATAGAGGATCAGGCTTAAGTGTTCCCAGATGCTAAGGGTGATATGGTCTTTATCAGCCGTGAAGCCTGGGATCATTGAGAATGGGCCAGGAGGGAGGGTGGGGGGGCTTCAGACTTCCTTAGGGACAGATGGGTTGAGGGGATGAAAGAAAAAAAGTGCATGAAGTAGAAAAAAGAAAAAAAAAATGGAAAGATGGAAAGACAAAGGCCTGTGAAGATGAGCGAGAAATATGGCAATATCAGAAACTGAAGAAGAGAAAGTAGAAATGAGCAACAGCAAGATACTGATGAGGAGGAGGACATGAAGGAGAAAGAAAACACATGGCCAGAGTGGAGAGATGGGGGCAGCAGTGCACCTCTGCTGCACAGTCCCACAGTCGAGAGCTTCAAGGCCCCTCTCACCTCTCCATCAGCAATGTGCCTCTGCCTTTCATTCCAAAGTTTTGCTCAAAGGATTAGCGAGGCACACGCGCACACAAGCACCAACAAACACAGCGCTCAGAGCGATCCATGCAGGTATAGGCATGCATTAATATTAACAGCAAAAGTTCTAAAAATGCGAGCGCTTCACTCAGTCAAATGAGTGTGCGATTCTGGTGTATGCACACAACACACACAGGCAGGCAGGCACGCACGCAGAGAGACACACCAATCCCTGAGTCATCTTTCCTGGGTGGTCCTTGCGCTCAGATAAGGGAAGCATGTTTCCCTGGGGTGAAGTTAAAGCAACAGAGGGCAGGGAAAAAAAGCAAAGGAGCAAGACGGGAGGGTAGAGTGGGAGGAGGAAAAAAGGCCAGGGGCCTCTTTAAACTTGGTGTTTTGTTAGGAGCCGAGCTGCTCTTCATGTGCGGCGGGGCCTTCTATTTGCAGCGTGCTGTCAGAAGTTTCTCCCAAAGTCTGGATTAAAGAGATCCTCTAATGACACTGAGGCTGGACGACTTCAGACAGCAGCAAAAACCTCACACTGCACCGCCTCCAGCCAAGGACACACATGCACACACACACACACACACACACACACACACACTGGCAGGCAACAAGCTAAGAACAGATACATAGACATTGGGCACAAAGCACATAGACATATAAGCAAAGACAAAGTATGTGGACTGCACCCCCACACACACCAGCTTTAGCAGAACAAGGCAGAGTGTGCATGTATGGCTACTGATCTAATAGTAAATAATAAAGGAGGTGCTAACCTCAAGGAGAGATGGATGGCCAGAGAGATGAGCACAGACTCTCTTTTATCTGCACTTTTATCAAAGGATTGTGGGAAAGGTAAAAAAGTGAGTGTAAGAGAAGCTAGAGGAGGAGGAGGAGGAGGAGGAGGAGGAGGAGGAGAGAGGTCTCCCTCCTGAGGTGTTAGAGAAGAGAAACTTTTGCTTTTGCTTTGCTGTCTGTCTGTCAGTGTGTAGGAATAAAAAGACATGCTTTAGCAAGTCGACCAGGACAGCCGCTGTGAAAGCTATCACTGATATTGCTATGAACTGACTGCCTTTCTGCACTTTGATGCTTTTCGACACTTTTCCCAGAGTTGATTCCAAACTGAAATGGGAAGATGCCGCCGTGCAGTTAAACTCCTGCGGATGGCAAACAGAACAGTAATCCTGTCTCTTGCAGCGTGTGCACACATGGCGGCACAGTTATGGAGGCACCTTCGCTAGTACTCATGAAAATAGTAGGAAGACAATTGCTGCAGTAATGAAGACATGTTGCAACTGAGCTATGCCCACAGGGGGAACACACTGTTCTCTATCTTTCCGTCTCTGTCTCTTTCAGCTGCTGAGACCTAAAGTATAAAGAGAATAGGAAACGGCTCTGTAATGTGCACCATATGCCGAGAGAGTGTGTGTGTGTGTGTGTGTGTGTGTGTCTGTGTGTGTGTTTGTGTGAGGGCTTACATACATATATTCTGTTTATCAAATACTATATAGTTTAATTGATGCTAAGTTTAGCAAAGTTACAAATGTAATTCAACTTTAAAACTCTTGACAAAATGTTGTAAAATATAAAACAGATCTTTCATCCACCATAGAATATTCAGAAAAACATTCCCTGGGTTCACAGATATGAGCAGGCAACCGTATGTCTCTATAAACACATTTAGCTGAGGTTAGTTCCATCATGTTGACTAAAGCGTTACTGGAGGTGGTTCTGGTTACAAGAAATACAGACGCTATGAACCCTCAATCAAGATAAAGGACAGGATTGCTCTCAAAAAGTGAAGCCAGGGTGTCTCATCGCCCCCTGGTGGCTGGCTGCAGTAAAGTACACAAAAATGTGTTTTTACTTGTAGTCTAATGGTCAAATATTTATTTTTATGATACATTTGGTTGTAATCAGTCATTTAAACATACACAATGGCAGCTACACTTCACAGATTCTGTGGGTGGATCCAAATACAGTAAGATTTCCCCTAAATCATACATTTCTGTTTGTATTTCTGCATTCTTTGATTTCCATTGGATTTTTTCAAATGGGGGCAAAGCATATAAGGCCAATATGGTTTCTTAGTACGAGGCCTGTGGTTTAATGAGTAATTTCCGTTTGTTGTCTTTGAATGGAGTCTGTCCTCTATGAGCTGTTCTACTTCCCACGTTCCCTTGTAGCATCCTGGAATGTTATCTCCCTCCTGCTTCCACCTCCTCTGATATGTGGATCAAACGCTGCCGGGAATCGGCCCACAGCCGGAAAAGTCATCAATCAGCCAACACAATGCACACACAATACACTCATGCACGCTCGTGCAAATATTTACATGGACGTAAAGGCATACGGGTGCAGACACATGAAGACAATTAGAGATAAATAGAGAAGGGGATCCATTCAGTCACACAGTTTTTGTCTAAAGTGTTCACTTCCACATCGAGCAAAAACAAAGTCAGTGTCGTCAACAGTCTCTATACTGGCTCTGTCCTTTAGTTACTGCAAAAGAAAGATGAGCAGGGGGAAGTGAAAAAACAAAGCTTTCCACCTCCCTCAACAACCACATAATTTCTCTTTAGCAAGGCACCGAGACAACAAACCCAAAGAGTTTAGCAGTACCATTACTACCAAAAGTACCCTAATACAAGGAGCCATTTCCTTCAGTGATAATATGGTAATCATTTCTTCATTCATAAACCATTAAATAGAAACTAAAAAGTGTTGCTCATGGACAGAATAAAAAGAAAGTGACACAAACAGATGGCTTAACATCAGCAAACAATGCGTAGGTCAAGGTTGACATGAAGAGCGTGGACATGTGCTGAAGGACGTGAACATACAAGCGAACAAAGAGGACAAACATGCGCACAGCGATTGAAGCAACTCTTTGCCTCTGCAGCAGAGGGGATCCAGCACACCTGTTCTTGATCCACTGCTGCCATTCCTTCCCACAGGCAAAGTCATCCTTTCAACCCCCTCAGAAACCAATGCATATATAACGACAGAACTACAGACAAACTGCAGCTCGGCTTGTTGAATGCGTGCGTGTTTGTGTGGCTGAGTGTGCACGCTCTGGAGACTTGTCCCTTGTTACTGGTTCGCATGCATAAAAGCAAAGCATGGAGATCACATGGACGACATCGAAATGTGACAAAAAATGTACACCCCACATTGTCCTGTTGCACAAAGACCAGTGCAGCTCATCTATTCACTCTGATCCTCAAACAGACCCAGATGATGGCCACTGTTGCATTATGTAATGTGTCTGCTGTCACTTCACCCAGAGGACAGGACCTTGTCTTTAACTAGCACCACAAGTTACTGCAGGATGGGCCATGGATCCAAGGTGTGTAATGCCTGTCTGCATGTGTGTGTGTGAGAGAGAGAAAACACAGGGTATGTGTGGGTGTTTGTAGAGACAAGGGCACTAACTCAAAGCCATGTTTGTGGGCGAGTTTGAGGGACAGAAAGACACAGATAAATACTTAGTGAGGAGAAAATAAGAGAGAATGTAGGCCCATGTATAAGAATGAGACATGAACAATAAGTTAACGGTGTGTGTCTGTGTGTGTGTGTGTGTGTGTGTGTGCATGCGTGCATGCGTGCTTGTGAGTGCGCGCACGGCAACATTCAGCAGGCAGAGAGACAGGAAGCACTGCTGTGGGGAGCAGGAACAGCGGTGCTGATCAAAGCCCAGGCGGGTGACACTATGGGCGGAGTGCCATTGTTTATTCACCAGCCACCTCTCCCTTTTGGCAGGGTGAGGTGAGCATGTGTGCTCGTGAATGTGTGTGTGTGGAGACAGACAGAGTTTGAGACAGAAAGAGTTGGAAGATACAGACTTGGAGAGAGGGTGTGTGTGTGTGTGTGTGAGAGAGAGAGAGAGAAGAGAAGACACGTGTGTGTGTGTGTGTCTTTGTACCTTTCTCTTGGCAGGCTAATGTGGGCTTGAGGTCTGTCAGATTTGGCAGCTGCACGTTTCAGGAAAGTGCACGTGCACACTCATTCACAGAGGCTCGCACAATCCACATGCACACACATCGACAAATGTGCACACTGCATGTGCCGTAATTCCAGTAACTTCACTAATAATCTCAAACCTTTGCATCTCATCAATGAAAAAAAAAAAAACTCCATTTGCAAATGGAGACACTTGACTGAGGTACCAGGATAAGGACAGATGACATCAGGAAGTGAACACTAACTCAGCTGCTGGCTGCGTCCCAACGCACTACACTGGCTTCCTCTATATTGGTTCCCATTTCCCTTATCTGATATGAATAGGCCGGACAGATGAAAGCAAATACATCGCTTTCATCTCGCTTTCACCTTCCACGGTCCTTTGACACCGGCCCGGTTCCAGTGCATTAAAAGCTGCCCACTCATGCCTTGTTTACTGTTATGAGATAATTGGTCAGATAAATATAACTGGGTTAGAAATAGTGGTCCACTAACTATTCTGACCACAGCTCCATAAGAGATCGTTCATAAGAAACAAAGACAGGAAGTATGCTGAAACACTGGAGGGGGAGTTTTACAAAACCTCAACTGCTTTCCTACCAAAGAGTTAAAAGGGGCTAAAAGCTACAAACCTGGCTTCAGAAACATTTCTTCAGCCTTCATGCCTAAATGTGCACACTCGCAACGTGCTCCCACACACACCACACAAATATCCTACTCCACCTAAACATCACTTACACACAAAAAAAAAACAGATAATGAGCATACTTAACTGTACTACCGTTGTTCTAAAAAAGGGGTTTACGAGATACAAAGGTCTCTGCAGTGAACAACCACATTTAAGAAGTCAGAAGTACAGTAGAGCCACAGACGGAGCTAAATTCAGGCTGGAAATGGCACAACACGGCTGGTGAGGTGGAAAAAAGAAGGATCTGATTTGGTGCAGCATGCATTCAGAACAACTGTTTTGGGATTATCCCAATTCAAATGCGCAGCTAACTTTGATGTTATTTTCTTCCCCTCCCATTGTCTGAAGCCCCTCGCTCTCTTCATAATCCGAGCCCTTTGAAGTGAGCAGCATGGAAACAATGTCAGCAGGCGACACACTCCCTCTGATGGCCCACTGACAGCTCTCCGCCATCTCTGTCTTTCTTTCCTTTCTCTCTGCCCCTTTTCTTCTCTTGTCCTTCTGTTAGCTGTGTCAATCACTTACACGTACTCCATCCATTCTTTGCCTCATCCTGTCTGTTCTTTAATTGTTTACTATCTAAACCTTCTTTGTACGCCAAATCCATCTTATTTATTTGTTTCTTTTATTTTTTTATTTGTCTCTATATTTGCTATTTGACCGGTCGTACTTTCCTCTCCCCCACTGATTCTCTTCTACTACTCATGTCTGGCTTTTAATAAGCAATTCAACCACTAATTGGACTCTCATTAGCGGGTGGTTAATACAGCAGGGATCATATTAATGAGGACACAGATAATGGAAACCGAAAGCTTCTGTCTGCTCCCAACACATACGCCAAGGCCTGTGTCTTGTTCCCTACAAAAGCGGCGACTGTGTGTGTGTGTGTGTGTTGTGTCGCAGTACAGTTAGTTTACAAGAAACAAAGCTATAAGTAGTATAAGCATGTGAAGGTTGTGAACAGCCTCTCCCTAAAATGTGTTAACCAAGAGCCCTCTGGAGTAAACGTAGGATGAATTATAGTGTAATGTGCCTTTAAGTGAAGAGTGAGTTTTTTGTCGTCCATTAAAAAAACAAACACCGAGATTAATAAGTTACTACTGTTTTCAAAATGAGAATATATAAGTAATTAAAATGAACTCTTATGATCATATATATATATATAGAGTGACTAAAGTGAAAAAAAGCAAACAGCTAATCTTCTGCAATGTGTGTGTGTTTGTGTTTTTATAAATAAAGCGGCTGTCAGACATGAACAACGGGAAAATATAAAGAAAATGATATCCTGACATTTTCTGGTTGCCTTTCACATTTGAGGAACGCAGCAGGAACCCAAGATGAGCATGCAGGAGGCGGGGCTTGACGTATAAATCGGTGGCAATAAGACGATATGATATTTCAGACGGTTCCTCTGGTTGTGAGGCAGAGCTCAGAATAGCTATTACAGAGCAAAACTGCCTGCTTTAGGAGAGAAGTCAGGTCTGAGTGGTGGTGGTGGGGGGGAAGTACTCCTCTCCCTGCAGTCTCACACAGGAAAGCTCACAGACCTCACTACTTACTATACGAAGCAGCTGCAACCACAAACAGACAAGGTTGAATTTGGAAACATGTCTTGATCCCAGACACAACAACTCTTTATTTAGTGGACCACACCCAATCAACTGTCACTGTGTCCCAGCGTGGTCGTTGGGGCAGAACATTATTGAACGATCCTGTGATTGTGATGTGATTTGCATGGTGGAGGGAAAAAAAATAAAAAAAAAATAAAAATACAATTCCACCTCTGAATGTGAATATAATTAACAATGTAGGCTGTAGAATAACTCAAGTTACTTAGTAAAAAAAAAACATAAGTTCGATGCCAAAAAAAGCAACCGTGCGTAAAATTTAATCTGTGAAAGAAAATGACTTTAATGATATAGAGAGGTGCAGCAGACACAGCACGCAAGCCACTTTAAGACACTATGGAGTTTTCAACTGGCCATAAAAATGAGAAGGCACATGCACAAAAAGTGACCATGCTTTAGCGAAAGAAACGCGACCGGTGTCTACCTTATAAGAGTCAAATCCAGACAAGGCTTTTTTTTAAGGGTTACTGACACACCCCATCCTCTCCGCAGAGAACAGAGATAAAGGACTGGAGGTACATACGACTGCCAAGAGATAAGGAGGAAAGATAGAACACTTGCCAGCTTGTGGACCAACCAAGGTGAAGTACAGATGTTGCTAAAGGTGCAAGTTTTAAACTGCACCTTTAGTCAGTAGTAGATTGGAAGTCAAATGTATTAATTTTGTGAGGTTGTAAATCTCACTTGTGACATTTTCCGAAACCTTCCCTGCCAGCCCCAAGGTAAAATGTGAGCCTGCTGCTTTTTCCCTCCAACTGCCTGATGTTTAATTTTAAAGCAATTTGAACTGAAAACACAGCAAACTGGGTCATTCACTTCCCCAACATTTGATCCAACATGAAAGTTTTTTTATGCACACGTCTCACCAGATTGAGCCATTTGCCTTTACTTCAGTGATTTTCCACAAAATCAACTCTGCTGTGATATGAGGAGGTAAACACTGATGATAGTCCTATTGCTTTGGGTGTCAAACCTGTTTCACAATTGATGTTATGTGTAGGAGAGAGACACTTAACATACTCAGCCAGTTTATATAAAAGAAGAATATTTAGTTCTTAGGGTTATGAAGTGAGTGTTCTCTTCAGCGTGTCTTCACTGACCTTGTTGGCCTCATCTGCACGGTGAGTCATTGTGCTCCGCTCCTCGTCCCATCGGGCGTTGGTCTCCTCCAGCCGCCGCTCCATCGCCTGCTGCAGACGAACTGCCTCCTCCTTTGAGTCACATACAGACGTCTGTAGCTCTGCGATGAGCTAAAGGTAAGGAGAAGACAAATAGGTGTTTTTATTTATTTTATAAATGTCTTAATTTCATTTTTAATGGTTGAGGATCGGCATTACAGGCACTGGTCTGGTCACTATACATAGGTTTATATTTAGCATGATGCAGTTCAAGTGCAAAGCAAATTCCATTATATAAGATGACTTTTATGAAAAGGGCATTTGATATTTGTCATGTAGCGCAGCAGTCGGTGGTCAGGTGTAGAGACCTAAGGCCGATGCAGAGACTCCAGTCAGACAGGTATATGGTAAAAAAAATAAGTTTGTTAGAAAAGACTGAAATCAAGTTTGGTGGTGGATGATTAACCCAGGTTCAAACCAAGTGATCTTATCTCCCTGGGCAGGTCTCAATCTACCTGGGTGGGCTGAGGATCCCTGTCAGTATAACAACCTCCTAAAAACACTGCTTTTTCTGGAGTCTCGTGTCTCGTGTCTTTTTTGAGACGAGACAGAAGATAGAGCGAGCTGAGAAAAAGAGAAAGGCAAAAAAAAAAAAAAATAGACAGGAAGGAAAAAACAACTTCCTTTTTGAAGAGCAGAGTGACTTTGTGTTGGTGAACTTGCGGTGCACACTAAGATGAAAAGGAACTGCCTCAGCTTTGAAATCCTCCAGTCAAAATTAACATTCTATTTAAGCCACTGTCAGGGAAAGGCAGAGGAAAGATGAGAGACAGTAAAAGAGAGAGGGAGAGGAAGGCAGAGAGGGGGAAAGAGGAAGGGGGTGTAGGGGTGCTGCTGCTAGCTTTGGGCGAGATAGATAATTGTTTACTGTGTTCAAACTCTGGAGGACTAGCCCTGCTGGAATCTGCACGCTGTGTGGGAGTATGGGAGTTAGGGTGGTGCAGGTCGACGAGAGGGAGTGAGAGGGAGAGTGTGAGAGGGAGAGAGATTAGGCTTATTTTGTCAGTGGGAAAGAAGCCACATGAAAAGAACAAATGGCACATTATTATGGGAACATCATTTCTGGGCATAATAATTATTTTGCAATATGGACTCCCTGCATCTGCTGGTCTTCAGCCACGGGGCGGTGGTGACACTTTAAACTACACAAGTGAACTGCCTGTCTTGTGATTCCTGTATACATACACACACACACACACTACACCTTTTTCTGTCTGATAGCAAGCCAGACCTTTTTAGTCACTAATGGTCTGGTGATACTTTTAGACTTTCCCAGCCTAGTAGAATCTCTGTTCTGGGCTAAATGCAGGTTTACTTCTCCATGGGTCTGAGGCTAAACACAGGATGCACTGTGTAAAGTTAATGTATAAAATTGAAGACAAAATTTTAAACTGTTATTGAATTTACAGCTTGCCTGGTGTCTGCTGAGCTGGTTTTGTTTTGTCAATACACATAGTAACTTATGTGTGAACAGTGACGCCAATATAATAAAATACGAGGACTGAGATAAATAAATCCTGTAGCTGATTTGCCAAATATATGCCCGAGAGGGCAACTGTGAACACCGTAGAACTTAATTACCAGTGTTGTGCTGAAATAAACGAGGTGTATTTGCATATAGAGTGAACTTCAACCTTTTTTTTTTCCAGAACATGGTCCCTCTCATGCACTTCGCCTCCCATGACAAATCCCTTCCACCTCCTACCTACTCCCACGGTGGACGGTCAGGGATAAAGTAATGATCTCCCACCAGCACCGCTGCTACTACCCAATGTATCCTGATCATTAAACGGGGAAAGAGAGCAGCCCTGTTCAGTTCACAGGTCACCCAGGAGGACCACTCACAGCTAGATGCTTAACACAGGATTGAATTGGAGAGACACTAATTAGGAGAGCCTTTGTATTTGTGTGTGTGTGTGTGTGTGTGTGTGTGTGAGAGAGAGAGAGACTAAGAGGAGGCAGTGTAAGAGAGACAAAAGGAAAGTGCTAACGTGCAAGGGAGAGGGATGTGTGTGTGCATGCACGTAAACATATACCCTCCAGTCCCCTCAGGATAATGTATGGCATGGTATGTTTTTAATTGGGCTATTAGCCATGCAGTTGAGCTCAAGAGCGATGCCCCCTGTCAGACACCGAGGGGTTAACAACTGGGGTTAGCCTTTGAGGTTCAGAGGCCTCTTGTTTACATTTGACTGAGTTGCCCCCAGGGGTAGTCAACAAAAGCCCCTCGGTTCCACCTTTACCTTATAAAACAAAGCCGCCCCAGCCCATGACAAATAGCCGGCATTAATCACACATATTAGTATGTTTGCACAAAAACCCACACCTTCGGCATAAGCCTCTGTATGACGACACGCTTCAGCAGAGGTGTTGAATTCTGCACACAGACACTTTCTTTAATGTCGGAGAGAGTGTTAGCCCGTGCCAGATTTCTGTCCTTGAAACAGGAAGGAGAGGATTAGTCACTTGTTGCTGTCTGTGGTGGCGTACCGCACTGGGCAAAGCGGGCAAACATGGCTGAACTTTCACACAGCATTCACCTTCTTTTGAAGTCGGAGCATTGTGTAACCTAATAAGCTACCGTTTTCTCACAACATCTGCGTGTCAGCCCCGCTTTCAACCCTGCGCCTCTGCCAGCCAACCCAAAATGGGAGGATTTAAAGAGAAGAAAGAAAGAAAAACAACAAAGCCCCCTCTTTGGAGCTCCTCTCTGGGTAACGAGGTGCAATTATGGCCAAATGATTGCAATATTTAAATCTGCTAGAAGACAACTCCCCTCTTTTATATAGTAAACACCACTCAGGGTGTTTTGGATCTTTTAACCCGACAAGGTTAAAGCCACCTGAACTTTTTGAGCCAGACAGTGTCTACTGGTTAGAAGTTATATTCCTAGATGAAGTGAGGAATTATCAGCGTTTGAAATGGGCTCAGTCTGAAGAGACAAGCAGTAATGTTAAACATATGGCTCTTGAGCAGAGCGGTTTTCAAGGTGTGGCTGGATGATGCTCGAAAAGGTATCAGAGGCAGTTGATAGAGAATAAAGAGGTGGAAAAAACCAACAAATGTTTGTGATGAATAATAAAAATAAATAAGAGCGTGAGAATATAATTTGGTTTATAGTGGTGTTGGAACTGATGGAACAACTGAATGCCTAAGCAGGGCAAGGGCACGCCGCAAAATGACCAGGGCAAGTTAGAGAAAGCATTCAAAAGTAACGTCAAGGAAGTAATGTAATCGGCGATCTCTTTCACATCACACAGGTATTTGATTCATTGTTAATATAAACATACTGATTAGTTTAGCTTTGAGAGCAAAAAGAGAAAATATTATTCCTTCAATATGAAACTTAAAAACTTGTCCTGGCTTTAAGTTTTTCAAGTCCTCATCCATGTACGCAGAGGAGAAGAAAGTAAAGAAAGAAATCCAGATAAGAGAGCTTTGTCTATTTGTCATGTTACACAGGGATTTGAGTTTTATGCGTGGAGGTGTTCCACTGAATTTTGCAAAAACCTCATGGCAGATATGGGGAGAGTGTGTGTCTACGTTCTCGTACAAATGTGAGTTGGGGCATATCTGCTTAAGGGTAAAAGGCAGGATGACTTGCTGAGTATTTCAGGACTGTGTGTGTGCGCTTCCTCACTTTTCCCATCAGTACATTTGTCCACATTTTCAAACAGTTCCCTGGAAAAGGAAGAATATAAAATGAAAGAGTGGAGGAAAAAAAGGTAGAAGAGAAAATTGATTACCTGGGCAGACTTGGTGAGCCTCTGACTGTACTCCTTCTCAATCTGCTTCAACCTGCTGTTGGTCTGCAACAAGAAGGGAGAGGAAGGTGTGAGAAACAGATATGCAGACGGACGGATCGACACACACAAAGGTGGCGAGTGGTGAAATTGCATCTTCTGTTAGGAAGCGCACAGACACATCACCTTCCCAATCTACCCATGCCTGCTCCCTCACACACACACACACACACGGCACGTGCACCCACGCACACCGATGACCTCTGCCTCTTGGCGGCATCCCTGTGGCGCAAGCCTGTGGCCCCTCGGCACATGGCCAGTCCCGATGCTCTTGTGCCAGCAGGCCGCGACAGGCATGGCGCACAGTGGGCACCACCCGACTGTCTGATCCCCTGCCAACAATTCATCACTTAACAAGAGGGGGGGGGGGGGGCAGGGGGAATTAAAACTTTTCTGCCAATTAGCTAAAGGGAGGGGGAAAAAAAAGAGAGGCGATGGGGAGAAGCTGGGAGACAACACAGTGAAGACAGAATGGAAGCGAGCGGAGATTGTTGTTAAGCGTTTATTGGGGGCCGCTCATCTTTTTGTTTTGTGTTGTTTCTCTATGGGAAAGTAGCCAGCTGGAAGCACAGACAGAGTTTCTCATATAAGAGCTGTCTTCTTTCAGTCGGGTGTGTTGTAATGCCAGAGTTTCAATGAGAGGCTGAATGGTGGGGAGAGATAATTCGGTGTGAAGTGATGGAATTCAACGTCTGCAGATCCAAGAAAATATTGAACGACAGGAACAGCTTTCTACAGTTTTGCTTCTGTTGCATAAAACGTCATCAACACACCCACTCACTCGCCGCTATATTCTCCCATGAGTTCACTTGAGTTTTACTAGAGAGCAGGCAGAAGAAGTTCAACGCAGAAATGTCTTTGAACAACAATTTTAATATGCACAAGACCTGATTAATGCTTTAACAAACACACTCTATCTTGCCTTGACAGCCACTGACAGACAGACAACTCACTAACAATCACAGTTCCATTGAACACACCCCTTGTAGCCATCAACACCTGAGCTTGGTTTGGACTTTGCACCCTATCCAAACACACTTCCTGACAAACATCGCCGTCCGCTCTGAGCGGACACACCTGTCACCACAGAGACACAGAGAGCCGTCACCAAGGATACAGGCCTGTCTTCCTGCTCCACGACGCTTTGAGTGGCGGCCCGCTCGTCCCCAGGGGCCCTAACGCAGCTGATGAGAGAGGGGGAGACAAAGAAGGGTGTAGAAAAGGCGAGAGAAAGAACTGTGTGTGGGAGAGGAGTGCAAATGGAGCCCTTCGATGTTCCTTCTTTACAGCTGACACATTTGTTCCCTTTAATGCTGCAGGACTGCTCAATCTTGGCAAGAGCTTAGCTGAAGCGACACTGGGACAGTTGGTGTTCAGTACAGTGAGCTAAACCTGCACTGCCTGGATTTGTCAGCAGGCTAATTTTCTCGGAAAACCCACCAGCAGCACAGCACTATTGGCTGCATCATTCCTTTGATTTGATGTTATCTTTGTAATTGATGTTTCAAAATAAAAGCAACGAGGCTCTGTAGTGAAAATGAAAGTGAAATATCAGTATCCTCTGTGCGACTGATGGCGTAACTGTGTGTGTGTGTGACTGTATCTGCTGTATGTGACAGTTCACATATGAATGTATTCCTGGAAACATATGGCCATATTGACGTGCAGGCACGCTCAGATGTTTCATAAAAACATAAAGACCTTGCTACTAGCCTATTCCTTTTACCGACGGTCACTCAGGGGAATTTGGCAGGAAGCATTTTACAACATCATACATTATAGAGCTCGGCCATCTATAAACACATTAAAATGGCTGGATATTGATGAGGATATGGACGGTTCACGGAAGCCCAACAAGGCTGTGAAAAATACAAAGGGAAAAATCAGAGATAAATTAAAACCCCAGCCATAAGTGTGTGTCAGTGCCAGTGTGTGTGTGTGCACTTTCAAAGAGACTACCTGTGCCCTGCCAAAGGCATTTTTGTGCTGAAGGCACTTTGAGGCTGCATCAGGCTCTTCAATCGCCTCTTAATCCTAGCAGTGTGGAGTGTGGCTGCTTTGAAGTGTGTGTGTATGTGTTTGTGCATGCGTTCAGGGTGTGTGTGCGTGTGTGTGTTTAAGAGAGGGGAAGTGGATCTGAAGGCGAGGCATGCACCGCTTACCAGAACTTAATTAATAATCTACAGTGGGAATCAGGCCAAACACACACTCTGAAAAAAAGGAGTAACAGGAATGGCGGAAAAAAGGGTGACAACTTGGAACAAACCCCACTGTCCCTCACCCGCACGCTCACACACACGCTTCGTGATATGCACACAAGTCAGTACACATCGATAGTTACCTACAGATATTTGCAAGTGAGTGAGAAAGTTGGTGTGTTGTTTCTGCCGATGTCTGTTCCCAGTAGTATTATTATTATTATTAAAAAAGCTTTTCCCAGCTCTGGACACAATATTGTCTCCACGTGGCGTTTTCTCCGACATGTTTCCAATCATCTCACATTGCATGAAAAGCAATCATGGTTTATCGGCATTGTCCTGAAGCTGTACTTAAAAAGAAGACATAAAATTGCGCTCAATACTTGGACAGGATATAGACGGACAAAAACAACGTGGAAGGTGAAAGGACAAGGGTATTAAACCACCAAGAAGCAGCGTGGGGTCATGGGAGTTCTTACCCTCAGTGTCATTACAGATGAAAATCTAACCGATGACCCAAATGAAACGCACTTGAATATAAAATATATTTCTCTGGTTTGAACACTGGTAGGAAAAATGTTGGATAATGTCAGCGCACAGCATATCTAGAACACAAGTCTCGTTGTTTTTAGATAATATCATGAAGAATTGCTGCATGTGAAATCTTTATGGTGAACACTATTCTCCCGGCACATTCTTTTCATGGTGTTCGGTCGTTCCACCCTGCACACAACTAGCTGTGTGCTGCACTCCATGGAGCCGAGCCGTGGAGTTAATTTCTCCCAAACAAAGCGCAAAAACCATTTCAAAGAGAGGCTTTTCCCCGTTGTTCCACCAAAGCCTTCAGTTTTAGTGGCAGCAGTATTTGTAAGCATTCAAAATGAAGCTCTGTTCACCACGCATGTCTCTCATAACAATTTGAGTTCAATCTGCCAACGAGGGAGAGCTGGGAGATGTTATTTGCTAGTTTGTCTGTAATCATTGCTGTCGTGCTGTGCTCGCCTGTGTATCCGTGTGTGCAAGGGAGAGAGTTTCTGCTGTAATGACAAGAGGCTTTATTTCCATTTCACAGTTTGCCATCACTGGCTGTCAGTAGTGATTCTCTTCATCCCTGCTGCTCAGTGTCAGTGCTGCATCGCACACAGTGCGGGAATAATGCATGGGCGCACACGCGCACAGACACACCGATAAACATACATCAAATACACACGCACACTTCATACCAAATGTTCAGTGATTACACACTGAACCAGCCAGTTCTTGGTATCAGAACACCAATTACATCCATTACCATCAGTCTGAGTGGGCTTAACATTTAACACACATCATAAGGTCCAGAGAAAAAAGCTATGAATGCTCAGTGGAAGGAGATGCTTGTAGAATCACAGATTGCTTTAACATACGCAGGTGGACAAATGTTTCAGTCTCGTTGTCCATGCACAGAAAAAGTCTCAAGTTTCATTTCAACAATTTTACTTTTTTCAATTGGTCATTAAACTTTGATTGACCTGTGACAAAAAAAAAAATAATCTGTCTTTCTAGTTTTCTGCCTTGTAGATCTCTCTTCCTGTCTATTTATGCCTCCATCCTTTTTTTAATCAACAAGTCTGCCTGATGTTTAGATCAGGAACTTAACCCCCAAAAACAGAGCCCAGTATCATGGTGTCCCACTTAAAAACTCAACTTCAAACCAAAGTGTAATCTATAGCGTGCAACAAGATGGGAGCTGCCTGATGCCATGTTTTAATGCGATTGAGAAAGTGTGTCGCTTCCCTCCCTCCTCTTGGATGACTTCAAAAAGTGAGCAAGGGAGCTGTGTGATGTTTTTTTGGGACGGCAGATCCTTTACTTTGACTCTTTCATGTGCTGGGTGACTCACTCACTCTCTCTCTCTCTCTCTGCCTCCCTCTCTCTCTGCCGCTGGGCCTGATGGTGCACTGAGGAAACGAGGAGCTCACATAGGTCTGGGCATGCGTACACTCGCACAAACACACAACATGTGTTCACACAAGAGCAGTCTCTGGTGCATTAAATTGCTTTAATGTGTGTTTGCGCATCTGCTGTGATGTAAACACACTCGCAGCAAACCGACACAGAGCTCCAATAATCCGAATGCCCCCGCACTGAACATCCTAAACTTTACACCCTTTCTCCTCTTAAATCTGATTCTCCACTCCCTCTCTCCCATCTCTTTGTCTCCCAGTTAGTCTGTCAGTGAGGTGAATGTGAGCCCTCTTTGATCATCCCTCAGCTTGTGTTTCTCTCCTCCTCGCCTAATCCATGACCGACTGAATAATGTGATTTGGTGTATCTCCAAATGGCAGAGGACCAACCTAATAAGTCAGCAGTGACAGGGGGCAAGGGAGATGAACAAGACGTGGCTATGACGACAACAACAATGACAACAACCTTGTACCACCATCTTCTGGCTGAGAGATAGAACGGTACACATGGATTGAGATGGACGATTTAATTATTGTAAATACATCTTTCCGCTCATAGAAAGATTTCTCTGTGTCTTTAATCTATCTTTGTTTATTTATCTCATGACCTTGAGGATGTTCTCATTCTCGATAAATAAAAGTGGAGAACAAACCCGAACCACTTTCTGCACACTGCAAACAAGTGTAGTGCCGTGTTGTGGGGGGGTGGCAACTTGTGTGAAAATTTAGAAAATCTGCTGTGCACGTTTTGCACCAAAAAAACGCTTTGGGTGGTCTGTTCACAAGTGCACAGCCCTAAATATGAATGTGAATGCAGCCAGAACACACTGAAGACACATTAAGATCCAATCAGTCAAACCACATTTGAGCAGGGCCAGAGACACGTGTCCACGCATGGGAAATTGTGTAGATGCATCTCCAGCCACATAAAAAGACCGCCTAGTCGGCTGTGTGCATGGCACAACAAACAAAAAGTTATATACAGATGATTTTCTTGTGCCAAACAACTTAAATGAGGTTTTGAAGTCTGATGTACCAAAAAGCAGCTGCAGGCGTCTACTCCAGCTGCATCCCTGAGCACAAACAAGTTTTTTTTTTCCTCTTTCAAACAACTTGTGATGGTCGCTTAAAAAAAGGGAGTTTATTATTTACTCCTCAGACAAAATCAATGTGTGTAGGGAGATAAAATCTGCTCTGAAATGATCATTTGAGACATGAACAGCAAATCCTGTCAACTGAATCAAGATGCAAGAGGATCGTAGATCTATATCTATATAGGGCAGCGAGGCTCATGAAATAATCCCAAAAGTCAATCTTTGCATGTTCCTTTTTGATGATATTTATTGGTTATTTTTAGCTTTAATCTGCTTTTCGGACTTAACTGTGGACACATTCCTGAAATTTTCTAGGGGGGGGGGGGGCTATAAAACATTTCCCAGGGATCTGCTGCTTTAAACTCTGGAAAATCTTTTAGAGGAAAACCTCTGAATTTGTGGATGAGCTAACACTATATCCTCAAACCGAAATGTAAAACAGAGGCCTTCAGACCTGAGCGCTACAGTGCACAGCTTGTGTGTGTATTTGTATGTGAGTGAGCGTGCTGTCGTGACTTTCATGTCTCTGTAATCACGTGGTGTGCAAGGCTAGGGGGACACTGGTGCTGTGACACTATGAGCACCGATTGGCTACTGCGTGCCAAAAAGCTGATTTCTCATTGGCTGACGTTTGCCTCCAGGTGGTTTTGTCACACTTGGTTAGTGTTTGATGAAATGCCCTGTCCCTTTGATCTGAGGGGAAAGTAGACACGCACGCAGGCACGCACTCGCTCTCACTCACTCACTCACACACACACACACACACACACACACACACACACACATGTACTGTATTTCGATGCCATTGACATAATGCATTTCTTGCCCCTGACCCTAATCACCCTAATCATCACAATTAAATGCCCCAACTCCAGCCCTGACCCTGACCTACATCTAACCCAAATGGCTGTAGTATATGCAAATATACCAAGTACACCTAGCACACAGACCATTTGCAGATCTAATCTCTCTCCGCAGTTCAAAGAGCCGCACTCTTCAGACGAAGTGTAAATAGGAGTTCAAGGTTCCAGACGTTATTCAGGCCTCCAGATCTTTTGTTGCACATGATTTCCCATCTCTGCTGTTGACAAGCAGTGTGAGGTGAAGAGGTTCAACACAAAGGCCTTTTCTTTAACAAACTTTTAATTTCTAACTTGTGTTTAATATGCTGCAGAGCACACGGGGCACCGTGTGCAGTGTGCACATGCATGCGTGTTATTCCCAAACTTCCTCAAATTCTAGACCTGACTTCTGGTAAGGCCGACTCTTTATTGGAAGCCCTAATGTTCTAGGCTTTGCCACAACTTGAAGGCAGAGGGAGGGACGTGGGGAAAGACAGATGAATGGCGAGGGTATGGAGGGGAATAAGAAAGTTAGATAAGGAGCTGGTGTGAGTGAGAGGCAGGATTCATGGTAACTCTGGCCCAGAGATGAGGCGTTTTTATCAGGCACAGAGGCAGCTTCACAGGCCCCTCAGTGGAGCACAGAGATTGGGAGGTCTGTGCACATTTATTCTAACCCATGAAAACACACGCTGACACACACACACAGAAAATCACCTCCACACCTTCTCAGCCTACCTCCATCACTTTTCCATCTCCCCTCCTTTCTGTTTGGTGAAGCTCAAATGCATAGAACTATCTTAACATCTGATGTTATCTTCCCTGATATTCTTTTTCTCATTATTTTATTCCAACAGCTCCAACCATCTCCTCGCAAAACATCCCCCATCTCTCAGTATCCCTCTCTGTCTTCCCCTTAAACGCCTGCGTCTTTGATGAGAATCCATTCATGGATTTAATGGATTTCTCCAGCCTTTTTTCCAGGATCTGGGCGATGTGTTCAAAAAAAAAAAAAAAAAAGGGAAAAGCTGGCCTGCCCAGCTCTGCTTCTAAGAGCACAGTGGACTGCATAGGACAGCATTTCTGTCTGCATCAAAAGAATGAGAAATTTTCAGCTTACAAAACAGGGTGAACAAGTCAATATGGATCTGAGGCCTGGCTGACTTCAATCCCATGTGAGCCAAAAAAAGAGCAATGAAGTCGTGAAACTTTTCACTGCCCACTCCGAGCTCAAACTTGGAGTCAGATTTGACAGTAGAAAGTAAAACATTCAACCTTTGGTTAGCTTTTTTTAGATGCTTGCACTTTCGGCTGACAAAAAAGGATGGAGAAATCATTTATCTCTTCCATGAAAAAGTGAAACTAGCACATTGGCGATATCGTAATCAGTTTAAATTCAGAAGTTAATTCTCACTGCTTTGAATCCACTCCAGATAACTGAGATTTCACCAGGTAGGACAAAGGAGAGAAGAGAAACAAATTAAAGTGTGACAAAAAAAGGCAAAATAACTTTGGGCATTTAAACTGCCTTCATGTTCAAAAGAGGGGCCGGTAGGAAACAGCATAATTTCTTCAAATTAAGAGTACCCTTGGATCTCTCTCCCCTCAGTACCCCTGGTTCTGTGTGCCATATGGAGCCAAAATGGCTGCCTGGGTACTTTGGAGGTCCCTGCATTCCGGGGCTAATGCTGCGCAGCTGGCGTGGGATGGTGTCTAATGAAAAATACTCTCTTTGATGGGCCCTGCAGAGGGATTAGGTTCTGATCAACACCACCTTAGGTCAGCTTCCTGCTAGACCAGCATAAGATTATGGGTGATTTCCCAGCTGTGGGGCCAGTTTCTGTCATGGCGAGGAGAGCAAATATGACACAGAAAGGGAGAAAGAAAGAAAAAGTGGGGGACATCAGGAGTTTTAATTGAAGCGCTTCCTGGTTCACCAAGATAGCAAAAAGCAAAGCTGGACAGAGCCTTTGCTGAAACGCTGTGGCTGGTTTTCCTCTTTGACCGACTCTTAAGTTCAATCCTTCAGTAGTACGCATTTCAAAAAAGTACCATGATGCTAAACAGGTAAACAAGAAGAATTACTTTCAAGCACTTCTAAAAAAAAAAAGTGCATTCAGTGTAGATTATCTCATTAAACTCTCTTTCGGAATCTAGAAAAACGATAAGTAACATGCAGCATTTTAATCAGCGGTCAGCACAGAACCCCTCAATGACACTGAGCCATCTGTTGGTGTTTCTGAGAACACAAACTTCTCTGTGGTGGCATCACATGAGAGCAGATCTCAGCTACAGTGGCAAACCCAGGGAAGCCTGCCTACCTCCCCTGGGAAAGGCCGTGGTTCAGGAGGTAGAGCGGGTCGTCCACTAATTGCAGGTGGTGGTTTGATCCTCCACGAGAGTCTTTTAATAAGACATTTAACACCAACCGCTCCTGATCATCAGGTCAGTGCCGTGCATGTTTAGCTTGCTGCCATCCACTCGCGAGTCTGTGTGAAATGTAAAAGCCTTTGGATGAAAGCTTTATATAACTAGTCCCACTCACACAGACAAACAGGATCTATTTTCACTATCAACACTGGTATATATAAAGATGACATTCTTCTCTGACAAACATCTATCTGAGGAGGCAAACTGAGGAAAACAGAACAACTATGTGAAAGGAAGAAAAACATGTTTTTTTTTTCAAAAAGGTTGAACAAAATATTTCAAAAACAAGGCAAGAATACACCTTTCAGACTGTGGGTACAAGGTGACGCCTGCCTCCATCTAAAAACTGAACCTGAAGGATATAACCACATAATGGCCTTTTCTTGACCCCAGTTTTCTTCAGTTTTTCGCAGTATTCTAATGGAACCTGACCGAGTGTCATCTTTTACCAAGCCCCCACTCACCTTTTCCCGAGCAGCATTGCTCTCCAGCAGGTGGCCCCTCTCCAGGTCAGTGCGGATGCGTTCCACCTCAGAGCGCTGGCGGTCCAGGGCTGCCTCCTTGTCCAGGAGAGCCCTCTGCTTTTCCTCCTCCCGAAGCAATACCAGCTCTGCCAGCTGCTGCTGATGCTGGGTGTGGGTCCCCTGGAGCTCATTGCGCAGACTTGACAACTGAGCTTCCAATTCTGAAATTGTCTGCAAAGAAACAAACACAAAGGTGTTTTGTGGCTATAGGTAAGGGATATTAATGAATGCTCAGCAGGCTTCTTGAGGCTATAAGAGGCAGAGGTCAAGTTATTCAGGACTGAACAGGGGTGTTCAGTCCTGTACATAAAGCTTTCCCCCTAGTATTGGCATCACTGAGGATGCATTTTAATACCAGGTCTAGCTGTGCCAGTATGACTAATTCAGATGAAATGAGGAACAGGCCTTTAAAACATTTCACACAATTTCAAATTACAAGATTTAGTTAAGAGGCCTCGCAATACGCTGGCAACCAGCATGCCTTCTCTCTATCCCAGCGTCAGCTCAGTTTGTCTCCAGCCCCCTCCAGGATCCTTTGCACGATCGATAAAGAATGGATGGATGTAAAACGAGTAAAGACGAGACACTGAATGGCATTCACTATGAAACAGGGCCATCCATGTTACAGGAGGACGTCACGGTCCTAAAATAGATTTTTATTTGTGGTGCATAAAGGGCTGAACATGCATTACATTACATATAGCAGTATAATCCAATAATTCCCCAAATTGTAATAATAATATAGTGACGTGTAGGTGGCACTGAAGGATGGAATACAGCTGTAGTGTTTCACCCTTCACGACCTACATTGCATGTGTGCCACAGCTATTGCACATCCTCCCTCCCTCCCTCTCTTTGGTTTACTTTCTTTCTCACTTTGGTTTGCACTGTGAGCTCAAAAAAAAATGAAGAAGTGGGGGGCCCCCCCCCCCCCCCCCCCCCTTCCTGAAAGCCTGGGCATCCGAGGACAGCGCCATGTTAAGGCAATCAGACAGAAAGTGTCTTAAGTCTTTTTTAGCGGGCACTGGGGAGAATTAAAGCGACTTCAAAGGAGTGTCACAAAAACAGGCAGCTGCTGTGGCGGGGTGCTATACCCCCTCCTACACTGGCACACACAGACAAACAGGCACACATGATCGAGCTGTCACACACAAAAACAATGATATGTATGAATGTGGCACGTTTAGAGAACGAGGTAAAAAAAAAAAGAAGGAAAAACAAACTAATGCAACCTTCTACTGTATCCCTATGTCCCATTCCCCTGTCTGCCAACATTACCAATCTCTCCACTCTGCTTGTGCCTTCAAGGGCAAGCAGCTATCAGATCTGAGCCCACAAGACTCTTTAATGTATAATTCTCTCTTTAACAAACATGGATGATCTCTCCTCCAAAAAATCTTTTAATAAGTGCGAGTATAATCTTGCAGAACGGAGACATTGGCGGTGACACGTCAGGAACTCAGGAGGCCAAAAGCGCACGTTTCTCTCGGATGTGAAATGAGCGCAGGTGCTTCAGCGGGACATATTTTACCATGCTGGTGTTAGGCTTTGAGCAGAGGCAGCTCTCGGTGACAATAGGGAAGTGTCAAAGGAAATACACCAGGTTACACGGTGGCAGCTAAGATGACAAAAGACTGGCAGGGGAGACGAGCGAGACGCTGGCGGACGGACTGCATGTGTTCAACAGAGAAAATGTCACAAAGTCACAAACGCGGATGTAAAATACTTCACTGCGTTTACATCTTCGTTTCGATCGTTTAGATCTTCTCATCAAGACATTTTAAAATTCTGTATTACACAGAGGTTACATGCTAAAGAAATGCCCACTCTTCGACATTTAATGAGTGTAGTTACACAGACAAGTTATACTTGTATGTGATTTAACCGACAAGATAAATGGCATATTTATCTAACAGTAATAATTAAGTTCATTTTAAGAAGGGCGCTGTAGATTATGTAGAACAGTGTGCATTTTAACATGTAACAATGACATGAAGGTGACAGATGGGTTGGGGGACCTTTCCCACAGTCCATAATATGTTTAAGCAAACAAGGGTGGAACTGATGACATTTATAATAGCTGTATTCCATCTACGCATGCCAGTCCCATTATCCTGGCTCACAGACACACCTAAATGGAACAGAGCCATACTTTAATCATATTAGTTACACCTGTGCTCTTCCTGCAGCGACGACTCAAACGTCTTTAGTTTGACTTGAGCAGCTGGAAAATTTTTTACTTAGAACTCTGTTAACCTTTGATGAAAGCCGTCTTGAAGGGCTCTGTATCTCAACAGTGTTGAGCTCCTACAGCTTCTTCAGTTCATGTGTTCACCGTGGTGAATGCCACCATGGATAGTTTTTGTACACAAGATGCTGACAAGCACCTGACACCTGACTTCACAAGATTGCATGCATGCATTTACATCTCGGGCCTTTAAGTGTAAGCAGTATAACTGACGTGCACATGTGTAGGATACCTGGCTGAACCAGGCGGACTGCTGTAAAGAACGTTTCACTCTCGTCAGTCAGATAAAAATCTGTCTGGCTGAAATCCAAGATGTGATGTATGCACATACTAAATGGCTTCATGGTGTGGAAAGAGAGAATGCTGTAACTCTCGACACATCACAGAGCGTCAGTGCACGCTCACGACTTCGCCCATGATCAATCGTTCTGAATGGGGGGAAAAAAACAGCTGAGTTCTAACACAAATTCTCAGATGTTTGTGATGAAATCATTTAAAGAATCACAGTGACATGCCAGCTCAGTGGGACTCTCCTCCACTGCTGGAGATCACTGAGTAACAAGACGAGACTCGCTTGACAGTACCAGATCTCAGGGACCAATCATTCGGTAAATGACAATACACACAAGCCCTGAGACAATCGCTGTCCGCACTGGTCTCGCTGTCTGCCTTGTTCTCGTCATCTCAAATCCTCTTAGCTTTGACTTTGACTGTCATCACCCTCTTTATTTGACTCATTTTAATCACGTACTTAGTATTGAAACGCTTTGAAAAATTGACAGCATCATTATTTAGTCCATCATAGCCCAGAAGAAAGACCTCACAAGACTCTCGCTCTCTCCCATGCTGTTTGAAGTCCAGATGGTGTGTATGCTCCTTCAGAAAAAAAGGACATAATTATTCTGGAGACTAACAGCCATAAAATGAGTTTTGAGGAGGAGCTGGTGTCAAAAATATAAAAATGTTGTGTGTTTTTTGCACATAAAAAACAAATGCTGTAGATTCATAAATAATGCTGAGTTTCTGAAAATTAATACAAATCTGCAACAGTGATTGTTTTATCATATAATGGAATTAGCAAAGTACCTTTTTGTGGTTTCAGTGTAAGGTGGTTTTCCTATTTTCAACAGTCCACGAGTGTATGCATACATTTTAAAGGTGAGGAAAAAACAAATGTCGCTGCACTGTATTTTGAGCATGTTAGAAGGTGACGGTTTTTTGGATCCCCCCCAAAATGCTCCATGAAACTCCTTCATCCTCTGGGGGGCATTCAACCAATAGAACAAAACAGTACCCGCTGTAGGGCAAACATATTTCATCAGCAAGACGTTTCATCATCCTGGACTCACAGCCAAACTCAAAGCTTCCTTTCACGCTTTGGTATTAAAAAAGAAAAGATTTAAGAAATACTTTTTAGGAGAAAGGCAATACTCAGGTTCACCAGACTGGGAATGGTGAGTTAATCCCCTGAGTCGGTGAGAAGCCAACAACACAGCAGGCCTGAAAACCAGCTGCTTCAATTCATTCATTAGAGATTTCATAACATGGAACGTATGAGGTTCAATCAGCAGAGGAAAGAAAAGATCATTTAAAATGTGTGGATGCGATCATCCTGCAAACGAAGTGAGAAGTCAGGAAGTCTTTATGACGTGCAGTGCTCACACAGTGGGTGAGGTCAGAGTTCCTTGGAAAACAAACTTTAGCGGGATCGGGACAATGTGTCTCTTTGTTTGCTCTTCCCTCCAGTTGCTGCTACGACTCATTGGCTCCCCTTCTCAAAGACAAGGCAAGAGTCAGGAATGCTATTTATTGCTGTCCCCCCACATCAAGGGGATGAGTGGATATTACTCATCCTTGGAAGTGTGTGACAGACTGTTGCTGTTCTTTTTGCCCGAAAGAAACTCCAGGAAGACAAGGTGCGTGCAGGATTTAGGCAGAAAAATTTAATGAAGCTCAATTGTCAGAGAAAACGTGTGTGTGTGCCTGTTACTGACAAAGCACTTGATCATAATTTTATTGTCCGTCTCACACATCTGGTGGGATTGTTTTGTTTAATGGGCTGTGAAATGTCCAAGAATCACAGGGTGAGCGAAGAAGAGAAGCTGTGGCATATGCTGGAAAGGACGTGGTCTGTGTTTTCTTCAGGCAGCATCAAAATGCAGCTTTTTTGAAATTTTTCACAGCAGCTTTATGTGTCTAAAAAAATGCCAGCGAAGGGCCACATTAGCTGTGGTTTAGTATCAGTGGGAGAGATAAAGAATTCTCAAGGGGTAAACAACCTTGGTGATGCAAAAGTGTTTAATAATAAGTGGATTTGCTCAATATAAAAAAAAGCTCATCTTTAATACATTATCTGCTGGTGGGGTGTCAGCTCCTTGTCATTTTAGCAGCACATCCATGGAACAGTGCTCACACAGGTAGTCAAATCAACTCACATCCCTGGTTTCTGAGCACTCACAATCCTGTCCTCCATCTTTCCGAGGCCCGAGTGAAAATTCCTGTCGCTTTAACATCTGACATTAGTTGGGCATGTGATCGCTGCTCAAAATGCTGCACAGACAAACAGAAATCGAGAATATCAGATGAGGGCAGGGGAAGTTTGTTTTCTGTCACCTCCTGAGATTTGCCAAACGGCGTGTCATTTTGACACGACTTGGACAGCATGTTATCGGCTGTTATCGTCTCGTTGTGATAGCACCTCAAGAAAACCAAATAACACACTGGCTGGTGTCACCAGTGGTGTCAAATACACTTTCCCCAAAAATATTAGAAAAAGGAAACATTAGCTATGGAAAGAAAAAACAGCATTTCTATATATTTCACACTGCTGTTTTAGAAGGCAACCAGTACAGCAGTTTACTGGTGGACTGGTTGATATTTTGACATTTGAGCCAGTGGTCATTTTGTACACTAAAGGTAACATCCCATATTGTTTCACCAACCAAAATTAAAATGTCATCAAAGAATACAACAAAAAACAAAATGATAAGAGTTTGGCTCATTTCTTATTTCTTCAAATATCAAAGCATTTTACAAGAATAGGATTTCACCTGCGATACAGTGGAGAAGCCTTTTGAATTTTCATTTTTTTTGTTGGTAGCGGGAAGTGTAAATGATCTCTGAATCGGAATGATCGTGACAAATGCTGAAAATATAAAACGTACAACAGTTTCCGCGTTCGTTGCGATCTCTTTCGGTGTGTGGCACCATTTGTTCTCACATTTAGTAGTGAACACAGTTTGTCAACAGATTTTAAATATGTCGCCCGCTAATGAAGATGACATATCCATTTAATCGGAAAGCTCGCAGATTTGAATATATCCCCAGTTGGGGCTGCTATGTCAAATGGTTTCCCACAGAGCATCAAGCTAGCTCACGCCGCAGAGAGGCGAAAGCTGAGCGAGGAGCATGATATGAGGACCTGCTGCTGGTTTGGCTAAATGGAAACAGAATTATTTCTCAGTGTCAGCAATGTCCAATAATACAGACACCAATGTCATGAACTCATTGTGGCCATCTGTGGTGGGATGAGGGAACCACCACTGCTTTCAAGGAGGGAGATGGATACCTGCGGTGAGAGGGGGATGCCATGCGGAGATGCAGTTCGGTGGGAGCACAGGGCGCTTGCCGCTGGTCCATGACCGTACAGCGGAAAATAAAGGATGTCAACCCGGGGATTTGGAATAAAAAGTGGGATTTCAATGCAGCAAGTTTGTTTTCGGAGTTTTAGGAATTCCAGTTGTAACACTACAAACCTATGCGGCACAATTTTTTTAGAATTTTAAACTTTGTTTTAAGCACAGCATTGTTTTAACCAAAACAAAAAAACAACAAAATGATTCTCATACAGAAAAATTTAAATTCATACATTGTACGTTTGCGGCTAATATTTCGTAATCTATAAAACGATTCCCTTTCTATATTAATCTCTGCGCAGTTTCAAGTAAAAAAAAAAGTCACTCAACCCGCTGTGATTTTGAAACCCTTGGAAAACGTCAATGGGCAACATACAAAATGGTTGTCCATGGGCGAGCGGTGGGTCAGCATGTCTGTGTGTGCGAATGAGGATCAGTGGAGACCCCCTACCTGGGCATCGCGCTTCCTCCACTCCTGGGTGTGCTGTTGGTGCTGTTGCAGGGCGGCCCTGGCCTGCCTCTCCAGGCTGCTCACCTCCCGCTGGCGCTCCTGGACCAGGCTGTCCTTTTCCGCGCTATGCTGTTGCTGTAGCCGCGTCCTCTCTTGCTCGTGCTGCATGCGCTGCTCAGCCATCTGATTGGACAAGCAGGCAAAGAGAGACTTCATCAGCCAACACACACTCAGAGCAACCCTGTCGTCATGACAACTTGTCCATCTACCTATCCATCCATCCTTTCTTCGTCCTACTCCCTCTATCCCGTCCCTCCACCCAGAGCACCCACGTGCCCAACCAGTTTGGTGAAATTGGTAAGCAGTTGGGGGAAAAGAAAGGCGAGAAAGTTTCTCCGCTTCCTCGCGTTGTCAGAGGACAACATGATGTGATGTGTTTACATCTGGCTGGGTTCCCCCGCCCTCCCACCTCTCCTGCCAATTGTACCGACTGGCCCACTCCTCTCTCTTTTTAAATCTGTCCCCTACCCCTATTCTGCGATCGGCATATAAAAGAGCAGCTACTTTGGGCTACGCATACAAGCTGGCAGGGGTTAGCCATCTGGCTGCAGTAACTACCCGATGCCCCATGCTAGGCGCCTGACAGCATGCGAAAATCGGCTTAGGCAATGACTATGATGTTCATTATAGACCCTGAATCAAAAAAAGAGGAAAAAAAATGGAAAGGAAAAAAACATTTACATTACTAAATTTTAAAAATTGAAATAATGGGAATATACCTAGTTTATGCAGCAGAAATCAGAACATAGTTAAGCGTCGGTATACCCCAATCTATTAGAAGGCTCTGTATAGACACACAGACTGCTGTCTCACCAGAATACAACAACTACACAGAGTTGAGGGAGAAAGCCCAAATTTTCAGACTTATTCATCCTGTCAGCTGAAGCAAGTCTGTTTCCCAGTGTAACTGTGAGCGGAGTCACCTGCTGAGAGGTGAGCTTTGCCAGCAGAGCTCCAAGCCCCGAGCCTCCAAGCCTTTCCCAGGCTCCGTTCCATTCCCACTCCCCCATGGCGGGGGAACCAGTGACCCCCACACCATCCCGCCGTGCAGCTCCAGCCGGAGCCTTGAAAGGACAGCAGGGGCCTGGGGCCCATTCGCCTCCCTGCTTTGAAGCTAATCCCCTGCACATTGTGCTTGACGGCACCCTACCTGGCCTGCCCGAGAGGTGGAGATCCAGTCTCTATGTCCTGTGCTTGTTCTAGCCACGGCCATATATTCGGACATTGCATGCTATTCAGAGCAGGTGATGAATGAGGGGCTATCTACAGGAAGCCAGATTCTGTCTCTAGCACTAAGAGCTGGACCACAATAGACACTTCATTTTGGTCGCCAAGAATTTACCCTTCGGCTTTTTGTAAAGCTGTGTTTAATGTCCTGAAAAAAGGCCAATTGGAGGATTTATGGCCGGATAAAAATGTATTTTATCTCTGCGGCTCAGTTAGTGGCATGGCAGACAAATACACAAACCCACTCAGATACGGCATAGCCTCAAGCCACCTTTTTTTAAGTACACAATAGAACATCACAAAGCTACATGCAACAAATACGATGCAAAATGTGGGCAACATTCTCCACATGAAGATACTGGCAATGCTGATGTCGCCTACGGAACACTCCACTAAAAAAAGAACCACGCACCGCTTTCTCCATTCAAGGGCACAATAGATTCAGATCAGATCCAGAGCCAGAGTATGTCGTCCCATATGGATTGTCAGAGTCATTCACTTAAATCACAGTTGATTGATAAGCAGGCAATTGCTTCGAGAACTCCCCAGCAGGACAGCAGGACATGCGGTAACAGAAATAGTTTGAGGATGTCCTAGCTGACAGTTCGCTCCTGTTAAATGTCTTGGGCCAAGGGGATTTTGGAGGCAAGAGGGGATCTGAGGTGAATCGAAGACGAAGGAATGGACAAGATAGATCCATTGTGAGAAAAGCATCATAAGGAAAAGGCGCAGAAGAGATGACAGTAAGCAGACCCAGCGAGGAGCCTGGTTGTGACATCACTCAGCGCTAGCGTGCAGTGGAGGATGCTGGGTGCTGCGGTTCTTAAAGGGACCGGCGTGGCACTTATGAGGGATGGCGGTTATAGCACAGCTTGGTGCCACAGATACAGAGTGGGTCGGGTGTTACTGCACAGCACGACTCCTGTCAGCCTAGGCTGACATGGTTGTGTGTATGTGCATTGTACGTATTGAGACGGGACAGTGAGGTAATGGGCTTTTGGCCACCACAGGGGGGATTTCTGAAATGTTTGGGAAGGAGGAGGGATAAGGAGGGTGTAGAGGAGAGCAGAACAGAAGGCTTGTCTGGTCTCAGCAGGGGAGGCTGGGGGAGTGTTTTGGTGTGTGGGGGGGTAAACCTCTTTTTCCTCACTGTAGGGCTTGAACAGAAGATGGCCAGTAAGTGGTGCCGGATATGGATGAATTTGGCTGTGACTACTTTACTGTTTACTATCCCAATCAAACAGTTGGAGTATGCAGCTTTATTCAAACAACTCTCAAGGTCATGGCTGCACAGCGGCCATTTGACCTCACTACGTCACTCCGCAACGTCAAGAAGCAGGACTGTGTCAGGTCAGCGTGATGTCAGCTGATAAACAACTCCTTCACACATGGCTCACTGTTTGAGGTCTCACTGAAGCTGCCCTTGAGGGGATGCTCTCTTGTGAGCATCTGAATGGACAAACTTGACCACTACAGTCTTGGGACACCGATCTCTCTGTGAAGGAGTGGAGGCATACGTCATGTGGACAAGGAAGATCGGATTCATACAAAGGAGCTCACGCTTGTGAGTGCAAAGTGCATAGAATGTGCACACAGCGTAAAACAACTGTTCTCCCAGTAACTTATGAACAATCTCACATCTTTATACACATTAATTCTCTTTGTCTACCTTTCTAACTGTGCAGCTAATGTCACATCAGCACCATCACAAAGACAGGTTCTTTGTCTTTAGATGTTTATACAGTGAAGACCAAAGCTTCCTGATGTGCTGCTAACCCTGTGTGGCTGTCTTCAACTGTCAACTGTACCCCCACTCTGCGTAGCAGCCGATGATAATAGTCTCTTGATTATTTTCTGTGAAGCTGATGCTGATCTGTTTTTTCACATGAAAGAAAAAAACATGCCACTCCTCAGAGGAGTCATAAAAACATGATTTTAATGCAATATCGAGATATATTTATGTCCTAGCATGTAATAACAAAACACAATTTAACTTGTTCCAGACAACTCTGGCTAAAAAATATTTCTTTTGAACGGTTCCACACTTGGCACATGTGATGTCAAAGGCACAAGGAAGTGCAGTGCAGAATCAACATAAATGCACTTTGGTTGCTGTAGTTCATGTATACTCAGAATGAGAGATTTAATTGATTACCCAGAGGGCTGCAGAGTGCTCCATGGATAGAATTAATCCATGCTATCTGAATTGCCACCACAAGTATGAGTATGCACACGTACACTAAAAAGAATTTAAATATGCACAAGGTTGCACAGAAGGAAGAATGAGTCAGACTCATTAGAAGCAGCAAAGTTTGACTTTGCACATGGAGCCGTCTCTGCCCCTTTGCTGATCAATGACAATGGGGCCAGAGGGTCGGACAACTTATTCCTTCTTAGTAAGTATTCTCAGATTTCTATCAGGATGTGCACTTGCAGCAAAAGTGAAAAATATATCTTTGAGTTGCCTTTTTCGAAAAAGATTTGAATAAAGTGCATACAATATACATCCAAATAAAATGTTTTCTACTACCCACAAATGCCAAAGCTACAAACACAGCTGTCTGACCATGGAATCAGTCTCCAGTATCCTCCAATCTAGAGCAAATTACACGCAGTGTCAACTCTATCTGGCCTGGAAATGAGTGCTAGCATGCTTATGAACTGATAGGCTGAGCGCTTGTTTGCTGCTGAGAAGTCGATCATCTTGAGGATACAGATGGAAAATAGACTTTTGACATCAGTTACTGTACAGTGTCAGCAGCTTCTGTCATGTGATCATTCTGTTTCATATGGGGCCACACACATTGTTGTACGTAATTTAAATTAAAGAATAATGTACCATTGATTTATTTATTAACAATCCAGGTATATATGACTTCATATTTCTTCAAGTCATATTGTGCAATTATTTCCAATTTTAAGCTTCATGATTTTCCTCATTTTAATTTCCTGTCAATGCCCAGCATTGCACATACAGTTATTAATCTTATATGCCAATTAATAGGTGGAATTGGAGAATTGGTTGTTTGAGTATATTTCGCATGTCATTCAATGAAAGTAGGAATTGTATGCAGTAAAAATAAATGAGCTCAAAGTGAAATATAATGCTTCCTACAATGAAACTGGCTCTCTCTGATAACATCCATTTCCCTGGTTTAATTGAATCTGATGCTCTGCAAGAGATGTCCTCCTATCAGCAGATAGATTTCAATGAGTTGTAAAAAAAAAAAAAAAACGGTTACTAGACTCATAATCGAAGGAGAGGGATGGAGATGAGATGATAAGGCGACACAGCATCTGCCATGCAGATTGCATTAGTTTTCAATTGGCAATATTTAAGATATTTATTGAGCCGCAATTTAAGCTTAATCTAAAGCGTGAGGCTTATCATGAGAAATAAATCAGGCAGAACAGATGGGGAGGAATAACATTACAATTCCAAATGGATGTCAGTCCCCTTGGGTCCATTGGGCCAAGTGTTCACTGATAATGTTGAAAAGATAACATGTCATGGTGGGAGCGAGAGGAGAACTCTTCCCTTCTGGATACAGCAGCAACACAGAAGACACATACACACCTGCTGCTCGGATTTCTCCCTAAGAGCATCGATTTGTTGGGAGAAGTCTTTGTCCATTTTCTCCCTGATGGACTTGGAGCGGATCAGGTCCTCCTCAACCTTCTCCATCTGGAGGCATGAGAGGAGGAAAACAGTCAACACTTTTCCATCTGACCATATGGAATTTTAGTAACAGCACATCAATATATTAATCTATATATAAATCAGTTTAATGTTACATTTAGCATTAAATATGTAATACCAGCAGTTCACAACAGTTCACATATTTACGGTTGAAAGAAGACAACCGTACGCACTGTTTGTGGGGAAAATGGATTGAACATTATTTCAACACTTTATCTTAACTCACTTTTCTTGCAGCCAACCGTTTTTACATTTTGTTTTCAGGTGATGATAATCGACTACAATTGGAGAGGTAATCTACTGAAACGCCTCTGCATCTGGGCTGTGTGTAACACTCAGGAAGTGCTAAATGTGTTCTGATTAATCCATTTAAAATGCCGAAGCCTGCTTTGAACTG
>JAFBJW010009048.1:0-34288 GCA_016785235.1 Pseudorhombus dupliciocellatus | reverse complement strand
GGGATGCTGATTTTAAAATGAGGGAAAGACAGATGGAAGAAGGGAGTGATAGAGATAATCCATTTAGATATAACACCATCTGAAGACAGAGGGAGTGAGATGATGAGAGGAAAGATGGAGGGATGAAAAAAGGAGAGTAAAAGCTTCTTTTGAAGTACTTTCTGTAACATTAAAGCCTTAGCAGGATAACGTGATGGAGCGATGCACAAGTGTGCTGGAGAGGAGTAGAGGAGAGGGAAAGAGGCAGAGAGGATGACAGGGATGCAGAAGAGACTGCTCCCCTCTCCAGTGGCTTTGATGTGGGCTGAGAATAAAGTCAGATTGGAGATTGGGATGCCAGGGGCTCAATGGGGAAAGAAGGAGTGAGCAAGAGGATGGGAGGATAAGAACAAGAGAGAGGAGTGGGAGGAAGAGGAGGAAAAATAGACCAATGCAGACATTTCCCAAGCACTGAAAAAGAATACATATTACTTGGTGCCCAAGTTTGAAAAAAAGAACACCTTCCTGTTGTCAGTCGGCCAGTGCGATGCATTCATGGTACAAGGCAAAGAGAGCATCCAAGAATGCTGTTTGGTTTAAGATTTATACTTATTCCATTTTGTGCTGGAGAGTTCCACCCTCCATGACCTTGAATGCAATATGTCTTTTCACAATAATGGAAAACAACTAATGAAAAAAACTAATTGGCAACCGTAACTTGCTAATGTACCTGACACACATTGCTGTAAAACATTAAGGACCACACTCGGAGCTGCCTTGTCAATACAACACACACACACACACACACACACAGCATAGCCACAAAATGTTTAACAAAAACGCCCATAGCCAAACTGACTTGTAAGACAGCATCACAAGTTTACAGCTGAGTCCATATTGATCGGAGAACTATCCAAAAAAGCGGCAGCCCACACGGCGCGGAGCGCTCATCGTGAGGCTGGCCTGCTGTACTAATTAGTCTGGCTGCTTAATGCGTGTGACCTGCTCTGCATCGAATGCCCACCAAATAGGAAGTAAGGTCAAATTGTGATAGCGGAGAAATGAATGCACCCGGGTAATGAGCAGGATTATGAATCATTTCATTGGTTTGGAATGACTAAGTGAGTGAAAATGGCCTGGGGCTGATTATGTTCTTGGCTCTTCCATATAGATTTTTCACTATAGGAGCAGTTTAAAGGTCCAGAAAGAAAGACCCATGATTGGATGTAGGACTCCTTAGACAGCAGCAATCAAGGAGAAAGAACGTGATGGAGGAATGAGGAGGACATAGGAGGGAATTCAAGCACAGCCAATGTGGCGCCCTATAGCATCTGTGGTCGGGCTGTGGCTCTGCAAATGCAAAATGTGCACATCTGGGTGTGTGTGTCTGTATTGTCTTGGTTAGTGCCTGTCAAACAGCTCACTCTGTTTGGAGTCAAGTAAACATGAAAGGGGGTGAGGTTAAAAATGTGTGCCTGAGCACATGCAGTTATATTTGGCACCGAACAGAAAACAGAGAAAATGCACCAGACTGATGTGGAGTATGTGCATGAACACGAGAGACTGACTGGATGTAAGGAATGCATTCCCATAACAGAAAACAGGTGTGCGTGGATACAGCTTGGCGTTAACTAACTTGCACATGCTTTTTATGCCTTTCCCAACGTACATGTGCGTATGTATGCATGCAACAGATGTGTGTGTTTTGTGTGCATCGGCAGACCTGGAGCTTCATGTCAGCGAAGGTCTTCTCAGAGCTGAGCGCCACCTGTTTCTTCAACTGCTCCAGTGCCGTCTCCGCCTGCTGGTTCTGCTGCCTTTGGCTCTCCCTGGCTAGGTTCAACTGGCTCTCCATCTCCCTTCGAAACCAAGCACACACGCACAGAGATGAATATACGAACAAAGCCGTAGAAACGCAATTGCAGACCAGGATTCCAGAAATAATTCAAGAAAGGAACTTTTATAGAACTTTTCAAAACAGTGGTTATAAAGTGATTTCAAGAAGGGAGAAACGGAAGACATGAAAATAAAAGATGGATGCAGAAATATAAATGTCCAAAAGAAAAAGCATCAGCCTGCTCTTTCTGCATGTATAAAATGAGTTATTTATCCAGGGACTCGTCTCACAACAAAGTCTGCATGTTGAATGAAATCTATTGCAGATTTTAAAAGACAGTTTTTTTATATTGTCACTTTTGCTACATTATTTATTATAGAGAATGTATTTTAGTATATGTAAAGTAATTAATACGTTTACACACACACACACACACACAGCAACATCTAGCAGCTGTCGAGCTCAGCCCAACCTGGGTGTGTGGGGACAGAAGTGTGTGCATTGGCGTAAAGGAGGGGTCAGAGTAAAATTACACAGATGATTTGGGTAAAGATTTCATTTTAATCAACTAAAATGTGTTGTTTAAATACAATTAATATCTTTGAACTACTAATATAAGATGTCTCACTGGGAAATACTACAACTGGGGTTGATATATTTTCACATTAGTTGAACTCCAAACATTAAAAGCAACATTCAGCTCGTCTACTCAACAAACACGCGACTGCTACACAGTTCTAAGCTTGCAACAGCAGCTATTGAAACCCTTCAAGACCCATCTGCTAAATAATGAACAAGGATAACAATGCTGCAGAGAGACTGACTGGCTGTGGATGGTTATATAGTTTAGAGTTTACAGCGTGCGGTACACAGTGCTGTGTGTTTGGTACTTTTTCTCCAGCTCTTGTAAATCATACCCAACGATGTTTGACATTTGACGTGTTCAATAAGTGAGGTAAAATTAAAATTACAATTACGGCTTCCACTAAATCACAGCAGGTACTCAGTACTCACAAATACCCGACTTGACATTTCTTTGTATTTTACAGAGTTAAGCTACCCAGTGTGTGTAGATGGTGAAGCACTATGAACATGCAACTGTGTGTGCTCTTGCACTTGCAGAAACACGCACCTCTTCAGAAAACGGGAACATTTTGTCATTGTCTGCACACACACACATTAGAAGTTCACACTTTTGATGAATGATTAATAGTCAAAGCAGAGTGTTAATCGGGACAGTACGAAACAGACAGATGAGATGGAAAAAAAGAGCAAAAGGAGGCACTAAAAAAAAAGCAAAGAACAGAAGCTGAGGATTGGACGAGGAATGTACAAGCTTTCTCTCCTCTTTATAGTGTTCTGTGTCTTTGTAATTTTGGTCTCTCTCATGTTGGACATCAAACGACAAAGAAATTGTTTTTTTTTTTTTTTTCTCTCCCTCTCCCAATTTTGTGTACTCTGTAATTATTAATCAGTCTGGTTGCATTACTGCCTTCCAGGCTCAGACAGACACAAAGGGTATGCGGAGAGGTTAAGATGGTTAAAGACAGAGAGAGCGAGAGGAAGACGGAAAAGAGGATGTCACAGAAATAGCAAGTTATTTGAAACTTCCAAGGGAGAGCAGAAATGGAGTAGGTGCGTGTCGTGCTTGAGAGACGACGTGTGTGTATGGGCGTGTGCACGTGCAAGCATACGGCCCTTTGTTCATGAGCCACAGCCACAAACTCTGCGTGTGTGACTGACAACTCCACTCAAGGAATGTACTATGAGTAAGTTGGAGGTGGCTGCTGGGCCTATACCTCTGAGGATACGCTGAAATATTCACTGCAGCTAACTTCAAGTGTGTGACAGACTGGAACGTATTGCGCTCGAAAACTGAGGACGGCAGGTAAACACATGGCAACTTCAGTGATTCCTGGGAGAATAATTCTGTCTGTGTGTGGTCACTACAGCGGTAGACAGTGTGTCACCATCAATAACAGAGCGATGAGGGCGAGATGAGAGGACAGAGAAAAGGAGTCAGGGAGGCCTGGCAGGGAGAAACAGAGAGGGAAAGAAAGGAGAGGGTTGCCAGCGTCAGGGCGGCCGGTTAGCTTTAAATGGATCTCTGGTCAGAAAAGTGGAAGGAGAGGAGGTTCAAATTAAAGATGTGCCTTCTCTAAAGAGGAAGTCCTCTCATCCCTCAATGCTAAGCAGTTGTTTAAAGGGGAGGTCGAGAGGGAGGAAAGGAGAGAGGAGAGTTTGGGCCAGAGAGGGTGAGGGAGCTTCCGCCATCCAGCCGCCCTGGCAGACAGGAGGGGTGCCGGCGTTTTCCGGACTACCCTGACCACAATGCCACATGCTGCCTGTGTGCGAGGTGCACGCCGTACTGGATATATCTGCATATAAACATTCACATTAAAGTCAATGCAAACAGAAACAACTCTTAATTGCTTATGCAAATATTCTTTTCATGTGAGCAGAGTATTTAAGAATTGTATGGGCAGCAATGTGGGTGGAGCAGCGCATGGAAAAGACTGACAAACACACTAGAATACACACTTGCCTCTGGTCTCTAGTATGAAAAGACAGAGTGAGAGTGTGTGTGCATGTGGTGTGTGTGTGTGTGTGCGCAAGTGCATGCGAGTGCCCGCGCATCTGTGTCTGTGAGCTCATCCAAACGGAATGATAACGAATCCACAGACACATCAAAGGGGCCTGGAAAAAAAAAAGAGGGAGCACATAAAAAGAGAGAAAATGCAAAACTGAAATATTCAGCGCCCTCTGAAGAAAAAAAATAAAATGGGCTTGGTTTTCATCCGCATCCCCAGAGAAAGAGAAAGGGGGGGGTAAAGAAAAAGACAGAAACAGACACAGAACAAGAGACAGACCACAAATACGTGAACACAAAAGAGAGACAGCACAAGGGCAAGAAAATATTAAAGACAGAGAGTGGAGGAGTTGAAAAGAGAAGAGGAGAAAACAGAGAATCATCGAGTTTGATGGCTTTAAAATTGCCTACAAATGTGGTGTGTGTATAAAACAGCATTTCACAACAAGATATGAAGCAACAAGGCCACAAACAGAGAACAAGGCTTCATTATTATCATCACCGAACGCAGCATCAGTATGCAACATCGGGGCACTTGCTGGGGATTGTTTCTCCCTCAGTTATTGCCACCGGCTTCTTTAAAAATAAATTAACTTCACGTCATTGTGGATTCTTAAATTGAACTTTATCTCTACAACCATGATCATCCCTGTGGTTTCCCTGAGTATTTATTCCTCTTCCATTGGGACTTCAACTTGTAACACTGCAGAGCTCTTTAGCGCCTTGCACAAGTATTTGTAAATGTGGCAGATGACATTTCAATTAATCTTAACAAAGCCTCTCCTATAGAACGTACACACTCCAGTCCACAGCGGGGATGGAAACTGAGATTTTTCCCCTCGCACTTGTTAGTGTCCTCCCTCAAAGCCAACTAAACACCCTAAGGAGAGGGAAGGATGAAGAGGAATCTGGTGCAGCCCGGGCTGACAGTATCACTATGTGGGTGGATAAACATGTGGGTGAGACAGAACAAAATGAAAGACACACAGACACACACACTCTCTCACACACACACTGTCTCTCATTCTTCAAATGGCTCCACAGTTCAGTTCGCCTCACCCCAGAAAAATTAGATTAATTTAAGATTCCGACACAACTGCTTCAGTTTAATTCAGGCACAGTGAAGCATGATGGTATCTCCTCTTTTCATAAACGCAATTTAAGCGCCAGCTTCAGTCTTGAGCCAGAGTGGGTTATATATTTCATGGTGGAGAATAGAGCTCACTCATCACATCACAAGCAGGGGTTTTATTGCCTTTGCTGTGCATTTAAATGCTATTTGGCTGTATTAATTATGCAGACTACGGCATAATATGCGAAATCAACTCGGCGTCCCTAAAGTAAACATACTGTATTTACATATCCAAAACATTATACAATGGAAAAATGAGCTGGAAGGTTTTTAATTAACCAGTGAAAGCCCTAAAGAAAGATCCGTCCAGATTGAGCTGTTTCAGACTGACGCAGCGGCTCTGGGATAAATTCAGACTGATGCTGATGTTTGTAAGTAAGCTAACTTACTGTGGAAATGTCAAATGTAGTTATGTGTGACAATCATGTCTCCCCAGTGAGACATTTAACATCATTACAGCATGAAATGAAAATGTCAGAATATCAAATAAGATGAATTTGGAGTAATAAAAAATGAATCAGATGTGAGAAATTACATCTGAATATCTAAATGTCAAGGTTACAGTATTTTACAATGCTCATTATCTATCAATATCATGCAATATTTAACAAAAGAATAACTAGGTAGACTCATGTTATTGTGGTAGGAAAATTTCCAGAATTCAGACAGTATCTGAGACTGTAATTGACTGCAAACTCCAAGAGGACGCAGTTTAAGACCTCTTTGCTATTTTCCATTTGCCAGGTCTGTGGGATTGAATTGGCGATTAACCCTTCTCCATCCTCTCCTTTCAGAGCAGTTGCCACGGGAGAAAATATTGAGCCCCGCCGAAGCTTTTCAATATTCAGGATCCATACATCCACCTGCTCCTGCACCTCAGCACTAACTGCGGTTGAAGGCTGTGCAGCATCTACGCAGCTATACCTCTGGTTTCCTCTCCCTGGACCACCACCCCTCCTGTCATGAGACAGGAATGCTGAGAAAGATAAGACCACTTCAAAAGACCCACACACATGAAATAACATGAAAGAACATATTGATAATTCCTACACCTTTAAGAATAGAGGTCTTCTACCGCATTCAAGCATGTGGGTTTACATGGAGAGACAAACAGTGACAGACACAATTAGTTAATGATTGGCCACAAACAAAACAAAGAGTGAAGGTGTGATGAGGAGGAAAAATTCAACTGAGGATGAAGACAGTTGGCGTAGGTTCTGCACGCCCTGATAGGGAGTGTGGTGTGGATTGGCTCTCTAACAGCCAATAGCCACTCATATAGACAAGCACACTTTCCCTCAAGCCGCCTACAGCTGAGGCTGCTCCTGCCACTCCACACTGGAAATGATCAAACTGAAGGAGAAGTTGCTGCAGAGAGTTTCTTCAGCCTTGCGCCACACCTTAGCAGGAACATTTTTGATAAAGCCAGCCGGGTGCCAAGTGGCAGGAAGGAGGAGGAGGAGGAGAAATTGGTGTAGAGGACAGTGTGGGGATTTAAAAAAAAAAACAAACATGATATCCTGTTCGCCGGGAGAGAAACACCGTAATGTAGAAATTAAGCTGTTTTCCTTTCTCCCTACTTTAACCATTCAGGTGGTTTTTCTGATGTTTGTAAATTGTGATTTGGAGGTCATTGTTGCAAAAGTAGGCAAGCTGTTTTAAATTGAGCTCCCTCCATCCTTTCCCCTCTCTGTAGTGCATCTCTCCATCTCTATGCTAATGCCCTGTAATGATCTGAGGCACGATGGGATGAAAGAACAGGAGGAAAACTTGTTCTCTGCACAGCTTTGTAGTGCTTTCTGTTGTTGTTGCTATAGTAACAAAGACCTGGAACTGAAATTGGCGCAGCGATGCTTATTTGCATGGCAGGACAGGGTGATTTTCTTTTCATACTGGAAAAGAAAGAGTGGGTGTAAACCGTGGAGCGAATGGGGTGTGGGTAACAGCTACTGTGTATGCTCTACATATGAACAACCATTGTCCCCTCTCTTATACAGAGGACATACAATGCAGGGTTTATGCTTTTGGATGCATTGTATGAATAGCTATTAATATGTTCATGTTGATGGACCTATAACAAATCAAAATGCGCGCACACAAAGCACATTATATAAGAAAAGATATATGACGCAGAGGGTCTGGCACACAGAAGGCACATTGAGCAAATCCACTTAAATGTAATTTAAATTTATAATCTGTTCTCCCATCTGCAAACACATGCACGCACACACACACACACACACACACACACCTCAGTGCGGTCTTCCTTTGACTTGCTTTGCCTGCTTTGAAGTTCTCCTGGATCACCTTTAAAGGCCGTCAGCGCTGCCACGGCAGCAGGCAGGTAGCAGACTTCTTAGCGCGTGTGTGTTTTTGTGTGTATGAAGCCTGAGTACTTAATTAGCTAAGAGTCCAATGGGCCACTTGCTATTTCTCAGTGTATAATACTAAACGAGGGAACAACTGGCTCGTTACTGATACTACCAACAAGGATAATTTATGCGCCAGTGGATCTGTCTGCTGTATTTAAGCTCGTCCTCTGTTGTAGGGCTGACAATGACACAAACAATAAGCAGGCACAACCGTCAATGTCCCTTTGCGATCCTGACGCTAAACTTGTTTTCATGTTATTTCACAGTGACAGCAACAAAAAGGAACAGCAATAGTAACCACCCTTTAAGGCTTAACACAAATTCTTTGTCACAAAAAAGAGTTATCCTTGTTTTCTGATGCTGAAAGACACAAAATGCCTTGGGCAACTGACGTGCAAATAATGATTTTGAAATCCACAATCTCTCGGTTGCTAATATATATTGTGAACAACAATGGAAACCAGAAAAATGGAACTGGAAACATCTGTATGGGACTAATTACAAAATGAACTTGAACTGCAGTCTGAACATTCACCTGGAGCTCCAGTAACATACAGTCTCCTAGGATAGTAGCATTTCCCCAAATGATTCCCTTCATCATTGTTGGGACTTGAACTGAATGAGTACCATTAGATGTTATCACTGTTCGCCAGACAACACACCTGCTACAAGTTCTGATCAGTACAACTTCTCATCACAGTCGCCAGCCTCACTACTCAAACTGTGAGTTACAAAAAAGATCAAAGGGTGTGTGTGCACGGGCTGGCTTGAATAGCCAAACTCCACCTTAAATCAGAATTCATACACACTGCTCTCATGATCAAAGAACCAAAGTCAGTAGACATAAACAACTCTCCAATACAGTTTGAAGCCACCAGACTAAGGATAAAATGTCTGAAAGTAACAGTTGTAAAATAAATACCATGCTGCAATAACATTACATTCTTTGGAAATGTCATGACCAAAGGGGGTGATGTCTGTGTAGAAACTAATGAAGTAGAAAATCTGCCAACAGACCTGTCAACAGACCATGTGTGTTGATGATACTACTACTATTAGACTTTGATCAAGTATGCGCACACACAGACAAACGTTTAACCTTATACTTCCCATGGTCCTGAAAACCTCAGTATTTATACTGGGTAAGGTCCTACAGAGGTTACACATAGACATGTGACACATACACACACGCAGGCACTCAAAAAGTCTCCCTGACAGCCTTCCAGCCCACTCCATCAACAACAAACAACACTTTAGACGTGGCCCTCAACACTGTACCTGAGTGCATCTTCTAGTTTGGCTATCTTCCATTTAGCCTCTGATTTCTCTTTCTCCGCCTCACTGTGCACTGCTAAAACCTGAGAGGGTGAGAGAGGGGGAGAGAGAAAGAGAAAGGGGTAGGGAGGGAGAAGTGTAAGTGAGTGCAACGGCAGACACCATCAAACATCACTCAACAAAACTCTCCTGCCTGTGACCTTGTGCATCTGGTCTCGTCTCTTCTCTCTATCACCCCATCAAAACGTACCATCTGAGACTATCTGCCTGCACAGAAAGGGCCTCTCACTCTGGATGTATGGCAGCCATATGGGCCCGTCTTACGTCCAGAAACCGTACCCTGGCCCCCTCCACATATTTCATTTAACACTCCTGAGGAGTCGAGAGAGGAATCTTTCCAGAGGAAACGAAAAGGAAACCGAACCACTGACTTCCCTGTCTTTCAGTTTTTATTTAATCTCATGTCACCTTGAAGAGAAAAAAGTAAACTTAGAAATAAGATGCAAGGACAGGATAAAGAACAGCCTACGCCTGAGGAAAACACAAACATGACAAAACCACATTTTCTTCTAGAGAAGAGGAATTCATTTAAATTCCCCCTCACCATGAAATACAAAGTGGACAGAGGCCTGTTAAGTTCTTGCAGGTGTATCAGTCAGAGGGGCCCGGTCTATAGCTATGCCAGCCTACCACACATCGTAATTGTGGCACTTTGAAGATGACCCAGGTGCACCGTGGTCTTTAAATCTGATCTTC
This sequence comes from Pseudorhombus dupliciocellatus, assembly GCA_016785235.1. Classification (NCBI taxonomy): domain Eukaryota; kingdom Metazoa; phylum Chordata; class Actinopteri; order Pleuronectiformes; family Paralichthyidae; genus Pseudorhombus; species Pseudorhombus dupliciocellatus. Next base: position 24,347 of record JAFBJW010009048.1, on the reverse strand, counting down.
ACCCTAGACGTCTGGCCTGGTCTGGTCCAGCTCAGATCTTTAACAATGGCCTCCATGCTCTTTGGTTTATGACTATGAACAGTGGCTTTGAAGAGGGGCCCTCAAAAAAAGAACGGAGTGTAATTTAAGTGTAGGCCTGGGTACACTGACAGTTCATGTTCCAGACAGAATAATGTCTCAGTGTTTTACCAAGTGACGATGGCATTATTTGGATTTACTTAGCATTCCTGTTCTCAACCCTCAAAATTATTAAGCATCCAAGCTCCTTTCAGCTTTACGTGTACCTCTTAATCACAGCTCTGAGTTTACGAGACCAGGCATAAAATCTAAAAGTATGGGGAAGCAAAAGGAACACGTGACTCCAAGCTTTGATCTCATCTTGACCATAATCACTTTGTCCAGGGCTTTTTTTGATCTGCTGACAGAAGCTGTGAGCTTAGTTGATCAGAGGGAGCAAGTGGAAAACTACCTTTTTCTCACAGTTGATCTGCAGCTCATCTTTTTCTTGCTGGAACTTTATCTCTTGATCCTGGAGAGAAGAGGAGGAGATATGGTAATGAAGGAGTGACACATTGCTGGGACAGATGTTTAAACAAACAATAGATTGTGTGAAACTCAGACACACACAGGCGCAATTCCCAAATGCTAGTTTGATTCGATCGTGCAGTAACGTGGGATCATGGGAGTTGTCTTCACCTGAGGTGAGGTTGTGTATATGTAGCGAAGGATTTTTACGCCTTTTATTTGACACTGTCACCGCTCAGATCATACCCTGACTTGCTGGTGTCTTCGATGTTCACTGTCCTGCAGGTGCTGTTTGAGCTGAGCCACAGTTTTCTCCAAGTTGCCTATGACCTCGGACGCCTGGATGAAGGCCAGAGGGGCAGAACATTTGGATTAAACCGTAGATTTATCAGGTCAGGGCGATCCGTGTGGAGGTGATGTGCTGATGAGGACCTTAGCGGCAGACAGAGTATGTTCCTGAAGCAAGTGGCTCATGTCAGTTTCGTGTTTGGCCTGAAGCTTCTGCACGCTCTGCTCATGCTGCATGCTCTGCTGCTCCTTCTCCTTCTGCAGCATCATGATCCTGTGGTAAGTGAAAAGCTTATTATAGTTTAAATTAGCTTTGTTTGTATATAATCTGCTGTGTTAAGAGTTAAAGCATGTGGCTCCTCTTCACCCCTCTACACTTCTTGACCCTTTCCTCTCTCTCAATTTCACATGTCAAGCAGCTCCTCACCGTCTGTTGGCCTCCTGAAGTTCGGCGCTGATGGATGCAATGTGGATCTCCAACTGGGCCTTCTCCTGTGACACCTTCTGACGCAGCGTGTTGCCCTTTTCCACCTCCACAGACTGCTGTTTCGCCCACTGCTCCAGCTCACGCATCGCTTGTTTCTGGATCACACGGATACATAGAAACCAATGAACCATCCCGCCCAAACCACTGAAGGGACTAAGCTGAGAAAATGTCATAGTCAAGGGAAAAAGAAGTTCAGTTTGGTAAAACAATTTCAGTTATTTGGAGCTGTTGGTTGTAATGTGATGTAAAAAATAGTATTGTGGCAACAACAGCACTGAAAAAAAAAAATAAAAGGTTTTGTAGTGCAAGGGAAATCAACCCATTTTCATTAGGGCCAAGCTTAGCTGAGAGTTATTTCAGGTTTTATTCTGAAAGCCCAAAGCCCAGAGAGGTTTCTGACTTTCAATAAGGAAAATGAAGTCCAGCGGATACAAGAGACCGTGTTGATGAAACATCCCCTCTCTGCATATGTCCCTCAGCAAGTGTGTGAGTTTGTGTGCGAACATATGAAAACATGGAATGCGGTGTGGGCAGGCTGATAAAGGCGATGACGGGGTGCTGATTAAAGACGGAGAATGCCAGCAGATCTGGATGATGACAGAGTCTGGCGACGACAGAGGGTGAAATGACAGGAGAGGAGGCGGCAGCGGTGAATTTGAAAAACGATGAGAGCAGCGCACGGCGAGGCTGGTGAGAGAGGTTTTTTATGTCTCTGTGTGAACAGCGTAGGGCAAAGAGAGGAACAAGGGGCCAGTGTTGTGCTGGGACGCGTGCTGACACTTAGGTTTCTGGCAGGAGATGAGAAGAAGCGCCTCTCCGTACTGACATGGGACCGGGTACACCTGGACACGCTCAGTGGGAGCAAATTATGTGCCTTAATTAGGTATTTTGGCAGAAGAATTACAAGGTGTGAAAGGCACACTGCATACGCCACATTGTAAGCTCTGTTCCCCTTTAAAGTTTTAAGAAGTGATTAAGTGTTTGAAGATGAAAAAAAATGTCTATGTAAAAAAAATGCGTAAGGAGTGAATGGTGACTTTTTACTGTTAATTTACTGTTAACATGTCAGAACCGAGGCCAGCGGCTGCAACACTCCCCTGAGGCGTGTGTATGAGTGGACGTTGCTTAAAAAAACACTTTAGAGGAAGGAACAGTAAGTCAAGGAGAATAATGTGCAAGAGGTTTGATAATTACCTACATTGTATGTATGACATCATGACGAGTTAATGTAATTTAAGGTTATTTATTAAAGTTCAGTGTCATGGTCTTTAGGTTAAAAAAAAAGTATTACTGGTATCGCATCTTGGCCCACTTCCCAACATTGATAATATCATTATCAACCATTTGGACATGGAAGTGAGTGGACCAGTCAAGAAATTTGGCAGGCGCAATACAGAGGAAGACAACAGCTTGTCTTTTCTTAAAAAAACATCTCCTCAGTCATTCTGTCTGCTCTGCCCAGTGCATCGCTTTTGCCAAAAACAACAACATCTGACATATCTCTAGGCCCTGTGTGAGATCTTTGATTTGCATTGGATAGAAAACAAACAAGGTATTGATGGGAAGAAGCACATTCTTCATTTCGGTGTTATTAAACTAGATCGTGTGTAGCGTATTCGAATGAACATGAATCATCCATGTGGATTTGTCTTGGCTTGCATGCAACATATGTGACGTGAGCAAACTTTTGACATTCCCTCCTGGGTATGAACTTTTGTAGAGTAGAGAAGCAGGACACCTAAAACAGATGAGGGAATGACTGTACAAGTAATCTCATTTGATTCATTGGTGAAAGTCTCCGATTTTCACGCAGATGTTTTTAAATACCAAAAACAATCCAACAGAGCACGACTTCGTAACCTTGACTTAAAAGTTGAGGCAACACAAGTGGTGTAATAACTCACCTGCGCAATCCACTTTGAAGATTCTTTCCTAGGTGCGTGTGCGTCAGCCCAAACTCACAGAGGAACAGCAGCTAATTTCAAACGACAGAGGGCTCTTTTCATTCTCTGGGGCCTTGTCTGTCTTTAATTATTAAAAGAGGGGCCTTACCACCGACCCCCGCACTGTCCGGTGTTTGATGCCTTTTAAATGTGGGCCTGCTGACAGATTAAGGCCAGCAGCAATATGCGCGTGTGATGATTATGACTGCCCATGAATTCTGATATTGACAACAACGCGATTGATGAAAAAGTGCATTGAACTGGCCTCGCTACACTCGCTAACGAAATGTTACGTGATAACACCTAAAACCAAAGTCTCTTAGAATGACATCAAAGAAGCAGTGGCTGTGGGAGGAGCATGTAAATATGCGGGATCATGCGTCTTTGAGCTGCCATGACTAAGAGTTAAAACACAGTTGGATCAAAGACCTTTATGAGGATGACAGATATAAGATATGAGAGTCATTCTCGCAGAGAGGTTACAGGATGTCTCGTCTCATTTGCGCCATGGGCCACTATTTCAAAACTGAAGATCTGATGGATGTATAACTCTCAGAGCTAAATGACCCGTGTTATCACCAAGAATTCAGCATGTCAGGGATGACTACAATAGTAAGATTCTGTGTTATTTTCACTATGGCTATACAAGACACAGACAATCTGCATCACGGATTAGAGGCGGGGGCATAGCTCCCTGACAGTGTACTCACAGCGGCCTGTGATCGAGCGTTATACTCTGCCTCCATCTTAGCCAGTCTGTGGTTGGTATTCTCCAGCAGCTCCTGGATGCTCCCAGTGTGTTTCCTCTGCAGCTCACACTTCTCCTGCTCCAGCTCTGTCACGGTAGCATGCAGCTGCAGGAGCACAGAGCGACTACACGTCAGTCTCCATCATTCAAGAGGATTAAACCCCATTATTATTTTTTACATTTTCTATCTGCAAAGGAATCTCTCAGGAAACCCTAACTGACCTCAAAGACAGGAGTGGAAGTTTCATTAGGATCTTATTGAACAGCAACAGCATGATGTGCTAGTAAAACACAATTTACCCAGGACAGACAGCATTAATATTTCAGCACTAAAAAAAAAACATGCTAACTTAAGCGCAGCAAGAAAGAATGAGGATTTTTTTTTCCTGACTGTACAGCAGGGCCTGGCTGCGTGCAGTAAAGTCTGCTAGGCTCATGCTATCAAACAGTCTTCCTTTAGCTCAGGGCTGCAGAATATCCATCCCCTTCCACTTTTCCTCGCACCTTCTTCTCCCACTCGTTTTTCAGGGAGTCGGTGCTCTGATCCGACACCTTCTTCAGCTCAGCAATCTGCTTCTCTTTGCTCTCGCAGATGACCTGGGATTCCCGCAGCACACTTTGAACTGTGGGAGCGCACACACAAACATACATACACGCAGAGCAGTCAGGCCCTGCCTCAGGGTATGTGCACAGACGGACACACACACACATACACACAAACTTGTGCTTATTGTTGCTCAGTAAATCAGTCTCCATAAAGATATTTCTTTTAGCAAATGGCTGGTAGTGCTTCTTTCTACCAAGTTGATTGGTTCTCATGATTATTTTTTCTAAAACAGGTGAAAGAGTGGAAAGGTGAAGAGGAGGAAAGGACAGGATGAAGGGAAAAGGCACACATTATGCGATTACATTTTTGGATTGAGCAGCACAGCTGGAGAACGTCACTCTACACCAGCTCCCTCTCTGGGATTGCAGCTTTTTGCCCTGAGTGTTCAGAGACACTAGTATAAACATCCTTCCAGTTAACCCTGCATTTCTTACGACCTCTCACCTTTCTTCTCCAGCTTACGGATCATCTCTTCTGATTCCTTCTGCTTGGCCCGGTACAGGCTTTTCATCTCATCAATCTCACCATTCTTTCGGTCCAGAATCTAAACAGAGAGGGGAGCAATTTCTTTAGACACAGGAGAAGAGACAGCTATTTCACTCCTAGATGATCATATATATATATATTACAATGTTCCCTTTTTAAGTGTCAGTGTCAAGTGTCAATTCTATAAGCAACCATCAACGCTATTAACCAATGTATAGAATTATCTCCTCAGTGATATATTTCACTTCATCTTGAGTCATAAAATTAAAGATCGGTTTATTCATGAACACATGGAACATTTACGATGCATAATTTGCTGCATGACCTGACAAGATGTCAGCTTCCTCATGCATATCTAATCCTATAGAGAAGACGACGGGCTAACTGAGTGAGATAATGACTGAGGGAGCCACCTGTGCTAAGGTGCTATGAGGCAACTGCATCTGCTTGCTGCTGCCATCTGTGTGTAATTAGATAAATTAGACCATGGAGAGTTGGAGCTCCAGTGGAGAAGGACAGTTTAGCATTCTCCACGTCGAGGAGGATGATGTCCTGGCTCAACGGTATAATGCACATATGCAATACGTGCATAATGTGGAACTGGTCTATGTGATTGGGCTTTGGTTCAATAAAGTGTATCCTTTTGTTTTTACACGAAATAATAAATACTAGCAGTGTTTCTTTATATTTGAGTATTTTGTCTTGTTCTTTCTGATGTTAGATATTTTTGTACCTTGTGTCTTATATCATTATATATCTCATTGTCTTGTGTTTGTGTGGCAGAAGGCATATTTTCTGACAGGTCACAATGGTGCATTTCCTTCTAGTTTCCTGTAAAATTGTATCCAGAATAATGTGCAGTGTATAGGTATGAATATGTGCAATCAACTGTCCTAGTTTCACATTACTGAATTCTATCCTCACAGTGAAATTAAATCATCTACTTAAAATGTTAATCTGAGCCTATTTTTAACCCTATCCCATAAAGGTATTGATGTATCCCATCCAATTAACCAGACAGGATAAACAGACTTGATGCTACAATTTTCTGGCTGAAATGGCAGAAAGTACGAGTGAGCTGCCCTGAAACCTGCAAGACTTTATCTCTCCTGCATTTTGTTTTACCCAGGTGCACTTAGTGGCCGAGCCTGTTGTCCTGAGATAGGGGAGATGAAAGCAGGATGGGCCGGGTGGAGTAAAGTTCTTAGGACATTTAGGAATGCCCAATTTTTTCCATTTCACAAACCCAATGAGTGTGTTGTCTTTTTAGGGGTCCACCAAGTGAGGAAATGACACGGAGTCGCGGCCAAGGAAAGTGCACTCGGTGGTGGGAAATGACAGCTTTTACTGGGCCCATTTCAGGCTTTTATAAGCCTAATGCAGTGGGAGTTCTACCTGGTTATCTGTGGCTTTAACCATTAACATTAGTTAATAGCGTAAGGAGAACTGAACTGGAAGAGTAAACACAGCTACAAAATCTGGGGTGAGAACATAAGTTTTCTTTCTGTACAGGCAGCGAAACAGACAGAACTAGAGAGGCACTAAGATGGCACGCGCCTCCACAATGACCCAACAGTCCTCTCATGAAACCACATGTAAATCAGGATTTATATTTGGATCTGCACCACATCGCACACATTCTTTCATTTCAGCCCACCCAAAAAAAATCATTGTTTTTGTTTCTTCTTATAATTACTCTCTGAGAAATCAAGGACATAAAACCACAATCTCACCACACAAATATTTGATGTGTTCTTCCAAGTTTTATTGTAATCTAGCCAGTATTTCTTACGCTGTATCTAATGACAAGAAAAAATCCTTGGCAGAGTTAACAATCCACAACACAAATGGAATTAAATCCCAAACAAAAAGCCTCTGGTGCTCCCTTGGGTACTTTGTGGTCTGCTGTTAATCTCAGATCACTTGCATGTTGAGAAAATTAACATAGGGATGTGTTTCTTCACCTGAGGTGTTGTTTCATAAACACACATACTACTGCTCTGCATCCATTAGCATAGAACGACTGCCTGCTCTCTCATTAACCTCTCCATTTCAAGAAGGGGGACAATGACCAGTAGCCTTTTAGCAGCCTTTAAATTATTCATAAGGAGACTAATTAAAACTAAATCTTTCCCACCTTCCATCAGACTCGCTGGAGTGCACTCCAGAATCACTCGCTTTGAAGTCATTACAGGGAACTACTGGGTAAAATTCTGAGGAAATTAAGTTGGACATAACTTGCAATCTGTATGTAATTAAAGAAAGACGGGGGGGGAGCAAGCTAGCTGTCATCCTGTCTCTTGTCAAACACAAAGAAGCCATGGGCATCTCAAAGTGGAAAATGTGAGAGTTATTTTTTCCTGATATATTAAAGGCTTCTGTGGCAGCAAAGGAAAGTCATAGCGAGGACGTGACAGATCCCAGGTGCTTGATCTGCAGCCTAACTGATAGGCACCTAGTGTGACATAAACCAGCTTTACTGCTGTTTCCAACAGCTGACAAAGAGCTTTGAAGCGATGATTATTTGTGGAATGGGGCGATGAGAGGAAAGACTCTGTGCTTTTCCTTTTCATTAACCGCCAAATGGGATCAATAGACAATGAGGGACATTGCGGCACAGGTTAACTAGATTTCATGAGCTCTAGACTCAAGCTAACAGCCCTGGCTGTCCAGCTGTTCCAGAAGAAATGCAATTAAATGATTTTCTCATTTTGTTCCTCAATATACACCAGTGACTATAAGGACTCATTATCAGCATACAGCGGGCATCATACTCAGCCAACCTTCTTTGGATTTACATTTGAAATCATAGTTGCCTGATGAGATTGCCAAATACAACCAAAGAAAAGCAGTAATTGTCCAAAATTGGATTCCGCCATGGTCAGACTACGCCCTTCCCTTACAGACTCTGACTGGAGATGCAAAGCTGAAAAAAAAAATAAAACAACAACCAAAGAGAAAACAAATAACTCCGAATGAGGAAGAGGTTTAAGACACCAAGAAAGAAGATGACACTCATGTTGATGTGCTATAAACTTATACATGATTCATGCAGCAGATATAATAAGTCATGTCGTGCCTCCTCCACACTCCACCCAGTTACCACCCTTAGCCTGAATGTTCTATGATTTTTCCAGTTGTTGTAAACACGTGTGATGAGCATCAATCTTCTGCTGCGTTATTCGCGTGTGTGACACAAACACTTGGGAATATCCAGAGCCAATTTTCCAGAGATCATGTCGGAAAACGAGTTGTGTTGAGGGCCTGCTAAATTTCAAAACCACTAACGCATAACAACAACAACTCATGCCTGTTCACAGTCAAGCCTTTTTAACTATGGCCAGAAATCACATATTGGTTGTGAAATATTCATCCACAGTGGTAGTTGGTGCTGGGAGAGACTCCACCAGCTTTCAGTTTGGATTCTTACTTTCTCCACATCTGCATCGTGTCTCTGCTGCATCTTCAGTTTCTCCTCCTGGTGCTTGGACTCCAGCACTTTGATCTTCAACTCAATCTGGAAACAGAGAAAACAAAATGTCAAATGTGAAACACGATGAACCACTTTTAACTCTCTAGAGATTGAGTTTGCCACCCCCCACCAAGTTACGAAGGAAAAAAAACACGTGTTCGGTGTAAGCAACAAATGCTGTTCAAGAAAGTTGTATGTCGAGATTTGTGTCCCAACTTTTTTTGAAATGTGCTTTGGAATAAAAAAAAAAAAACAACCCCTCATCATCTAGAGTGACAGGTTAACATAGATAACATAAATCAAGATAAAAGTAAATCCACTCTGCCGTCTCCCACGCACACACAGCTGATGATGAAATAGACCACATTAACATTTAAAAACATTTATCCATGCACACAGCTTCAAATAACAGTGTGAAGCCGAGATGTATCAACCGTGTGTGTCAGCCTATGGTAAGAACAACAAAGTGAAAGCCCGTGTGTGTTTGTGTTCCTGTACTCCTGCATACACACAGCAGTTAAACACGGAGAGAGTGGCTGTTTTGAGTTCAACACAGTCTTTTCAGAGGATCAAATGCTCAGTGACGTCGTGTGCATGTTGGAACAGATCTCATTCAGCCAGAGGGCTTCCCAGTGTTAGTCAAATAAAATGACCTATTCATCAAATTCTGTAATTGACCAAGATAATTACAATCCATTTCCATTTTCTACGGTCTCTTTTTCATAAAAAAATGACTCATTACTCATTTGTGATTACTGGAAAAATAATTATCACGTCTTTGGCAACACAATATTACTCACAAATGTGGCCTGGTCTTGTTCGGTAATCACTTTGCATGAACAAATTTGTCTCCAGAGAGACAATAAAACTGAATGAGTTAAGATGTTATGAATATAATACACAATGTTTTGGAATACCATTTTTATATTCATTACCAAGGAGATTATATTTTCATCTGTGTTTGTTTTATCACCAGTCTGTTGATGAGACAAACTCCAACTAAAATTACAGGATGGACTACCAGCAAACTTGGAAGGAGTATGTATCAGGAAAGAAATATACATAAAGTATATTCCATCATCTTCTTTGAGCTAGTTTTTCTTGCTAGTTTGCTACGAATTACACACAAGACATTTCTGCTCCCAAACACGTAACACATGGAAATACAAAGACAACCTTTGACAGAAAGATAAGTGGCCATTTGCTTTGATGTCACAACTCACGCTTAGTCACTGTCTGTTCTGGTGTGTTAATCAACCCTGGAGCATGGTGTGTGTGTATGTGTGTGTGTGAACGTCAGCGGTTAACAATGTCCCGAGGCCAGCTCTTGTTTGTTCTCATCATCAAAACAATTAAGTAAAAAATTCCCACGACTTCACTTGGCACAGTCAAAGACCTCTTGGTATGAATCAAAGAAAAGCAACAGTGATAATAGGCTGACTAAAACTATTATTTAATTACAGTATGATTAAAGTATAAATATTGATTTGGTTCAATTGAGACATCAACATTGTCTTAGACGTTAGAGAAAAACAATGTGTCTGCCTGCTATGAGAGTGCATTGGTGGAATCTTTGAAGCTCATTGTGATGTGCTTGTGGACTAAAAACAGCAGCTGCCGCCAAGATGCCGCTCTTCATTATTACACTTGAGGTACATTAGGGTGCCGTTTCCCTGACAAAAGTCAAAGTTAAATATTTTGCTGCTTCAGTCATTGTCTTTTTTTCTTAAATTACTGCCATTTTGTATGAATTTGAGCTGTCCACATGAGACCTGTCGGAGTAGAAAGGAAAAAGCAAAACCAGGCGTGTGAAAGACAGGCAGAGGGAGATGCAGCACCAATTGAAGAGCAGAATAAGTGGAGCCCTGATTCTGCAGGCACCTGGAAAAAAAAAAGACAAAAACATGTGGGGGTGTCATTTTCTCATCCTTTCTTCAAATGCTCTTTGGAGAAAGTTTGTCAAACTAGATCAGGGGCGTTTGAAACTTGTTTATAAAGGCGTCAGTGAAGAAAGGAGGAGGAGGAATGTCGTACACCTAAGGCTTCTGAGATGTCTTCAATCAGCCTAACTGGGTGGTGCAGCTTTTTCCCCTCTTCTCTTCTTCAGAGTCGTAGCGAGTGCTGTAAGATGCCAAGTTTTTTGACACTTCACTCTTGAAAAGATGAGAGGGTGGGAAAGAGTGGGGTGGGGAGGGGGGGGGGGGGGGAGGGGGGGGGGGGGGGGGGGGGGGGGGGGGGGGGGGGGGGGGGGGGGGGGGGGGGGGTATGACAGAGGGAATGTGAGAAGACGGAAACAGTTGCTTTTTCTGCTCTCAAAGCCAGTACGGGGTCAAGGCCTTTTTCCTCGGGGAGCTGTGTTCACAAATCGTCTGCTAACTGTTTGGGCTCCACAAAGCAAGGTTGCCTCTCTGCATCTCCTTTGTCTTGCCTGAGACGTTCACTGTCTCTGCACATCTTTCATCCTCAGTAAACAGAGATGCTCCAGGATAGTTGCTATCTACTAAGGAACAGCTACATTCCATTTCCATTCTCTGATGAGAAGTGAGTGCGTACTGTAGTCTGCACATTTAGTGAGGCTGGATAAAGACTTTGGATAAAATTGAATCATTGGCAGATGAAAAATGATTATATGATTCAGATATGAGTAGTTATAAACATAGAATCAGTACAAAAGGTTATAAAGCCCATAAAAACACAGGAAAGACAAGAAATACTAACTATCATTATGGAACACTGTTGGTCCCTTGTGTATCCTAGCCTGAAGCACAATCTTGCTCACCAAACTACAGAACTAGCCTTTAAAACTACTAAGGCTCGCTAGCCTGCTCTTGTTTTAGCTTTGAAAAGCGATCAGATAAGAAAGGCTATGGCCCGCTAAATCACAGGCTGAAGGCTCAAGCTTCATCCCAAAGGATCCGCACATTAAAGAGACTGAATCATTATGGAATCGGCAAGCAGAGGGTCTGATCCCCAGTCAGGGGCTTGTGATCATTAGAGTGTGACTGCTCGTCTGTAACACGTTCATTTATCCTGCTATGCCTGCTGCGAACAACCCCTCAGGTCAGCGACCAAGCACATACATATAAATACACATATTTCATCAGTCAGTCAGTATCTTTAGTAAGCTGATGACTCCAGCCTATGGCTAAGCCTGAGTCATCAGTCTCTATTTAATTGAATTTCCAAATAAAGACCCAGCCCTCATAACACTGAGCTGTGCTAGGGTGTGCTAAAGGATTAGCGGGACTGTGGTGCTCCCGCGAGACATTTTCCACAACTCACCCATATGCAAACACACTGCGTGAGCGAAGTGACTCAAAGCAATGGCAGCTCGTGGTGAGGGTTCTCAGCTGCCACTCACTGTTCCATAGGAAAAGAGCAGTCAGCACTGGTATCAGGGCAGCCGGTAGCTTTGCATGAGGATGTGCTTGGTGTGAAAGCTGAGATGTTCGTTAAGCCACCGCCGGCTTAATGACATGTGGCCCGTATAACACTTTAAACCTGGGTAAATTTTCAACCAGGCTTTGGGGATTAAGGAGAAGTGATGTCACTGTGATTTCCTAGACTGGACCTAGACAGCCACGCAATAACACGATTGGACATGGCTTTGATGGCTCTATTGGAAAGTATGGCTATTGAGGATGATATGGTTAAGGTGAGACTGATGACTTGGATCAGTCCTACAGAAAAATACCATGTGTGGGTGTGGGTGTGTGTGTGTGTGGCCACAGCTGTATCCTGTGGGGTTCAGGGTTCCAGAAATGTATCTTTTAATTACCAACATTGACGCAAGACACATGATCAGTGACGGCAGCTCGAATGATACAAAAAAAAGGGGGCTTTTCAAAGAAGGGCATGTCATAAACCAAACATCTATTGTCATGTCTCTTTTACGGGACAGCGTCTACAGTCAAAAGGGAATTCCCAGCACATTTCAATAGGACTGAGATAATCATTGGGACAATACATTCTGAGGCAACACACTCAGAAGATTGCATGTGTTTGGGATCTTCTGCAAGGGCGCTTGTTCCAAATTGCTCAAGACTGATTTAGGCAAACCGGTAATACAACTGATAGTTTAATTGCTGAAGGTTCAATGCAAGTCACACATCAGTTCAAGAAAAGGTGCAGCATCAGCTTCTAGACTAACAAAAGGAAGCGCCGCAGCCACTGAAAACTAGAGTTGAGTGAATCTCGATTCTCATCCATTCCCTAACAGACAAAACCTAGATGTTGTTGGGGTTTTTTAATCAGTGGAACAGTGGTTTGTTTAACATCATGTCCCAACCATCTAAGATTCCATTCTATTAAAACCTCTGTAAGAGTTAGACTTCAGCAGAAAAGAAAGAGACCGGCACCAGTGGGCAAATTGCACAAATATAAGCACCCTGGAGAAAAAAAAAAGACCAGCTCTGCACAATTTCCTCTCATTTCCCAATGTGTCCCTCCCAATGTTTCTATGTGACTTTCCTGAGCTGGTGCCCATAGTGAGAGTATTATGGCCTCAGTGGAAATGGCATGCCAGTACAGTTTCCTACAGCTTCCAAATTATGCTCTGGTTCAAGGCCAGATATACAGTTCTGATCAAACATAAACACACATGTTCACAAACATGAGCAGGGAGCATATATGCACATTAGCTTAACACCAGGACATGCTGTTAAGAGTTGATTCAGCAATTCTCTGACACATTACATCCATCCATTATCTATAGCGATTATCCTTTGATGGTTGCACTGACAGCAGGAACCAGCCCCAGGGGACAGTGTACACCCTGGACAGGTTGCTGGCACAGTGCAGGATTCAAATGTAAACATACTGTTGATTAAGAGTGTCCAATTAACCTGACTCTGATCTGCATGTCTTAAGAATGCGGGAGCAAGCCAGAGTACCTGGAGAAAACCGAGACATTTAAACTCCTGAAGATTGTGCAGGGGTATCTAATAAACTTCTGGGATGAGATACATTTATATTCCAACCACACACAGCTGATGTGAAGCCAGTCAGTGAGTCTGAGGAAGGATCAAACAGCATGGGACATTGTTTTAATGTTTTCATATTGGTTATGCTTCATCCAGCTTCAGCCCACAGGTAGACAGCAGACTGGGTGGATGTGGAGTGTGTGTCCACGCATGCAAATCCTCTCTGAGCAGTCAGAAACCGAGCTTTGTTATGACAATAAGGTTGTTCTTGTCCGTCATGTCAATGTGTTTTTCTCTTCCTATCCCTTTCTTTCTGCCTTCATTTTCTGCCCTCTCCCAGTGAAGCTGATGTAACTGACTGGAGCGCTTTCCCCAAGCAGACATGAAAAGCCACGGCTATTACAGCCAAGTCATGCTCAGTTTTATATTTAACAGTGCAAGTAAAGGCGGGTGGTGGGGGGGGAATGAGTGGTGGTTCAGAAAGGCGGGGAAGTGCAGAGGGGACTTCAAAGCATACTTTCGGAGTGGGATTTTCAGCTTAATTCCACATAAGGAAAAAAACTGTCATCACTGGGAGCTGGCATTATTTTTGCCTTCTAAAAGGAATGCACACGTTGGCCATTTCAACAATGCAAACTTTGCACAGGGATGTATGTTCATGGCTGTGGGGGCATCCGCTGCCATAAAGCAAGAGGTCTTTAACCGCTCTTTATTTTGAGCTCACAAAGTCTTAAGTGTAAAATATGTTAAATGTCTAAAGAATACAAAAATGTTAAAGGAATCGACTCGATGTAATAACAGACTAGTGGACACTGAGAAAGTTAGCAGTCATCAGATGTCCAGTCAAAGAAAGACTAGATAACGCCCCCCCAGGCCCCTCCCACATAGCCACCACAAGGCACAAGCCTCCCAGAAGCCCAGGGGACACCCTGCTAAATAGCGAGTATCAGGAATCTAGGCTAACTGGAATGGATATAAAGGGTTGGCCCTTAAATGCCCTGCACTGCCTTTGGATATGCAGGGAGATGGTATCAGAATTATAAAAGAATTCTGATATTTATCACGTAAAGACACTCAGGTACATTTGGGGTTTGCTAAGAGCTCTTTGGTGCATACCTCCTTGCTTTGAACAAGCTGTGGGCCCTGATCTTCAGCCAACGTGCTGTTCCTCCCAAAGCTTGACTTGAAAATCTACAAAGATAAAGGGGAAAGAGATTAGTGGACAGGGTGATTGTAAAGTTCAAAGACAAACTCTCTTGTCTACGTAAGCAGACATAAACCTCGAGGGTGTCCCTGACAACTTACCGGAGACAAGGGAATGGGCTTCTCTCGCAAATACCTGGGGTTTTCAATCTGGAAGAGTCAACAGAAAAACTTTAGACCTCTCTCCTCTTCCTCTCCTAACAAAGCCTTAATTCCACCAGAATCTAACCTCTACCCTCACTTTGTCATAAACAAAGTGGGAAGCCCAGTACTGAGGCATGATTCTCGTCTATTACCCCGGTCTGTGTGGAAAGACAGGGTCAGGATACTTCAAAGCGTTGTGTGTTTGGCTGTCTCTGTTTCCGCTCTCAGCTTCTCTTTTCTGTCCCGACACACACAGTCCTTTCGTCAACACTCGTGACCACTAATCTGTAAGCTATCGCCGGTCCGTTTACCATCAGATGGAGACAAATGTGTACACATCCTTTCCAAACACTGACACGGCATGAGCTTTGATTATAATATGAAACACAAAAAGATGGAAACGAGAGCAAGGCGCTAAACCACCTGAGAGTGAAAGGGTCACGGTCCCGTTGACTTTACAGTATTATATCAATACAGCTCACGAGCTGTAACTAAACTGGAAATAAAAGAAAACCTGTGTCGACAACCTTCAGTTTCCATTGCACTATTTGAAATTTGTTTATGACCCCATTATTTTTGTGTGAACAAAGTATTATACAGTCTCTGTTATGCACTGGGGCTGTCTGTAGGGGCTGCCAACTAACAGCAAGATCACGACCTTTCAAACAGGAGAGCTGACAGCAATGACGACGCCCAGTAAACAGTTCTGCTGCAAATATCTTCTTCAACATGGGAAACATAGAGGAAGATAAACTAGAGGTGGAGGAGGAGGAGGAAAGGAGAACTCATTCAGTGGAGAAAAAAAAAAAAAAAAGGATACAGTATTGTTGTGAAGTGGAACCAACACAAAGCTAATCCAGAATGAATGGAAGATGAGAAGAGAACCTGAAAGAACCTCAGAGCTCAGGAGGAAAATAATTCTGGTCTCAATCTGTTCCTTAAGGGTGAGCCAGCGACAGCAGGACTGGCCGCCTGACGGTTTGATTTAAATGCAAACAGGTCATACATATTACAAACCCACATACTTTAAGCCCTCAACAAAGACTTCAATGCATTCAGATTCCCTGCATACACAGAAAGACGTGTGTACAAGAACAGACTACAGAACACAGTCAGAGGGGAGCAGCATCAGTAGGGGATGCCATGTTGTGTGATGAATTGCTACTTAAATTTGGCGCTGGCTAAAATAAAATAAAAAAAATCCATATTTACCAAGGGATGAATCAATCAATATCCTTCTCAACTAGGGCCCAGGCTGAAAACAAGAATGGGATTTCTTTTTATACCCACAGACAGCCAGTCATCAGATTTGATTGAGCACAGCCCACAGGGTAAAGAAGACATGTAGACTAAATGCTGCGGTGTAATGCTGGCACAGCGTCATACTAAACTTGGGCACCCGAGTTGGCCCATGCCTCTGTGTGCGTGTGTGTGCGTGTGGCTGTTCATTTACACACACACACGAATGTTTGTCCAGCCCCACAGCTGGCTCAGCGTCCTGTGTCACTGGAGCCTGACGTGGATGGATGGATGTACACAGAAGAGCAACAACACTCCACATCACAAGGCCGGAGTCTCCAGCCAAACAAACGAGCTGTGATTGATGACTTCCTAGTTTCGGACTAGTGTTGAGCAAGCGGTAAGCACAGCCTTTGAACCACAGACAATGGATGGCCAAGTTGAGGGCACTACCATTAAATTGATATGAAGGAAATGGTCAAGATTTTATGCAATGTTTTGTCATCGTACAGGCCGGTCTGGTTAAACTGCGCCTAGCTCTTCTGACTCCAACAGACAAGCCACAGACTAAATGAAAGAAAAAGCCAAGCGTAGTCCAGCTGTCTCTGGCTTTGTGTATCTTAAAGAAACTCTTATCTGATTCTTGAGCAATGTGCTGTTTACTGTCCGGTATGACCTCCATGCCGACGGCATCTTACATTAGAGGTGAGACGAACAAACTGATTCAGGCTGCAGCTGAACATCTTAAGGAGAGCTAAAGACGTGCTAGACAGAGCGACCCTCGGTTGCGCCGAAATTTTGCAGCAGCCGCCTGCTTTGAAGTACTGCATCTATGAAACTTCTGTAAACTTGAAGGCGGTTTGTGTGTGTGAGTGTGTGTGAGAGCGAGAGAGAGAGAGAGAGTTTGTGTGGTTGTGTGAAGGAACATCTGTTGATTTGAAAGATGCAGGCTTGGGGGGAGCGTTGCCAAGCAATGCATCTTATCAGCATCTCAGCACAGAGGAGTGCAAAGCGGAGCAGTGCACGGCTTCACGTCTGCTGATGGAGACCTCAGATTACCCCCGTCTTGAAAGAGAGAGGGGGAGCAATGATGAGAGTCGGAGAGGAGCTGGATGGACAGAGAAATGACGAGTGACAGAATGGCAGAACAGAGAGAAACGGAGAAAGAGTTGGAAAAGTCAAAAGAGAAGAGCTGCTCTGGAAAAAAAGAAAAGAAATCAGCGTGTTAGATTGTGGGGGGAATGACAGAGGTGACGAGAATATGAAAAAGAAAAGGAGAAACCTGGGGTCATGCGGGTGAGAAGATAGCGAATACATAAGAGAATAAAAGACATGAGGGCACAGTGCTTATCATGCGCTGGCCCGGTGCT
Source organism: Pseudorhombus dupliciocellatus (assembly GCA_016785235.1). NCBI lineage: Eukaryota > Metazoa > Chordata > Actinopteri > Pleuronectiformes > Paralichthyidae > Pseudorhombus > Pseudorhombus dupliciocellatus. The sequence goes on along the minus strand of JAFBJW010009048.1, from coordinate 6,913 downwards.
CTCCAGGCAGATGCATCTTCAAATTCTCAGTTTACACAAACCCTCATCATCTTACCCTCACGTCCCACAATAGCACTGAGCGGGAAGGGAAGTGGTTTCAAGAGGACAGAGGTGAAAAGGATACTTCCTCTTCTTCAGTGCGTACGCAATACAGCAAACTCAGCATCAGTGCACAACTGAGCTGATTTACGCGTGCGCTCCGGCATTCAGTCCGCGTCACTGCAGATGAGCTACAATGGTTGACAGCTGTACTTAACCAAGGAGCTCAAGGCATGCCCCTGGACTCACCCCCAGGTTCCAGCTGTTGAGACGAGCCTCCAGGTCACTGTCATTGGGAGACATATCCGCTTTCAGCCCCCCATCCACCTGAGGAGGAAAAGAATGCATAAAGCAGCAGAGACAAAATGGAAGTAAAGTGGGGGGCTGATCGAAATTAGAGGAGGGAATTTAAAATATTTCTGACGGGGCTTTGACTAGAATTTTGGCCTGAGGGATAGAACAACAGACGGTGATGCAGGTTATTATTTTTGACAAAATATAATTCCTCTCTTGGCAACGGCAAAAAGACTCTTTAAAAGCTTACAAATATACATACACCCACGTGTTCTCCTCCCATACAAAGAGCGCTCGACTCCCTCGTTATCTTCATTTCTCCACCCTTTGCTCCTTCACTCCCCTCCCTCTCACATGCAGCACTCCAGATGTTTGGCAGTTCCACATCATTTCCGTCACGCAATAAATTCCACAAGGGGGTCATACGCAGATACAGCGCTTGTCATTGTTGTTTTCCCCCGGCCCTTAAAACGGCCCTCTGGATTTGTTTTATGCAGTATGATACCAATGCTTCCAGGGGTTCTGTTGATACAAGCTCATTTTACCTAAGTGGAAGTTGGGCAGAGACTTTGGAAATGGGGGGAAATATCTAATAAAGTTGAGCAAGCGATACGGAAAGGAGAGATGTTTTTCAATTTGATTAGGATCTGGTGGAGTGTGGACCTTGGGTGTTCCTCAGTAGAACCACACTGATACGGAGAAATGGCTGAGGGGGAAAGGCTCAGGATTGAATGCCCCATCTGATTAAAAACGCATTGAGGTCGCTCGCTCTTAAACAAACAGAGTCAACGTTTCATTTCAATATCTCGGAATGCAAAGTATGTGGATCACTATTCAAAGCTGCACGTCAAAGCCTCAGTATCGCAGCTAAAATCCAACAAATGAATGCTCTCAAATAGTCACAGATGTACAAGCAGTTCTGATAAAGCATACGTTTATCAGTTTATCATTACACCTAGTTTATGAGGCACCTGAATTATCTAATACAATCCAACCCAGCAGCCCTGCCAAGTCATTTATATAGAGGTCAACAAAACAGCTTAAACAGAATTACAACATCAAAACAGCCATTAAAAAATATATTTTAACAAGGTGTAGGTAAAAATAACTGGCAGATTAAAAAATTGTGTCGTGTCACAATCATTAGGAATTTTTGTTCCCTGAACCAGCAAGTTGTGGGTCCAGGGACTTTCCCCTGACTTGATGGGGAAACTAAACCAGGAATTTCCAAATTGGCCGGCATTTAAGAAAGCAGAACGTTGTGGCTACTGCTTTTATTTGTATCAACAGGGTTCGATGTGTTATCACAGCTACCTTCCAGGAATCTAATATCAGAAAAATAACCTACTTGATGAATCGCTAGACAAGTATGCAAAGGATGCTCCAGAGGTGTGGTTGACAGTTTTGAGAAACAGGGATGAACTAACCCTTCTGGTGTCATGTCTCGGCGACTGTTTAATCGGACTGGAGGCTATGGGTTGTGATGGCATCTTCTCCTCATATAGCAGTCTCCTGGAAGAGATAAAGCAATGAGCGATCATCCTACAGTATATGTACGTCTCTATAGTCTGTGCTTGTCTATCTGTTTGCATATGAATGTGCTTGCGTAGGCAGAGTGCCTTCCTATTTACACAGATCAACATCTGGCATCGGTTGCATGGTTTGTGGTCTGCATTTCATCCCATCTGAACAATAAACGCTGTTGCCATACATCAGCCTGTTTCCATGTGCAGCCCACATGGCACCAGTGTGTGGCTCGTTCAATCTTTTTATTATAGTTCACCTCATCTCATTGTCCCTCATTATGTCCATCACAGTTTGAACAAGCTGCTTAACAAGGAAAATGCTATTTGTTGGCAAACATGCATACACGCACACAGTCACATTACGAGCAGACATACAAGGCACTAACGCTGATTAAATAACTGTCATGATGACAGGAAGAAGCACTGAACTTATCATTGAGAATCTGCATTTATCTTGTTCAGATTCCTGCGGGATAACAAAAAATTGCCAACACTGAGTTTGTTTTCCTCCTTTTCGCAACTGCTCTTCTTTCAGTTCAGGTGTGTCATGAATGTAGCACTCACTTTATGCACCGTGTCTCTGTTTGCTAAGTTTTACTCTCTACTTTTTTTTTAATTCACTTAAAAATTGTTATGTTCTAAAATCTTGTATTGAGAGTTTTTGTGTAAGTTGTTACTTTCACTGAACTGTATGCATGAGCCAGGTTTTTCTTGAACCTGGTTGATTTGTTCATGTTTAATTCATTGAAGAACATGCAGTGCACTGCCTTAAGACTACAAGTCCACTCTTGAAGCTGCACAGATTTCTGCAGCTCTCGATGATATTGTAATAATCACATTCTGCTTATGTATATTATGTATAGTTGTGGAAGACTCTCAGTAACATTCCCCAAAAATGTATTCATCTCCGACCATTTAAAATTTGTTTACACACCAATTACAATGAGAGGCTGGTAACAATCTCAGGAAAATGGTCCTGATTGGTTTCAGTTATCTATAACTAATTAAAATCAATACCTGCAAATCATGCATTTGTTGCTTTGTGCAGGCATGCACGCGCGCACACACACCTGCATGCACATGCACAAACGCATGCAGCTGTGAAACTTGGACAAGGGGGCCAAGCTTCACAATCTTGGGCCTCTAAGTCAACAGGTGGATGAGGATAATTGAATCAGATGTGTCTGGAGTCTGAGGCCCAGAGATCAAAGCAGTGGCAAGTCTGGCCAGAGCCACACATGCACACACATGCACATACACACCAAGCTGAGAACACGGTGTAGCGCCTCAGAAGCCGCAGCTCGGCTGATTAAAGCATCCTGACATCCATACCCAAGCTTGACCTCCAGGTGCATAGCCAGAGGGCCCAGGTCTCAGCCTCAGGCAATCTCAGGAAGACAGTCTGACCTTGGGACGCAAACATCCCTCTGCCCCCTGCACACCCTCCAACATAACCCCACAGCACCCGGGGGCTACAAGATCAGTAGAAACATGCTGGCCTATACGGGACAGACTAGAGGCGTTTACGGCAACATCAACGGCTGACTCCTGCAAGTGCAAGTGCACTGTTATTGTCGCGCTTAGTCAGGGAGAAAAAAAAATAGGGGTGGGGGAGTTGAAAGGGGGTGGGTTAAAAGTTTTCATATGTGGCTGAAAACACAGATTGAAAGCAGAAGTCAGAAAGAGACATGAGCAAGATAACAACAGAAAAGAGGCCTAAAAGAGACCAGAGAAGATGGAGCCAAATACAGAGATAGAGAAAGAACTACATGCTCTTCAACTAAACTTGAGCAGTGAACCTGACCTTTGCAGAGCTGATTAGCGAGATAACATGCCATTTTCCCCTCACGTCTTTATCAGGGTGACTCTACTTTGAACTCCAGTTGACATCAGAAGATGAAGTAGACCTGGGGACTAATCAACAAAGCTGTTTTCTGTGATCCTTTGACCCCCACTGGCTGCATTTGCTTTTCCTCCGCCTCAGTGAGTGCCATACCAATAGCAGTTGCTCCATCTTGTGGCTAAACTCGGAACAACACAGCAGTATTTGCATGGTTGAATATACTCAGGGCAAGGTTTTAATGACGTGTCAGTTAACGTGCGTAAACACATAAAACATGCCAGTTCTTGGAACGAACAGTTTTTTCTGAACAAAAAGAATCTGTGCCCATCACCTGACTAATGGTGAATAAGACCAAGATCAAAAGTGGCCACACATACAGCTAAAGGATGAAGATCTTGATTTAACAATCCCTCCATGTCAAATCATCATACTTAAGGCCTTTTGCAATGGATATAATCACTTATCACTTTTCACTTTTACTGCCGCTACAAATGGCAGCAAAGGTGCCTGTACCATTTCTCCCGCAAAACCACAGCGGATATTACACTCTTTACTAGCTCTCTTATTATTATGCTAATCAGCACATCAAGCCACTGGGCTATAATTTGCAGTTTCTTTTTAATTGAAATAAAAAACCTCGAGCCATTACTAACATCATTTTGTCAAACTCCTGAAGTGCCTGCAGTCAGAGCAAATATCCCTGAGCAAAGCATCACTGATGATTTAAAGCGGCGCGTTCAAAAACCCCACTCACTGACGTGCAAATGTTTATGTATTTACACGAGGACCTTAGTACAACAGGTGTTTTTTAATCATTCTGTCAGAGCATTCTAATTCCAAAACAATGAACTGTAAGCAGTCAAAGAAAAACATGGAATGCTAATGAGCTACCAGACTGTGCTATGCTTTCCTCTCTCCTCTGTGGGGTTACACCTCAGGTTCAACGACTGGGAAAGTACAACGAGGACAGACACGGAGAGATGGAATGAGAATATGAGAGGTTCCTCGTCCTCTCATGCCGTTTTTGAAGTACTTCTCTTTGAAAAGTCTGAATGGACAGCCAGGGCAGACTGATGCAAGTACTTGGCAATGTCTTCAGCGTCTCCGATCGCGCTGCTGAGCAAATATGACGGCCGATCAGTCAGGAAAGCTGCGTGCTTCCAGCTTCACGGCTCAATATTTTCAATCTGGTAAAATACATTTTTTTAAACAGAATACTTAGATGCATATGAAATGCTCTGTATGCAGCGCCTGACTCTCCGTCACCAGGGAGGTTAAATCACAGGCTGGAACATGAAGCATGTCCACTTTTCAAGAATCTCTTTGCTATGACATAATAAATACAAATCTCTCAGACCCAGATTTATTTGGATCTCCACCTTATTGCTCAGACACATAAACAGCAGTCCCTTAAATGTGCCTGATTTCAGTCTATTAATAAAAGTGAAAAGTACCTGCGACGAGTTCTGTGCGGTGTGGAACTGGGTCTGTCGTTAGGGAGGCCAACACTGACATCAGTCAAGCTGCCCAGCTCTCCTGTCACCCAGTCAGGCAGACCTGCATTGCTTTGCCCCACAGATCCACTTGTCATTGGCTCATCAAAGTAGATGGACTATACATGCAAAACAGAAGAGAACTGGCTTAAATTGTTTCATCCATGACTGCAAGCAATAGCAATGGCAAGTTGCAACGGCATACGATTGGAGTAAAGCCACAATCTTTTCTTTCCATGCGTTCTTTTAGTACGTTCAACTTCAACATGGTCACAAAAGTGTTCTAAAACCAAAACTTTGCAGCAGTTTTAGATGGTAATATTGGTATGTGAGGCTTTGATGCAGAAGCCATCCGAACCATGTAGGTAGGAAGCGTCTTGAGGCCGCCAGGCTCTGGTTTGCTGATAAACGGCGCCTCCAGGACTCCTCTTTTGAGCATGTGAAGGAGCAAGCGGGCGTACATGTTGCGGTTCTTACGACCCATCAGACCAGAAGCACAGGTGGCCGGGTCACACAGCTTCTTTATCCAGGCAGCACACTGCTGGCGCTCTGAGAACAGATGATGGGGGGACAACACAAACGATGATAGCAGGTGATTCGACACGTGTTAGGTACCCACATCTGTGAAAGTGAATGATATTGAGGGAGGAGAAATGTGATGAAGGGAAACCTCACCTGTCCGAATGGGATGTTTCAGGACATATGGCTTCATGTCCAGCAGAAAACGGTCAAACTCAGCGTCCAGCCGCTCCCACGGGTCCTCGCGTTTGCTCATGGTGTCCTGCGAAGGAGGAATTAGTTTGTTATCACCGTTGATCAGAAAACTACCACTAATACTACTAATACTATCAATACTACTGTTGAGCTAACTTCAGCTAGCTTGTGCTTCAGCCGAGTTACTCACTGGAGCTTGAGACCTTGTTGTATTAAAGCATCTTGTCACGTGTTGTCAGTATTGAGAAAACAACCCGATGACAACAAACCAGCTAGACATCATTTAAAGGGAAGCTAATGTGTTGCTAGCCGAGCTAAAGCTCACAGTTAAACAGTGGGGTGGCATCAGGGCACGTCGTCTCGCGGGCTGCATGAAACATTAGCCCGTTAGCATAGACGTGGAGTAAACAAAGCCCGTGAGGAGCCAGTAAAACAGAATAAAACGTCACTTACAGCCAGATGTGATTTCACCGCTCAAACCGATTCAAAAACTTCCGCATCACAATGCGTCACATCCGACTTCCGCGAAGAGGCGGCTTGGGTCCGTTGCCATGGAAACCTCACACATTTGATTCCTGTTTTCTGTCCATCGCATTCGTCATCTTTTTGTTTTTTATAAACTCAACAGACGCTGCAACTGACAACTGACAACTGAGCAACATGTCTGTGACTAAACTATCTTAAACATTACCCTATTGAGTATTATTTTCTGCAAATGTATTCAACGTAAAATCTCTAATTGACAGCAAAGAATTTTGCTCAACTCTGAATAAAGAGTCGATACTAGTGATGTTACGTTCTTGAACGTTTCGGTCTGAAAGAACGAATTTTGTATATGAGTTGGCAGGAGGACAGGAAACAGAATCAAGTCCTCCTTCATTTGTCACGTGACAGCCAGGCCGCTCGGGCTGTGTGACGAGCAGGTAGCGCAACAGTTCGTTCATTTCGGTCTTTCGTTCTTCCGGCTCGTTCATTTGTCACGTGACAGCCAGTGGCAGCGCTGA
>JAFBJW010009047.1:59302-142834 GCA_016785235.1 Pseudorhombus dupliciocellatus | reverse complement strand
GAAACAACTGCGGCAGACCTGTGTATGTGTCCTTGTCACTGTGTGTGTGTGTGTTGTCTTCATGTGTGTGTTGTATCTGCATATATCCTCATTTGTGGATATTCCTCTAACACGAGTGTGTGTTTATGCAACACTGCCCTCCCCCCTTCTCTCCCCCTGAACCCCCCCCTCCAGGTGGCCGCCCTTGAGAGGCAGGTGTTTGATTTTCTGGGTTACCAGTGGGCCCCCATCCTGGCCAACTTCCTGCACATCATGGCCATCATCCTGGGCATGTTCGGCACCGTGCAGTTTCGCTTCAGATACCTCATCTTTGTGAGTTTACCCGGCACCTTCTGATGACGTCACAGCGCCTGTTTGCCTGCCTGTGTGTGTGTGTGTGTAGCTGCTGTCCAACAGAGACTAACCCCAGTGTCTGCTCGGCAGTATGCAGTATGGCTAGTCCTCTGGGTGGGCTGGAACTCCTTCATCATCTGCTTCTACCTGGAGGTGGGAAATCTGTCTCAGGTGAGTCCTGGTTGTGTGAGAGGACAAAATAACTGTTAAGAATGCTGGATCGGATGGTCACCTCTTCCTATTGTGTGTGTTCAGGACAGGGACTTTCTCATGACGTTCAACACATCTCTCCATCGTTCGTGGTGGATGGAGCACGGTCCCGGTTGCCTGGTAACGCCAGTGCTGGACTCTCACATGGCCCCCGATGACCACCATGTCATCACCGTCTCCGGGTGTCTCCTTGACTACCAGTACATGGAGGTGTTGAGTTCTGCCATTCAGATCTTGCTGGCTGTAAGTATCCGGCACTCACACACTCCTCCAAATAATGTGATACAATTCAGTGTTTTTCTTTTGTTTGGCACCACAGAGATAAACACACATAGAGACATTTTCTGTCTTATTTTGCTGACCCCTTAACTGTCTGCTAGCACATTCTCTATGAAATACTGAGGAGACTGTAAAGTCAGCAGTGACTCAGCTGATACAACAACACTCATCTTGTGTCTGACATCTCTCTCTCAGCTCTTTGGCTTCGTGTACGCCTGCTACGTGAGCAAAGTCTTCCAGGATGACGAGGACAGCTGTGAGTGCTTTTGTTTTCTCCCCTAAAAGCTTGTTGATCCTCCTCCAGTGTCGAGTTCAGCCAATTCGGGTTTCGCTTCCATCGCGCTGCGGAAGGGCCTTTTAGCGCTTGCGATGACCGTGGATGCGAGAGCGGTTAGCTCGTTGTTCTCTCCTGCCTGACTCACGCTGAGTGATATCACAGCAGAGGATTCCCTATGGGTGATCTCAGCGCTCCATCTGCGGAGAGTATTAGAGTGTGTCTGCCAGAATACTCCCACCATCACAGTGTCCGTCTGTCTGCTGGGCTGGGGCACGTCTATTTGTAAGGGTGTGCCATCTGTGGGCCTGAATGGTAAACTCTCATGTGTCTGTCGTGGGTAGTTAAGTTTGACTGAGTAAAATTATTGACATCCTGTAGCGACAATATGACACCATATGTTGGATTTTCTGTAAAAGCAAAGGGCATGCTGTGTGAGTGATGTTTTCAAAATGAGCTGTGTCGGTGAATATGGGCACCTCATAACACAGTGATGATAATGAAATCACAGCGTCATGCAACATCATTTCATTTTATTGATTCCGTTCTATCCTGACTGATGTTGAGATTAAAGGTTTACAACAGCATGGATAGTTGAGAGTTGAAGTTTCAGTTTGTAGTTAATTAACTTAATTCAAATTGATAGAGCTTAGGTTTTCCTTATGCATCCTTGCCAAATTTAACGTCTCAATGACCTTGAACACTGAGGACTGTTTTCATTTTCTGCCGGCACCTCTTGAGTTTGTTCTTCAGAATCGATAGAGAAAGATTAGACCATTGTATCCGTGACACAGAGACGGCGAGAATGATGATGTATCTGAGTGTCTCTGCAGGTTCTGGTGTCACAGTGGCTTTGCAGTGTTATAACAGTGTACTAAAAGCATTGTTATTCCATCCAGGGCCGTGATAGATTTTCTTGTCAAAATAAAATCTGAGCTTGAAATGCAACACTTTATAAAAAAAAAATAAAAATTTAATGGAAAGTTGAATCAGCTCATCCCTTCTCTTTCTCTCTCCTTTTAAAGTTGATTTCATCGGTGGCTTCGACTCTTATGGATACCAGCCTCCTCAGAAGTCCTCTCATCTGCAACTGCAGCCTCTGTACACGTGAGTTATTAACACAGAGATCTACACACTCCTTCTCCTTCTGTTGGTGCTTAATGTACTATGAGTAGTAAAATTGGTGGAGTGGACTTTTGTACAGCTACATCAATGTGTAAAATACTTGAACACTCACCTCTGACAATGTAACCCCCCATCTCTCCTCCTCTGTATAACAGGGCTGGTTAATCATCGGTAACGCCCCCTTCAGGCCAAAACCCTGACGGCGTCACTGTGGAAGGGAAGTGGCAGTGGCCCTGAATACACTCACTCTGTGTGTCACAGTTAACCTGAGCAATGGACTTAACCCCACCCAGAGGGAGAGACGTCGTGTGCATGTGTGCGTGTGTGCTTGTGTCTGAAATGGAGAACTACAGCCCTGATTAGAATGTACAGAGCTCAGGGAAGAACCAGCACACCAGGTGGTCTGATAAGATGAATGGAAAGCAGGAGGCAGAGGAGGGGGGGGGGGTACAGAAAACAAGAGCTGGGGACACCTCTGTCAAATCACCGAGGACACGCTTCACTAAACTGCCAGCTCTCAACACTCCCACAACTGTGTGTATGTGTGTGTGACTGTGTAACTCCACAGGACTAGCAGATGCTTTGTGGTTGCACCCTGGACTCTTACCACTCAGTGCCGTTGTGAATTTTTTTGGGGGGAGTTTTCGTGTGGGACTGCGTGTGTGACTGTGTGTGTGTGTGTGTGTGTGTGGGTGGGGACGTAGGTGGGGTCACATAATAAAAAGAGGCACAGCTTGTACCTGTTGTCGTTTTAGAATGTGGTGATGTCAAATTAGAGCAGTCTTTATGAGTCCCGCTCCCAAAGCCATCTCCCCTCACTCACCTGCCGTTAAACACCCCTGCTTGACATTTTAGGCTTTTACATTACAGGTCAGGGCTGGGCCGGTCATAAAGCAGAGCTGCTGGAGCGGAGGAGGTGAACTGCCTGAAGGGTCACTCTGTTGGTACTAAAGGAATTTTATTATTGTGGAAAACAACCAGTGAAAAGAACAACTTCAACAGCTTGTTATGTGTCCCTTCCACTAAACCTTGAACAAATAGTTGTGGAATATAATTTCCAAAAATTACCAAAATCATCTAGACTGTTTTAATTTAAGCAACTTTGTTGGGGACTATTTTCAGCTGCATGGTTATTTACATACGATTTGGGATGGCCTCAAAATAAAGTACTTTGCCCAGTGATGAAGGAACAGGTCACCCAGTGCATTACTGTGGCCGCCTGATGTCTTTTTAATAGTTTCGGACGACAATAGACAACTATGGAAAAAATGCAAAGGCTATTACAGGCTTTGTCTTTGCTCGTTTGAAGGACCCAGTCACTGCTGATTTTGGTCTTTTTACTGGATTTGTTGTTCTGGCAAAAGTCAAATGTCCGCTTCAAGGAAGTTTAGTTTTCAGGGGATTATGTTCAGCCCACTGTACCTGTGAGGCTGTCGACCTCAGCGTTGCAGATGGCTTTGGGATCAGGCATTAGTGTGTCTACGGGGGAGGGAGGGGGTTACTGTGCATGTAAATAACCAGCCAATGATTGTTTTGTTGGTTTAATTTAGACAAAGGGGTGGGGGGGTGGGGGGTGCATTAGCAAGGGATTGGGACTGGGGGGGAGAGGGTACACATCTTAAAGTTTTTAGTTCATACCTGCTTCTCTGGTCCTCTCACTGCCCAGCTGCAGCTCAGCCCTCCACCATCTTGTACACATACCTCACACTATATGTTCGACCCCTGCAGCTCAGTCACTGGAGCAACGATTGGGGACAAACGGTCCAGGAAAATATGTCATGATCACGCACGTCCACATGCTTCCCCCTGCATAGTGTTTGTACCTGGGAGGGGAGGGGAGGCAGGTATGAGGTGAAGACCTCAGTGGGTGTAAGGTGACGTTTTAAATAATAAAAAAATACACTTTCTACATTAATGCTGACTCCTGTTCTTATCTGTAGACACATTTGTCTCCCTGACAGGGACTCTGTGTTTAATACATTCAAAGTGCTTTCCTTGTTTTGATCACATTAATATCAGGATTACGAGGAACTGATTTTTTTTCCCACGGTCGGTAAGTAGATTATAGAAATGATGCAGTGTGGTGATATTGTATAATGAGGATTTGATTTGTCAGCACTTAAACATAAAATGAATGTATGAGCTTGAAAAAAAAAATAATACAAACACCCCAGGGTGTTTGCTTGAACATACAAGTATGATAAGTAGCCTGGGATGTGCCATGCTAATTATTTGCATGCTTATTATGTCTGAAGCCACAATCTACTGTATCCACATTGCGTCATCCACACCGCGGCTTAGGACGTCTCTCTGTCGCGTCCCCGCTCACACGTCTCCCCACAGCCGCTGAAGGTGTCTTCGTTGTTCGGACCCCTTGTCTCTTCACACCGTGCATCCGCATCCCGGAGGAGAGGGGCCGGCAGCGTCACACCCGCTGGTCGTGTGGTGCAGCACGTTGCCATGGCTGCCATGGTTACCGTAGAGATCCCGGTACATTGTGTTCAGTCCACACCGGGAGAAAGATCCTCCACTGCCCCCGTGTCACTACGAGAGATGTTCTGATTTCGCATATGATGACATTTTATTTACATGGTGCCCGATGTGCTGCGGTTCGTTGTTATTGTTTTATCTGTTTAAGAAAGATGGCAGTTTTTTTGCCTCCATTGACAAATAACTGATCGGGGAGTAAATACAGTGAATAAATAAACACAAACAGACCCACACATAACAAAGGCTCTCACCCTCCCTCCCCTCCCTCCCTCCCTCCCTCCCGGTTGGCGCAATGAACCGCACGCTCTCTCTCATCTCTTCCCGTCATGCAGCGCTCTCGCCTGCTCCTCCGTCGAGCCGCCATGTTGTCGGAGTGAAAGCCTGGGGTGTCAGAGAGAAACTGGGGCCGAAATCCGCTACCATCCACCCTCTCCGCCGGTGAGTACCGTCCGCTCGGCGGTCGCGGTGACGCGGGGCTCTGTTTATCCGAATGTCGGTGCGGGTATTGCCGCTGTCGGGGCTCGGGAGAGGGGTTGAACGGGGGGTGGATTCTATTGTGAGCTGAGGCGGCTGCCTCCCTTTCTGCTGCCTGCCTCCTTCCTCCCGTTGTGTCGGTTCTTCCGCTCCAGACAGCTCACGGGCCTTTGTTAGCCTCCGCGTCACGGGGACCTGTGGGGCCACAGAGTCGGCAGACACCCAGAGGCCCCGCCGGGTGTATGTTAGCTACAACATGGGGATATTACCGGGGATAGCACCGCCGCTAAATGCACTGTGTGTTAGCCCATGTTTGGCCACTTGTCCTCCCGGGCTGAGCTTGTGTCGGGAGGCCGTGTTATTGTTGGTAGACACGGGCAGTGAACCTCCATAACACACCCGGGACTCGGCGTGAGTGGACGGGTGCATGAAAACGAACCCCCGGTAATTGTCACGGGTCTTTTCACGAAGCATTCACATTTTGCCGTTTCGTGTTTGATGTGTCATGTCTGCCAGGGGGCGAAATCTGTGCTCTGTGCCGAGACCCCTAACGCTATCTGCCGCTAGCTGCAGGCTGCCCGCTCGTACCGTCACACCCCTGTCTGTACCCGGTATGCGGTGGATTGATCACCGGCATCGAACAATGATTAACCCGGCGAGTTTTTGGAGCACTGCGCTCGTTTCCGGGTGCCGGAGTTAAGCTGGTAGCATAACAAGCCTCCTGCACTGGGGGATGGCCACACGGTTGTGGATTTCCGGGTGTTTCTCGACCTAACGTGGAGCCGTGGGTCCATGAGTTAAAAGCGATCGTGTCCAGGCTGCTGGATGAACAGCGGCAGAGGGAATCAACCCTGGGACCGCGCATGGGAACGCTCGGCCGGCAGACTGCTTTGTGTTTATCCACTGTGGAGCCGGTCATGGAGGGGGTGTGTTGCACTGTGCGTTCAGCAGACATGATGATGATGAGCTAAAGCTGCATGTGTCAGACACTCTTGTTCTGAACGGCTTCGGTGAAGTGCCTGTAATTTCCTCATGGCATGTAGGGACACTAGTGTGAACACAGGTCATTTTAACACAGATTAGAGCTGGTTGGATAAGCCCAGGCTGTAAAATACAAATTAGAACCCCAGACTGCTGGAAACCACAGGGCTTATCGAGGCAGTGTTGACCACTGCTGCAGCCAGACAGATTGGGCCTCAGCCTGTGTCTTGGGGTTATCACTCCACACTTGCATGGCAGGGCCACTTTGACCTTTTCAAAATATGAACCTGCAGCCTGTCTCCCTTCCCTGGCATGTCTAGTCAGTAGCGTCCCCTGGGTGGAAACCTAGAAGAAACTTAAACCTGTATTGAGTTATTTACAGCTTTGAGGATTCATCGTGTTATATTAAAGAAACATCAGTATGTTGCAACACATGACAACATCATCATCACCTGCAGGAGCCATTATGTAGAATTAACACCTTCACACATCTGAGATTAATCACAGTGTTGTTACAGCTACATTCATTTTAGTCAAGTGAACAGTGTAAACATAAAAATGAGTTGAACAGCTGTAATGGTGCGAACTTGAAGGGCTGGTCTGCACACTGTTTCATACTGACCACAATTGTGTGGGCAGAGCACCTTGAACCAGGCAGGACTAACTAATCAGACTCCACCCCACATGCACACCACTGGTACACACAGTGTTTTTGGGAGGCCTGCAAGGAAGATATTTTACTAGTGTCCGTGTGGTGAACATTTCTCTTCATGGCCCATTTTGGTTCCAACTACTTTCAGAGGAAGAGTTTTCAGTTGAATTGTCTTCTGATGTGATTCCCTGGTTAATATCTGTTGATCGCCGTTCTTCCGTTCTGGTTGTCAACATTTAAATGTGTTTAATGGAGGGGTGTCCCTCAGATGTTAGACCTACAGTGTGATTCATGTTTCCTCTCTCCCTTGTGTGGCTGGAGACTACAAACTTGGATCATGTTCTCTGAATTTTTGCAGCGATTAAACAGGTTAGTTTGATATTTACATACGATTCTATTAAACTGGTGCCCTGCTGCAGATCTGAACTAGACATGAAGTCAGCTAACCGATCCGATCAGAGCAGATTGAATCAATGAGAGCTGTGCATGTAGTGATGTTGAAAAGCCTCTGTCTCTGCTGTGACCACAGCCGGCTCAGTGGGAACATTGTTCCCCAAACAGCACTGTGCAAAACATACACTACACCATTCCTCTTTTAAATCTTCTTTTAAAAGGGTGTTTGTTTTATTAGGATTATTATTTTTGAGGCTGGTGTTTGTGGTCCTGTTGAGGTGCATTCTGTTACACTCACACTGATGTAAATCAAGAGGAAACTGTGTTCAACTGTTTTAGCCACCACAAGCAGGAGATTTATTGCAGTGCATTGATGTTAAACTGTCTTTTAGCTTGTTATTTCAAATAAACTGGCAGCCAAGAGTAGTCTCACTCTTCAAGCTGTGTGTTGAAGCGTTTTAGCCTCTGGGTCGGCCTGTCTGTCTCTGCCCTATTCAAAAGTGGTCAAGAGATATTGGTGCCGTTGGCATGAGATTGCATCGCGTCTCCATTGGACACATGACCAAAGTATGTGTTGACTTAAAGAAGAGGGACGCAGACTCTGAACTTTGGACACGAGCCATGCGAAATAGTAAAATGACAGGCAAATGATTAGATCAGTGATTTGTTTTACTCTATATGCTTTTCTGTCACCACAGTTTTTTCCTGTAAGTAAAGTTGCAGAACATAGACCACATTATTTTCCTTTGTCATTTAATTTCGGGACAGTAACTTGTTCTGTTTTTATTGCTGGTTCTACATGAGCACAAGGTAGAACTTAAGTCCTGCGTTTGCTTGTGTGTGTGTTGTTGTGGGATTTGGCACAAAGGTTTTATTGAATTTGTTTCACCACTCTGTCTGAATTTTTTCTTAACAACCTAAGTCTTAAGTAAATGTGTGTTATAAACTGGCAGCTGAGCATTAGCTCTTTATTCTGAAAGAGTTTTCATTTCGTCCAGCGTGTTGGTCCAGTTTTGATCCTGTTTGTCTCTGGTGGAATGTAACCATGTACTTCTCCCTGAACAGGCTGTGGTGGAATGAGCAGTGTGTGTGTGTTGAAGAGGAAAGCAGTGCTCTGGCAGGATTCATTCAGCCCCCACCATAGAACTACATCTCCCAGCATGCCTGTGGTGCTGAGCAGTGGAGGACATGCCCCTCCAACAGGACAGACCCCTCAGGCCACGCCCCCCAGCCAACAGGTAATACCCTCCGCATTTACACCTTTTTAATATTCCATTCATTCATAGACACATTTGTCTATGAATGGAAGGAGGAGACCCGTTGCTCCTCGGCACGTCTGGAGAAATTTGCGGGAAATTGGACGGAGCATCGCGGAGTAACAATAGAAGATATATCATAAAACTAATAGTAACTGTCTCTAAAGTCCCACAATAACCTTATCAGCGAAGTGTTACTGCCTGATAACAAGTTATCTTCATAACTAATTCTGGAACACTCTTTGCATGTGTAGTAAAGGGCTGAAAACTAGTTTCCAGTAAATGTTGACTGGTTCTTTGATGACACCGTATTGTGGGGAATTTGGGTTTGCCCTCAAAATGCGTAAGAGGAAATTGTCAGTGAGAAGAAATGCTGCTTCCTTGGAGGATGTGGTTCTTGATGGCTCAACCCAGGATGCTGTTGTGATCACGGTGACAGATTAAATAAACCATAGGATGGAACTGAACTTTGTTCTTAAACACAAAGCTGTAAGCTTCAAAAAAGCTATTCAGATAAAATAACTTCAGTCAATCAGAAACCTGTGAGGATATATTTTTGAGCTACTAGACATACGGGACTATCCCCTGTCACTAGTCACCAAAAGAATATTTTTTTATAGACGTGCAGTGACTGTGGTATTGCAGTTGAACACATTAAATCATTGGCTCATTTTTTTGTTTTGTGAATAATCTTGTCACTTCTTACCTACTCGTCTCCAGTCATTGCTCTGATACTGTGATTGTTGCTGTTGCCAGTAAATTCAGGTTAATGTGTATGTGTGTCTCTTAAGGGTGTGGCGGGAGCTGGACGTTCTCAGGATGATGCCATGGTAGACTATTTCTTCCAGCGGCAGCACGGTGAACAGCCCGGCAAACACCGCTGGCCCACTGGGGACAACATCCATGACAGCCAGGTGTGCATGCGTTAGTGTTAGACTCACTGAGTTGATTACACCAGCAGTTTGGAAAGTTCTCTTTCTGACATGTGAAAACATTGAGTGAAGATGGGGAATTTTTTTTCATACTTTCAGTTTTAATTTTCAAGACACATCTGTAGTAGCTACTTCATGTAAAACAAAAATGAGATCCTGATTTATCGGTTTAAAAAAAGATTCTCTCATGTCTTCAGTTTCAGCTGCTTTAATGTGTTTGAGCAAATCATGTCAATTACTATTTAACCAAGGTAATTACATTTTGAACTATGTTTGTACAGAATTTGAGATCGAAATGCACAGTGTCACGCTTCAATTGCCTCACTGTCCTTTTTCTGTCTGCAGGTGCGATCCATGGACGAGTTGAACCATGACTTTCAGGCTCTGGCTTTGGAGGGGCGCGCCATGGGAGAGGTGAGACATTAGGTTTAATATTTTGGGTGTGACTTGTAGACTCTGTAGGGTACATCACGTACCTGATGATCATGATGGAGCTTGCAAGCCCAAGTGTCAGTATGTTTTTAAAATTGGGGAATGCGTCACAATTTGATGTTAAAGTGGCTGTGTTGTTTCATGTAACCACCTCGCTGTAAACACTTGATTCATATATGGATTTGTAGATCAGTTACCATGACAACAGCTGAAATTTAAATAAAAGGGAATGGAGACTGAAGTCACTTGAGGAAACTCTCTGAAAGTTAAAGTAGCGTGGACTTTTTGTCCATATTCTTTTTCTCCAGAAATAAAAACTCTGAAACTGAAGAGAGTCTGGACTCAGATGCTTTTTATTTTGAACTGGTTGGACTGGCTGCTGGGATGTGTTGAATGCAATCAATACTGGGTAACTCTATTCGTGCTGGACCAGTGCCTAAGATGTGTTCATCTTTTGTTGGTATTCCTTGCTTGTTAAGTATTTAAGTGGTGTTTCCTGTTTAAATAGCTCAGGGTTGAAATATGTTCGAAACACATAATCATTTTCAAATATCTTTTCAAAGTAGAAGATCAGTTTCGATTGATAAATGCCCCTCTGTAGCTAAGAATTGTTGTTGTTTCCTCTTGCCAGAAGATACTGTCCATAGTGGTTTACAGAAACAACAAACTTTTTATTAGGGGAATGATGCAGACTAATAAAATGTCAAGATAAGTAGAGATACACAAACAAGCCACTGATAAAGTGCTAGAGTGTACTCACTAAATCCAAACTATAAAAACTATTTAAATCTTTTCAAATTTACCCTTTATTCCTCCTGTTGTCCTGCGTCCCTGCAGCAGCTGCTCACTGGTAAAAAGTTCTGGGAGACGGATGACTCTGGGAAGGATGGACCAAAAGGGATCTTCCTGGATCAGTGGAGGGACAGTGCATGGGGGGCCTCAGGTTTGTGTGTTTCTGATACTGAAGCAGACAGCAGTGTGTTATGGGTGCATGTGTTCTGACAGCTTTTACATTCACAAACCCTCAGTGGACACACTGTTGTCTGATAATATGTATATTGTAGATTCCTATCTGAATCAAAGGCAGGGTGATTTTGCTTTGACATAAGCCTTTGATTCCTATAGAAATCAAAGGCTTATGTTCCAGCTGATAACTGTTTGATATTCATTCAGCTGTAGCGTGTAAACACCTGCCTATCCGAAGCTGTCTGACACTTCAGATCATCAGATCATATCTTTGGAGATGATGCTTAAGACCTCAGTTGTCAAGCAGAACATATTTCTTGTACTTAGGTTGCAAAACGGAATAATACACGTCTGTATACTATTGACGGTGTACAGCGATCACATAAAACAATCTCAAGATCCTAAATCCCCACTTAACCTTCAAAGAATACAAGTAAACCCTCTTAAATGTTGTAGATGTGGAGATGGATCAACAGTACAGTCAGAATTGTGAGTGCATTTGATGTGGGATAATTATATTTAGATATGTTATTTAATAGTCCTGTTTCCTCTTGTTGAAGATCACTCCGTGTCTCAGCCGATAATGGTCACCCGCCGGCCGGGGCAGGGTTTCCATGGCGGAGGCGAAGTTGGCGTGGGCTCGGTGATGTCACCGCGGTCTGAGAGTGGCGGGTTGGGAGTTAGCATGGTGGAGTACGTCCTCTCCTCCTCACCAGCTGACAAACTGGATTCCTGCCTTCGGAAAGGACCCTACGTGAGTATCGTCCTTAACTTTGTCAGTAAAAAGCGCAGCCTGTCATTATTCACCTTTCTGAAATCTGTGTTTTTGTCCATGTCAGATTCTTCTTGTGTATTAATTGTCTATCACTGTTAGCTGGCCACAACCCTGCTCTCCCTGTATCTCTTATATTCCTTGTTTCTTGCTGATCACACAGGGGCAGAGGGATGGAGAGGTGGAGGAAGAGAAGAGGGAGAAACCAAAAGCTACGTTTGAGGGAGAGAAACTTAAAGAGTTGACAGAAGCTGAAGCTGATGTCATCAGCGACGTTATCAACCCCAATGGGCTGCCTGTGCAGAATGGCCTCGATGTGGATGTCAAAGAGTTTGGGTAGGACATACTCTTCACAGAGCTGTTTTTTTTTTTTTTAAAGAAAAAAGAATCTTATCTTACCCTCCAGACAGCCTTCAGACTTAATTCAACATCTTCTCACGTCTCACAATTGCAGTCGTCCACCGGGCAACATGCCGGTCCCTGGCCCTGAGGGTGACCTGCTTGGCGGTCCAGGTGGTGTAGGGGCTGAGGGCATGACACCCTTAGGAGGTGGTGGAGGCCCCAAACCCCCCGAGGACTTCCCTGGTGTAGAACAGGGTGGTGTCACCATGGACCCCATGGAGTCAGTGATGGAGCCGCTTCAGTTTGACTACAACTCCCAGATGCCCATGGACTCTGCGCCCACCGTGGGTCTATTTGATTACACCAACCAGCAGCAGGTAAGAGAGCGGTGGTTGTGGGGCTATAATAGAAGTATAGTTTCTGCACCAGTGATGTTCACACTGTTTACCTGTGGTTTTGCATTCAGCTGTTTCAGAGAAACAATGCACTTGCAGTGCAGCAATTAACAGCAGCCCAGCAGCAGCAGTACGCCTTGGCAGCAGCACAGCAGCCTCACATCGGTAAGAGAGTGTGATAATCAAATGAGCTGGAAAATTCAATGGTAACGTCTCAATTTTTAATTTAGGCGCATGTTTGTTCCATATGGCTCGTGTGTGTGTTTCGTTTATTCACCAGCCTTAGGAAGGTCTTAACTCTGGAAAATGTGATTTTTGTTTTTTGAATGGCAATTGTTCTACTCAATGAATTATAAAAAAGTCTTTCATCCCTGTCATGCATTTTATGTATCACCAGGTCTGGCCCCAGCGTTTGTGCCCAATCCTTACATCATCAGTGCTGCTCCACCGGGGACCGACCCATACGCAGCTGGACTAGCAGCAGCGGCCACGCTTGGTAACATTTTCATTTTGAATCTGACCCGCTGCTCTATTTCAATGCATTTAATAAGGCGTAAAAAATACTGGCACAGTTGCCCATCAGTATTTTGCATATTTGTTTGTGTTAAGGTCCGGCAGTGATGCCTCCCCAGTACTATGGCGTGACCCCCTGGGGGGTGTACCCTGCCAACCTTTTCCAGCAGCAAGCTGCTGCAGCCAACAACTCGGCCAATCAGCAGGCAGCAGGCCAGGGCCAGCAGAACCAACAGCAGGTCAGTCAGATATTTACTTATGCTAATGCCGTAGTCCTTTCTTCTGATTTATTACATGCTACCTCTGTGTGGGGACAATCGTGTAAACATTAACTGCTTGAGACATTCACAATATTTACTTAATGTCCAGCACACTGCACTGTTGGAACAGATTTCGAGAAACGATTTATATTGACATATCTTGTTTTTCTGACATTTTGAAGGTTATGCGTGCTGGGGGAAACCAGCGACCCCTGACACCCAGCCAAGGTCAGCAGGGTCAGCAGAATGACCAGCTGGTTGCAGCAGCGGCCGTCAACTCAGCCCTCGCCTTTGGGCAGGGGCTTGCGGCAGGAGTCCCTGGTGAGTCTGACGATCTGTAAACTGGTTTTACTACTTTGGAAAAATTCCCAACAGACCTAATTACATTTGCTATTTCAACACTGCTGCCTATAAAACTGATGCTGAAATTGAGCTAAAACAACCCACACTAACCAAATGTACACAGAACTCAAAAGCAAACTGCTTGCTGAATAAATGTTTCTATGCTGTCTCCCTCTCAGGGTATCCAGTATTGGCCCCTGCGGCATACTATGATCAGACAGGGGCCCTGGTGGTCAACACTGGAGCGAGGAGTGGCCCTGTCCGCCTGATGGCCCCTGCCTCTGTCATCATATCTCCTTCCGCAGCACAAGCAGGTAACGCAGCAATGCACATAAAGGCTGAAGGTGTGCTGCCTTTTCTTCTGTTGTAGGAAATGGGACACACACAAACAAGGATTACACACTGTGGTCTTCACACACATGTTCCCAGTGTGCCATCCAACCAGAGCCTACAATTAAGAGCTTATGAGATCGTACCTGGTCTGGTGTTTTACAAGGATTTCCCATGAGTCAGTGTGTTCACTGTCAAGGGGGAATTTTGGTTGACGTCAATCCTAGCACTAAAGTGAAGAATCACGGTGACAAATGTGTTGAATAAATTTCTAAGGAAATTTAACTGACTGATAAAGAAAACTATGACAGCACTTCTCTCACTGGACTCTCTCTCACGCTCCCTCCAGTTGCAGCCGCAGCAGCATCTGCAGGTGGTGCCAATGGGGGTCTCGGTGGTGGGGCCAACGGTCCATTCCGTGCCATGCAGTCCCAGCAGCCTCAGCAGCAGGGCGGCCCCGGTGGTGCTCTAGGAGGGAGCTCTTTCTACGGATCCTCCTCCCTCAGCTCCTCCTCGCAGAGCTCCTCTCTTTTCTCTCAAGGCTCTGGCCAGCCAGGGCCTGGGTCTGCCTCCCTGGGCTTCAGCCAGCCCACCTCCTCATCCCTCGGTGCCACTCTTGGGGCTACGCTGGGAGGCTTCGGCACTGCAGGTTGGAATACATATTTTCACCTACTCTGCCGTTGCTGCAGATATTTTTTATTAATTCGATTTACAATACAGAATTCCTGTTGATGCCATCATCTGATTTCTATCTGTTGCCCTCTAGTGGCCAACTCCAGTGGGGGCAGCGGGTCCAGACGGGACTCCCTGACAGGCAACAATGAGCTGTACAAACGCACGCCATCCAGTCTCACTCCAATTGGCCACGGAGGCTTCTATAACGGCACCTTAGGCTTCAGTCCCTCCCCTGGCCCTGTGGGCATGCCCCTGCCAAACCAGGGCC
The DNA here is from genome assembly GCA_016785235.1 of Pseudorhombus dupliciocellatus. Classification (NCBI taxonomy): domain Eukaryota; kingdom Metazoa; phylum Chordata; class Actinopteri; order Pleuronectiformes; family Paralichthyidae; genus Pseudorhombus; species Pseudorhombus dupliciocellatus. Next base: position 128,140 of record JAFBJW010009047.1, on the reverse strand, counting down.
CCTCTCACTCTCTCACACCCCCACCCTCCCTGTCCAACCACAGCTCCTCATCCAACCTCAATCTTGGTAAGTGTCTGCTTTGATCAACAGGATTGATAACCTCTTTTTTCAGTTATGGGATTCGTCAGACAGGGGTAAACAAAACAACCTGTTTACATACATGTGCGTTGGTTACTTAAGTTCTTTTCAAGTTTTGAATGGAATTAGTTTTAACTCCATCTACAGCGTAAACCCTCCACATATTCTGTGTTGATCTTATTTAAGTGTTGACCTGAATTAGGCTGCTGATTCAAAGTTTTTAATTACTGTTGCAGTTAGACTATAGCTCCAAAATGTTTGGGCAGATTTGCAATGCAGTTTGTTTTCATAGGTTTAATTACCAGCAGAGATATTTGTTTGTTTGTTTTTTCTATGATTGACTGAGTGAAGTATAATTCAAACATTCATCTCCAGCGTGAGGAAGAGCAATGAGTCACCAACTGACTGGCTGAGCAGGTTTAGGCTTCATAATGACTGCAATAGATTACCTCACTATTGGCAGTTTTCAGATCTTGGTGGTGTTTATACCTAATCACGAAACGTAACCTTAAACTGAGCCCTGCTATGCCCATTTTAATTCTTTTATGGGAATAGCACAATCTGAGTGAATCTTAGATTCATGATTTGGACACTGCTGCCATCCAGTGCTGTGCTTTTGTGCTGCAGAGCTCAAATGCCATTTTCTTGATTTTTAGCTGGAAGCTTTAGCATGACAGAGTCAAAAGTCCAGAAATGAATTATTGTGCCAGTATTTAATGTTAAATGCAATGAGTCAAAGCTCTTGTGTGAACCAAGGAGAACAAATTATTAATCGCTTTGTTCAATGGGATTTCAACATATCCCTTATTCACAAAGTGAGCACACTTTTGAGATATGTTGTTTGAATACACAGCAATGACTAAAAAGCTACTGGATTGCAGAATAAATCATTTGAATGAAGTTTAATCTCTAATTAAAATCTAGGAAGCTCAAACATTCTGAAATATTACTAGATCTGAAATAACTTCCTTTCAACAGAAGGCTGGATTTTGTTTGCTGTGTCAGAATGTTCTGTTGGTTCACTTGTAGTGCGTTGTGTACACTCTCAGTCACAGTGTGTGCATTTTGAAAGGGCAGCGTTGTTTCAAATCAAACACGGCCAGTGTGCACTCACTGGAAACAACCATCACAACATTTGTACACGAGTGTCACTCACATAAAAATCTGCTCATCCGAGGCTGGTGGAAGTGACTCAGTGCAGCCTGTGTTCAGCTGTGAACACTGAGCATTTCTACAAGGGAATAAGCATTTCATTTTTTATGCTGTAGCCACATGCCAAAGATTACTTACTGTCTGATCAATGTTTCTTTATTTAGAACTGAAATATTGATGCATATCACTGGTTAAGGGGATGCTGACAGTGGTTTTCACACTTTCTTGACGTATTTCATATTTAAATCTGTAAAACTGAAAGTTTGATGTGCTCATTGATTGTGTTTTGTTGTTGCAGGTGGTCTGACCAATGGCAGCGGGCGTTTCATCTCTGCTGCCCCAGGAGCAGAGGCTAAGTACCGCAGCGCAGCCAGCTCAGGCTCCTCCCTCTTTTCGCCCAGCAGCCAGCTGTTCCCATCATCACGGCTACGCTATGGCATGTCAGATGTGATGCCGTCGGGCCGCAGCCGTCTGCTGGAGGACTTCAGGAACAACCGCTACCCCAACCTGCAGCTCAGAGACATCGCCGGCCACATCATGGAATTCAGCCAGGACCAGCACGGCAGCAGGTACACACAAATATCCGTCTCCAGTGAACTGCAGACAGAAACATGATGGGGAATCTTGTAAGTCTTCAGTCCTGTAAGGCGACGCTGGACAACGTGCGTGGTGAAGTTCAGTGAACAACTGCAAGGATCAGTGCTTGTGTCTCTTTTCTGTTGACACAACACGAACAGGCAGAATTTGGTTCAAGTAGATGGCCCTCACATCGTGTTTGAATTCTCGACAGAAGGCACCAACTTCAGGTTCATGCTCAGTTCATGCTGGAGTATTGCATGATTACATAAACACAATGAATGTCACATTAATATTTCAGACCCTGCCTCCTTTTGCAAACAGTTGGCTCTACGTATTGTCTTTAGTCTGTACATCCTCACGTCTATTTTTTTTTTCCCCCCCATTGATAACATACAAATGACGTCATTGATGGCTCACCAGATGGCAGCACTGGCCCTGCAGACTGCTCTGGGTTTCTGGGGCTGTCTGGGTTAAATCAGCAAATGCACACTTATGAAATGATCTATTAATACACCATGACGTCCAGTCTGCACATTTTCTCTCCTCCGTCTCTTCAGAATCGCTGTCCTTGTTTTACTCTGCCTGGCATCTATCACTTCACCTCACAGACTGTTTGGTCCCTTCAACTCTGTCTGTGTTTTCTCTGCTGTCTGATTGTTCCCTCAGGTTAAAGATGCAGAAGCGTCTCTCTCTCTCTTTCTTTGTACATCTGTCATTTCACTGGCACTATTCGTTTATTTATTTATTTTTATCAGGATCCATGCAGATCAGGCTGCACACTTCCTCATAGACATTGCAAAAGCTTATGGAAATGAAGAGTAACAAAACAAGAGGGTGCAAAGCATATCTGTGGAATATAATTCATCAGCTAGCTGTGATAATGCAATGCTTATCCTCTCTGTCTTAAAGGTTTATCCAGTTGAAATTGGAGCGAGCCAGTTCTGCGGAGCGCCAGCTTGTCTTCAGTGAGATACTGCAGGCTGCCTACCAGCTTATGGTGGACGTCTTTGGAAATTACGTCATCCAGAAGTTTTTTGAGGTGTGTGAGAGTAACTAAAAAGTTTGCTGTGTATGATTTGGATCAGTAAGATTTCGGTAACAAGTACAGTATCTGTTCTAAACCTTTCTGTGATCTCTGGTAATTAAGAGCCTTTTTTCTCAAACTGTCAACGTGACCTGCACTAATTGAACTGCAGTTTTTTTTAATGTCCGGAACCTTGAACTATATAATCCTCTGTAATGATTGAGTCCCAGCTGCCACTGCCACAAAGTGCCGTTCATGTTCCTTCAGAGTTGATCAATATTGAAGGTATCTAATTCAACACTCTTTGGGTCCGTAACGACACACAGGCCAAGTGTGAGGCAGATGAGATGAACGGTTCTCCTGATGTGAGCCACATACAGATTTCTGGAATTATAAGATTCTGTCCTACTACATCCTGTACTACAATTGAGTTGTACGTGGTGTTTTGTCCTGTATCATTCAATGGATTAGAGGATTTACAGGCTTATTTTGTGTGTGTTTTAGTTTGGCAGCCTGGACCAGAAGCTGGCTCTGGCAGAGAGGATCCGAGGTCATGTGCTGTCTCTGGCCCTGCAGATGTACGGCTGCAGGGTCATTCAGAAAGCTCTGGAGTTCATCCCCTCGGATCAGCAGGTCATTGTAAGTACGCTAATTTTCATTGCTTGGTATCAGTGTGTCAACAAGGGTAACAGACTGGGCCTTTGCCCTAAAATCCCCTTAATTAAACATATTCTGCCCTTAAACCTGCTGTGATTCAGTGATGTAGTGAGTTTATCTGATGCCCCAATTTCAAAGCATACTTGTTATCTCTGTTCTTGTAATCCACATATGTAAGAGACCATTGTTCAAGGGCTGCTGATCTGTATTTATATTGAAAATAGTGCCTCGATAAAGAGCTCTCAACATTTTATTTATCTACATTACGGGTTTTGTCAGAGCTGCCTCGTGTCGCAGCGGGTTCCTCACAGGCGCTCTATCATCCACGATGAATGGGGCTAATGATACCGCAGTTTCTATGTAAATGTTGAACTGCAGGTGTTAAGATAAAGCCAGCTGAATTTCAGCATGGAATAATTTTGCTTGAAATTTAGAAAAAGGTTAGAGTGGGTGAGTGCTTGTGAGAGAGTGAGAGATTGAGATGAGAATCTCTTTAATGATCCGCAGTAGATTTCTGTTTAAAACCCAACATTCCTTGTTGGGCTGTGAGTCACTGTGAAAAATGGTTAAGTTTCCCGGCAATATTTGATTTCCTCACAAACAAGTATACGTCCCTCATGCCATCCTCCTCCTTCGTCTTCCTCCTTGTCATCATCGCCCTCCTTCTCTGCAGAGCGAGATGGTGCGGGAACTGGACGGCCACGTGCTGAAGTGTGTGAAAGACCAGAACGGTAACCACGTGGTGCAAAAGTGTATTGAGTGTGTCCAGCCCCACGCTCTGCACTTCATCATAGACGCCTTCAAGGGACAGGTGGGTTCCCTCTGCACGTGAGCGCACAAAAAAAATATTTCCACATTCAATCAACGAAGCCTGCCGGTGCTTGGCTGACATCCACACACACACACACATATTCATTTCTGTGTGCACATACACTGTCGCTGCCTTGAGGCACCGAGCATATTGTCACCATCAAAGTACATACCCAGTCTTTTCCAGGCGCCGGGTGCGTTCCCATGGCAACAGGAACCTCAACCCAGTGGCAACAGCCATCTTCTGTCCACCAGCTAAATGTTACATTAGCATAAACAGTTTAAAGAAAGATTTGTGTGTTCATGCATGCGCTCTTTGTTAAAAACAAATGAAACGTTTTTACTTTTTCCCCATTTCGTGCTGGGTGTTTTCATGGTAAACTTCAGCCCTGTGCTTCTTGAACATTTCCATGTTGTGGAACTGAGTTTTCTCTACTTGGTGGCTCAGATTTGTTTGTGTAGCTGAAGACAGGTCAGGAATTTGTTTTCACCTGCCCTGCAGCAGAGAGCTGGGTGTGTGAAAGTATGTCTATAATCATTCCCTGCTAAAATCCTGAGGAACTCTGCTCCATTGGTGAGAAAAGTGTAAGCAAAAGTTTCCATTTTGTTAGCCAAAACAAGTTATAATACCTGTCCACACTGTTCTAAAACTCCTTTCATCACAGTTATAATCATACCTTTAAAGATGAAGGCCAAAGCTACAGAAGCAAAATCATGGTAGTTTAAAATTAGAATCTGTAGTTATACGCTGTTTTTTTTAATGCTGCAAAAGAGTGCAATGTCTAACCCTGCTGATTAACCTGTCTCTCAGGTTTTTGCCCTCTCCACTCACCCTTACGGCTGCCGAGTCATCCAGCGCATTCTTGAACACTGCCTTCCTGAACAGACGCTGCCTATACTAGAGGAGCTCCATCAACACACAGAGCAGCTAGTGCAGGTAACACACACACACACAAGCTAGCTCTCTTCGTCTTTTTCACTTCCATCAGTTGGCTTATATGGAGCTTTTCACAGAGCCACCGGATTTTTAAAGTTGGCTGTGTTTGATGTGACGTCAGAAGCACCAGCTGTCCTCCTCCTCACATTTTAATTCACATGCCTGTGTGGTTTGTTTAATTCAGGACCAGTACGGAAACTATGTGATCCAGCACGTTTTGGAACATGGCCGAGCTGAGGATAAGAGCAAGATAGTGGCTGAGATCCGAGGCAATGTGCTGGGACTTAGCCAGCACAAGTTTGCCAGGTAAAACCCAATAGAAGTACCCCAACACAAAGGTTCACTGCTTTGAGAAAGGTTTTACTTAATTTCTCCAGAAGTACACTCTTTATATAAAGTCACCTTGCATTGTCTTCTGTCCAGTAATGTGGTGGAGAAGTGTGTGACCCACGCGTCGAGGGCAGAGCGGGCGGTGCTGATAGATGAAGTGTGTAGCCTGACTGAGGGCCCCCACAGTGCCTTATACACCATGATGAAGGACCAGTACGCCAACTATGTGGTGCAGAAGATGATCGACGTGGCTGAGCCCACCCAGCGCAAGATCGTAATGCACAAGGTGAGGAGAAAGATCTGAGTGCAACTGCTGCTGGATATTAAACCATCAGCTCAGCTTATTATAATTGAAAACCATAGCCGAGGACATAGTTGGTTAGGTTCTGCCTAAGATTCTCTATCAATTCCCATGTGACCCATAGATACCTCTTTATTCACATTGATTAATTGAACACACTCATTTGAAAATTAACTGAAAACGGAAATGAACACAGACAAACCAGAGGACATGTGCAAAGACGTATGCATTGAAGCACATCTAATAACTAATTCAAATACATGGAGGGAATCCAGATGGAAGCTAATTATCAGAATAAATAACAGCTTAAATATGCCTCACACCCTAAATTAGATGTTACACAAATATACCCACAATGCTGTTTTGGTCGTCCCAAATCCCAGAACATCAACCACATTTGAAGGAGATCCAGGAGGACCAAGTTTCTGCTGACGTCCTCTGAGCTGTTATGAACCTTCAGTATTTTTATGCTTCTCATTGCCCATACATTGATTTATTATGGGTAAAATCTTACTCCATTCTAGTGCTGTGTTCAGTGCATTGACTTGCACAGTAAATCTGGTATTGACTGCATCCTGAGAGATCAGATCACAAGGGGACAGTGTTAAGTACCTGTGTTCACACCTGGTTTTAAAACAAATCCTCATTGTCTCACTTGTGATCAGATCTCACTTCTTCACTCTGTATGCAAATGGTCACAACCGTCATTCTTGCTCTGACTGTTTTTAACCACCCTGAGTAAACAGATGTGTCCGCTGACTGTTTGTGTATCGGTGCCAGTGTCTGAGAATTTCGGGTATGAGACTGAGGAGTGAGGAGACACTGAATGACAGCAGCTGTGCAGTCAACAAATTTAAGAAAAATATCAATCATTATTTGGCAGTGATCATAATAACGCAGACAGTGAGGAGCATCAAATGTTTGATTTGGACCAGAACTGCAGGAGGCTTTGCTCACTTCATGGATGTAAAGGGTTTCCATGGCAACGGCACGGAGGCTGACTGAAGCTCAAGCGATCATTGATTATGGTCGTGGCTGTTTCATGTTGTTGTGAAAAAACAAACACGGTGTGATTATGTGTCTCCGTCCAGATCCGGCCCCACATCTCCACCCTGAGGAAGTACACCTATGGAAAACACATCCTGGCCAAGCTGGAAAAGTACTACATGAAGAACGGCGTGGACCTGGGTCCGCTCTGTGGCCCACCTAATGGCATCATGTGAACCAGTTCCCCCTCCCCCTTTGCTTGAAATCACGTCTAGCACCTGATATGACCCCGCCCCCCCTTCCCCTGACCTCCAACCTTCACCTCACCCCCCCCCCACATGCACTCCTGTCTGCTGAAATCACGTCTAGCACCTGATATGACCCCGCCCCCCCTTCCCCTGACCTCCAACCTTCACCTCCCCCCCCCCCCACATGCACTCCTGTCTGCCAGCCCCACCCTCCTGTCCTTGTCTGGCCCTTCAATGGCGCAACTCCCACTTTCATCATACCCACCAAGGACGTGGAATAGCCCTCGTACTCGTTTCTATGACAACCCCACGGGAGGAGCCTGTTGCTATGGGCAGCCTTAGTTTTTGTGAGATTTTGCCACTCCTCCCCCGCCCGAGCCCAACGAAGGAAGGATGAATGGCGGGAGGGATGGAGGGCAGGGAGTGGAGAGAGCGAGAGAGAGAGAGGTGAGACCTGTTCATTACTCCACTCCCTTCAATTTTTCCTTTTTAAAAAAAAAAAAAAAATTCATTCTTCTGTTTTTCATTTCTGATGAACTATGAAATCATTTCACCTTTTTGCTACTGCTGCATACACAATCCTTGTGTCCGCCCTCCTCCTGCCATCCTAGCTATTTACCACTATGAGATGGAACGAGTATTTAATTTGTCTGACGTCACAGAATCATAGATGAACACACACACATGCCATCAGCTAACCAGCAGACAGATCATTTAGCATGGGAGATTCGTTTTCTGGTCTTGCTTCTATAAATATAACGTGTATACTTGGTGTAGACCTTTGCATATATATATAAATATATATATAAAACTTTGTAGTTTTTCTGGTTTTTGATGTTGAATCTGTATCTATAATGTATCCTAGTAGTGACCACATACTTCTGACTGTATAATTGTACATTTGTAAACCCTTGTAATGTAAAAGTGCTTTACCACCCTTTTTGGTATGAGAAGGTTAAAAAAAAAAAAAAAAAGCTCACTCTGGAAAAAAAAAAATCTTAGAAAAAAAACCCTGTGCATTTCAGTGTATATTCTCACCTCCTTGGTTGTGACATGAGTTGTTGTATATTGTAAATTGTAATATCAAATTTTTGTTTTGAAAAGCCCTTTCTATACAGCGTAGTACTTGTACAAAGATTCGCCACGCTTGGTTTTATCTTTATCTCGTCACTGCTTAACTTAAGACTTCGATCTCCCACTGACTCTCAATCGGACACATTATGTTAGACTTCGTGGTGTCTTCTCTGTTTTGTTGAATGAATTCATTTTTTTCTCGTTTTGACCTTCTTTTTTTTTTTTTAAAGATCTTTTTATAATAATGCATTACCCCATGAAATGTGTCATGTGTATAGGTATGCTGGCTGGGCGGGAGAAGTAACTTTTACTCATTTAACCCCCCCCCCACACCCCTCGATTATCCATGACTGTTTTCAGGGGTAAACCCGTGGATTGTACAGAGGATATTCTTGTGTTTTTTGGCATTTCTCTAGTGCTGTAAGTGCTGTATCATACTGTCCATGTCCTTTTGGGTGAGAGAGGCAGCCCGCCACAGCGCGGTGTACATTTGGAGCAGCCTTGTGTATATTTACTACGAGCACACCTGTAACCATATGTGTATAGTTAACAGAACCTGTGTATGCTTATTGCCTGGGCAACTATTTTTTGTAACTCCTGTTGTAGATTGTCTCTAAACAATTGTGTGATCTTTATTTTGAAACCAAACTGAACAAAAAAAACTTTGAAAATTTAACTGTCTCACGCATCCTTCTTTCTATACACAGAAATATTGACATCATTGGGATTCAACCCTCGAAAACTTCCTCAGATACAGACAGTACCATAGTCTGAGAGGGGTTTCTCAGTGGGATTTATTGGGAACAAAACAAGAAGGAATTTCAAAGCTAATGCATTGGGGAAATAAATTGAAACCAATGAATTTGATGCCTTGTGTCTAGAGGGAGCCACCTGAGTGTCTCTGAATAATGGTATGTCAACAAAACAACCAATCTACACATTAAAGGGATAAGAAGTGGTTTGAGGCATTCTGGCATCTCCACAGTGTCGTCTGCAAATTAAATGTAAAACAATACCTGAAGTGACCCAGAATACCAAAACTAAAGTGGCCTGTTTTGTGTGATTCATGCTTAGTGCCACAGTCCCTGCTCCAGTCATCTGAACGTGCTATAACATGCAACGACACACAGCCTGAGTCAGAGGGCAGCAGGGCACTTGCTCCCGATGCTCCACTTTCTCCATTAACGTGATTAATGAGAGCGACTCCTTAACGTGCCACAGCCCTGACTAATGACAACCAGCAATTGTGATCAGCTACAGTAATGACTGCTCCCAGCAAGGAACACGTTGTGTCAGGCATTGGATACCAACGGCAAAGGTTATTAGACTCAAAAGCCCATCTGTGGTTTCATTTTCCAGATAATTACTTATGTGAGTGTTGGTGAAGACTTTCTATCATCAAACAGTAGGCTGAGGTGGAGGGCTACTGGTGTTTGAGGAGCAAAAACAAAGGACAAGTCGCTCCATGCAGCAGTGGAAAACACAGATAATCATTGTTTTGACATGATTAATGAGTCTCACTGGGGCGTTGAATAGGTATCTTATCAAAACACACCGTCCCTTCTTTGGGGTGTTTTAGATTTATCTTTTGAAGACGTCAGGAGGACAAAATAAACCTGTCCCTACCTGTCTGACGCTTGTTTGGAGCATGCTGGGCCTGAATGGATTCAGGAAGGATGTTGCTCTGAAAAACAAGTCGGACTGGGTGTGATGTCGGCGTCGGTTATCCTGTGGCTTTGTTGATTCTTTAAAAGAGATAATAAAGCCAGGGAGGGTGTGTTACCTGCGGTGATTTTTAAACCACCTGGACGCCGCAGTAGAAGCTTTGGCTGAGGGAGGCTCATTAGACCTCTGGGCTGTTAATGACCAACCATATATAAGAGTGGTCGACTGTGGCCTGAACTCGCAGGAGCCCTGCAGGCCTGTATTTATTGTGTGTCAGCTGCTTTTTGCTGTAATTTGATTTATTGCAGAGTTATGTGGGAATACAATATACAGCAAGGGGCTGCAAGGTGGGTCTGCTTGACTTTATTGTCTTGCGGTCTGGCAGATGCAACGAGTATTAATGCATCCATGTTCAAACACATTCACCACTGGTGTAAATGTGAGTGTTTTGTTTGTTGTTTGTCTCTGTACCTTGGCCCTGTGATACTCTTGCGGCCTGTCAAGGTTCTACCTCGGCTCTCTCGAAAGATGGATGCCATGTCAGTTTCCCAGGACTGAGGCCTGGTGGCTGGCTGCAGTTTGTCATAAATCCTGCGTCCTCAAGAGCACAACAGGAACTCTGGATGGCTGCGGCAGTAGTTCACCGGAGGACAGCAGCAAGACATTTAGGCCAAAAACGTGATTTAAAAATGACATTCTGATATCATTTAAACCATGTTTTCGAAGTCAAATTTTAATGTCTGGGCCTAGGGACGATTTACATTTGAAAAGTGGTCACCACTTACTTTTAGTATTGTACGATCCAGTAAAGGCGAACGGGTTCCTTCGATGTGAAAATAAGATGGCCACATTCAGTCAAAGGTTTCGTATGGTCTGTGTTTGCAGTGACTGTCAGGCTCAATCATTCAGCTCGGTTAACGTGTCTCTGTGGATGTGAGGTGTTGGGAGGTTTCTGTTTTAATGAGCTCTGTAGTTTTCAGCCATTTACAAACTACACGCTGGGATTCTTTAACGGATAGCCCGGCCGGTTGCTAGGCGACACATCTCGGCTGTAAAGCGCCAATAAAATATTCATCGTGATGACGCAGGCTCAGGTGCCCGCGCGCACCGACCGTGACTCAGCCAATCAGAGCGCGGGAGGGCGGCTCCGAGGCGGAGGTGTGTTAAATGGCGCGCGGCCAACCGGAACCACCTGAGCGTGTGTGTGTGTGTGTGTGTGTGTGTGTGTGTGTGTGGGGCTGCGGGTGCCTAAACGAGCTGCAGGGGGCATCCTCGCCCTTGCTCGCTCGGAGATCCCCCCCCCGCCCCCCCCCAGCCCCAACATCCCCCTTCTCTAAACACACACACACGCGCACGCGCGCGCACACACACACACACACACACACACACTCAGCCTCCTGCCAGACTCCCAGGCCAAACAGCGTCGCCATACGGAACATCCTGCCCTCAACGGAGAGGGGGAGGAGGGAGAGAGAGAGAGAGAGGGAGGAGGAGGAGGTCTGGCGTCTCCCGGTGCTAACTCTTGGGGCTCGTGCACATCAAGTCGCAGGAGCAGACGGAGCGGAGGCACCGCCCCCCCCCCCCCCCCCCCCCCCCCCCCCCCCCCCCCCCCCCCACACGCGCACGCGCACACACACACACTCAGCCTCCTGCCAGACTCCCAGGCCAAACAGCGTCGCCATACGGAACATCCTGCCCTCAACGGAGAGGGGGAGGAGGGAGAGAGAGAGAGAGGAGGAGGAGGAGGAGGTCTGGCGTCTCCCGGTGCTAACTCTTGGGGCTCGTGCACATCAAGTCGCAGGAGCAGACGGAGCGGAGGCACCGCCGCTTCAACCGGTGACCGGGAGCAGCGCGTGAAGCCCGTGGATTAAACTCGAGCCGACAGCAGGCGGAGGGCGGCGCGGATGTGAAGTTGGACCGACTACCGACACCCACCGAGAGCAAGGCGGCAGCGGCGGAGGCTTTTGTTCACCCCCTCACCTCCTCTTCCTCCTCCTCCTCCTCCTCCTCCTTCTCCTTCGCCCCAAGGCAGCGGCGGCACCGGGAGGCTGTGCACGCGCTCCCCGACCATGAAGCTGCCGTGGCTGCTGGCGCTCCTCCTCGCGCTCCTCCTCGCGCGCACCGCCGCGGTAAGCACGAGCCACATTCACTCACTCAGTCAGTCAGTCAGTCAGTCAGTTAGGTCCTTTGTTAACCGGGCAGCTCCTGTGCGTGCACCATGGCATTATGTGAGTGTGTGTGTGCTGCTACTAACGAGACAGTGGTTGTCGGTGATCGGTAGGAAATCCTCCACTCGACCTACATAAGGCGATCAGCCCCTCATTGGACGACCGTGACTCCCGTTAGGGGGGCTGGAGACTCCTGCACCCCTGCCCCCACAGACACACACACACACCAGCCTTTGTGTCTCAGTGTCGGGGTTTATTATGGCCTGCACCCCCTCGAGTCAGGGGAGTGTGTGTGTGTGTGCTTGTGCGTGCGTATGTCGGTAATTAGCGGGTTATCTCTAATTGAGCTTGATTACGGGTCTTTGTGCGGTGCCTCGGTCTGTGGTGTCTGTCACCAGCTCACATCCTGCCGTTAATTCAACGGTGCCAGCTCCTACTGCGGCTTTAACGACTTTCGTGTGCGTGAGAGTGTGCGCGTGTAGGTGGTTGGATGTCCGAGCACCACCTGAGAGGTGCGCGCTCCATTTTTAGCCAGATCTTTTTTTTTTTTTGTCCAGATGCCAGAATCCAACCGGGGGGGACATTCTCCCGTCCCGTCGGTCATAACCGGAGGTGTGCGCGTGTGTGCGTGCGCACGTTGGCAGTAGTGTGTCTGTGGCTAAATGTGGGTGGGGTAACGGGGGAAGTTAACAGCGATGCGGTGCGCGAGCGAAGGCTCTGTTGGAATGATGTCATTGGGAATCGCGACGGGGAAGCTGATTAGGAATGCGCGAACACCCCCCCCCCTCACTCAAAACACAAACACACACCCCCCCCCCCGGAAACATCCACGCCGAGATTCCCCCCCCCCCCCCCCATAGCGCGCCCACACCTTCCGTTGGATCCAGATTTATCCCATGAGAAGGAGGAAGCTCATGGAGTCATTGAGAGAAAAAGGCGAACGTGAGGAAAACATCAGAACTGTAGCGTTCGATGTAAATTAAGCAGAAAACACAAATTCCCTGTGTGGCACAGCTGAGTTTGTAGTATTATTTATAACTGCACGAGGCTTTAGCTCCTTTTTTTGCACTTCTGCTGAGCTCAGGGTAAAAGCTACCTTGTTGTATTCAAGTTGCAGGGTAAAACTGTACTTCCGCTGGAATAATACTTCGAGTAAAGTTTGACCCTTCAACACAAAAGTTGGTTAGCTGAAGTAGTGAACGTTTGCTTCCTGTGGCAAAGAAAAAAATCCGCGTGACCTTGGGTGCAGCCAAAAAAAAAAAGTGGAGTAAATATTGCAAGTCAAAGTTCACCAAAGTTTGAGCCCCATGTTGAGATTCCTTGACCCTGATCAGAAGTTAACACCGGGCCCTTACCCTGGAGTTCATCCTCGGTGACCTTTGACCCACGGTATTCACATATGTGTGACTGGGGCCTAACAGCAGCAATAAGGGCTTCGTTGTCTCTCCCAACCCTAACCCACAGAATACACCTGAAGCCCAGTCTCATGTAGTATATTAAACCATCACTGGCCAGTGAAGTAACTGTGGCACACACACACACACACACGCCCGGCAGAGCAGAGACACATTTTTCAATCCTGTGACTGAATTCCTGATTATTATCTCGTTCGCTCAGGGAAAACAGCTTTTGACCCAGTGTTTGTACTGTCTACATCTTGGAGCAGTGTCACACTGCTCCGGTTTGTCGGAGGCTTTCAACACCACACACACACACACACACACACACAGTGATTATTATGGGGTCAGTCAGATGCAGTCTTTGCCAGAGATCCTTGGCCTCCAGCAGATCTAATCTGTCTTGAAGTGTACAGATGGAGACAGGTGTGACACACTCACACTCACACACTCACACACTGTTAGCAGAGCACAGATGGGTGCAGGTGTTGCTCTTATAGGTAACACTTGTGACTATATAAGTCTTGAAGATTGCAAGACTCACCTCAAGCAACCAGGCTGTTGATCTCTCACACACACACACACACACAGGGATGTATGTATTTCCTGTCAGGATTTATCTTTAGAAGTGTGTGTGTATGTGTGTGTGTGTGAGAGGCTGAATGGTCTTCAGTGTTGTGTCCTTTTGGATATTTCCTGTCATCAAAGTTGTGACATCATATCCGTTGTGGCTGCATATTACATGGGAGACCGATTTTCCCACAGACATCTGTTGTGTCCCACAGATAGCCTGCTTGTGTGTGTGTGTGCATCCGTCCATCTGTCTGTGTGGGCTCAAAAATAGTCAATATCTGCTGCCAAAACTTGTGCTCCTTGAAGTGTGAGTTTGTGTGTGTGTGCGTGCGGCGGGAGGATCATGTTTAAGTCGAGGAATGAATCGTTTTTTTGTGCGTTCGGCGGCAGACAAAGCCCCCCATAGAGAAGAAGAAAGCGAGAAAGAGGAAAAAATACGAGGCGGATTGAGGGAGAGTGTGGAATGCGAGAGGCAATTTGACACAGGAAGTGGGTCCCTTCTCACTCTGCTGGAGGACAAAGTCGCCCCTCACACGGTGGCACACAAGCTGGCAGGTAGCAAACACTCCTGGTGGGGAGGAGGTATTTCAGGTGTGTGTGTGTGTGTGAAAGGATGGGCGATGGTATGGCGGGTCACCTTCCCCAGTGGATGGAGGAAATGAAAAGGATCACGGTTCATATCCGGAGCTGCATTCGGATGGCTGGAGTCTGGAGGTTGGACAGAGGGAAGGAGAATAATGATAGCCTTCAGTGAGGAAAACAACCCCCCCCCCCCCCCCCCCCCCCCTTCATCTCCCTGTCTCCTCCCTTTGGCTGTTTGTGTGTGTGTTGCATATGTACACATGCTGCTCCTATCTCAAAGCAATTTCTTATCTCCTTGGACGGACTGGCTGGGCAGATGTGCGGCATTGGACAGAAATTAGTTTTTCTGTCTGCTGGAGAAAGTTTCAGTGGTTTATTTGACTCGATAGAAATGGAATTTCCCATTTACTAGAGGAGCGATAACAGCGTGTTAGGACTCAGAAACCTGCGCTCACAATACTAGACATTTCAGCGTGTCGTCCCGACAAGCAGACGCCACAATGGCAACTCACACTGAACTTTAAGTAAAAGCTCAACTCTGTGTAGAAAACTCTATCAATTTTAATTAGGATAAAATGGAGGCCCCTCATTATTGGCCCCAGGAGGGCTCAGAAGGCTCCGCTGCAATCTCCCTTTTAACCTCTAATGTCAGGCTGCATACTAATAATTTAGGTGTCACTCGTGAGCCTCGTCTTCTGTGCACTATTCCAATCAAGAAAGTTTTGTAACCCCGGGAAGGGAAAACTCGAGGCAGAGGAATTCCAGAGGGGATGTGTTTTGCATCAAACTTTGAATCGTTACGAGCTTGTGGTCACAATTAAAGAAGATAAATGTGCGAGTCGAGCTGAGACGTTTATACGAGCCCTGGTGTTTTCATGACTAGATGAGTGGAATTGACTCCGTCTGTAGATGGTTCAAAATGCCGCAATCTGGCTGGTAGTTCTTACAAGACACAGAGCCACATGACTCCAGTGTTGGCCTGCGAAAAATGCGAGAGGGTTTTTTTTTATTTGCCAAAAGGAGTTGTATCGACTCCTTCCAAAATTGTCAGCGGAGTAGTTTACCCATCTGTTTCTGTTCATCATCACGAACGCACCCGAAACGGAGGCGCTCCTTCACCTCGCTGTCTTACTTGTGTTGCGTCGTGCACAACACGGAGAAATAAATCGCTGTTGCGTGTGGTTTTCGAGATAAAAAAATAAATGAAGAACACAAAGGTTCACGGCTGTATTTGTGCCAGTGTGGAAACTTAAGGAAGCTCATTGTGCTTCATGAAGTTGTGCCAAAAAAGGGAAAAAAAAACGGCTCAGCATCAGTGACTAAACTGCCAAAGTAATGAAGAAGAAGAAATGAGCACGTTCACCAGGGTGTCATTCTTCATCGCGTCAGTCCAACAGGGAGCCAGTGCTGATTGTATCCGTTCACATTGTAGACAAAAGCCAGATGTTCTTCGCTCTTGGTGGTTTTTGGACTAATGGAAAAGGAGCTTTACAGTCGATGCGATTGATTAATTGAATTAAAATGAAAGCAGACTCAGCATTTGCTGTGTGTGCATCGAAACTGCAAACAGCTTACCTCACGATTAAGGCCACACTCTGGGTTTCCTATCAACCCCGATCATTAAATCCGTCATGGGTGAACTGATGAAAAGAGAGCAGCTTTAACTACCAGTGTGACTGCTCCCATGTAAGCAGCCAGATCTGATTGCCCAGACCACAGTCAGAGGTGGACCGTCTGCTCCACTGCTCGACGTGCTCTCGACTTACTTCAGTAGAAATCCTGAAAGCCATAAGAAATATATGACGAGTGCCTCAAACGTGGTGGGCAGCTTGGTCTGGAACACTGTAAGAAATAGACCCAGTGTCTGTGTTTTGATTTCCTCTTCATCTATTTTCCAGCAGACCAGGCCCAGGCCGTGCACTGCTCCCTTGTGCCAGTTGAAAAAGAAAGAGCCTGCCAACTGTTTGCAAAACAGAAACGATATTTATTTACGTACAAGGCTCGAAGATGTGATCACGGCCGATTGCTGGAGACATATTCCACCGCACACTTGTAATTGGATCACCCTGTTCATCACTCCTGGCATCGCTCCTCATAATCCATACAATTAGGCTTAAGCGTTACAGTAGCCAGCTTCACTGTGAAGCAGTGGAAGAGGTCAGACCTAACGGAACACTCTGAGGCGTGCACAGTAAAGCTTACGGATGCACACAACCCTAACTCGTCAGTTCGTTAAGCACAACTTTGCAGAACTGATGTCTGAAGTTCGGTGCAGCTTGATTGAATTAAAGGGGACTGTTGGGCCTTAGCGGAGGAATGTGCTCGACCCAGTGCCATGTTGGTTTCTGTTTTGTTGTCCTATGCTGCCTCTTTAAAACAGCTCGGCGCTTTTATAGGGACGTAGTTCATGGCCAGAAGCCTCGCCTGAGCTCACGCTGAGGTGTTGTACTGCGTTGCTCTCTGTTCGCGCTGCCAGCTTCGACAGTGCCCGATGTCTTCAATCAACTGGCTCCACAACGTTGTGCAACTCCGAACTTTCCCAGTGGAATGCGTTCAAGTCTTCCCACGTATCAGAAAGAATGCGGCCATAGCCTCGGTTCATCCAGCTGGAAGCCCCGGCTCCTCTCGCCGTGACCAGCGGCGCACACAAGCGCAGACATGCGTCGCTCACGTGTGTGCACCAATGCACACCGCACCGCTGAAATTCTCGGGTATCAGACACACGAACCGCGTTCACACGTGCGCTTCTGCAGAGCCAGTGAATAGTTGTGGTTAATGCACGGCAGTCGTGTTGATTCAGTGAGTCAGAGAAGGCTGGAGGTGTTTTAGGTAGGTCACAACAGGCTGGAAACACAGGCTGCGTAGATACTAAACACACACAGAGTCTCCTTCGCAGTAATTGGGCAGCGGCGCGCAGACACACTCGCGTACGAATTCTCTGGAGACGGGAGTTAGATGAATATAGAGACAAGAGAATGGAGGAGGAGAGGAGCGGAAAAAAGGGAGGTGCCGAGACCACAGCATAATGAGAAGGAGGGAAAGGCCGGGGGAAATAAAAATGGAGCCAGGTAGGGATGGAAAAAGTGCTACGGTAACGCTACAGCGAAGGGAAAGACGAACAGGAGGCTGAAGGATCAAAAGAGGAATAAAAAAAAAAGGGGGTACTGGGGTGGAAAAGAAAGAGCATGAAGGAAAGGAGAAGGGATTATTGGAAGGGAAAAAGGGAATAAGGCAGAACCCTGGGATATGGGAGATGGAGAGCGGGGAGAAATGAGAGCTGGATGATGGCGAGGGGCTGGAGCGAGGCCAGGGCGATAGAGAGATGGGAGCCAGGATGGAGGGATGTCGAGAGAGTGCGGGTGGGGGAGGGAGGCGTGCACTGCTCATTCCCAGGAGACCGGGCTCTACCTGCTCTCCACAGTCGTCGCTATGACAACCAGCGTGGCTGTTGCTGTCACAGCTTTATTGTGCCCCCCCCCTCCTCCTGGCTCTTCCCTCACTTTCTCCTCGTTCTGCTCTCTCATATTGTTTCCTCGTCCTCTCCTTTGCTTTCCTCATTCACAGCTTCATGTCTCATTCTGTTTTTCGCCTCCGCTCATTTCATTTTTTTTCTCCACTCCTCTTTCTGTTTTCCTCCCTTGAACTGTTCCACAACAATAAATAAAAAACAGAGCAGGGAAAAGAAGGCAGTTATGTCTTAACTTTACTGTGTGTGTGTGTACTATTATAGGATTCTAAATTAGAGAGCATAAACCCATTGCCGTCCTCCAAAACCTCAAAGCATTCTGGGATCTCAGTGTGTTACAGCTTTTGCTATAAATAAAAACCCAGAAACAGGGTGATGCTTTCCCTGTGTGTGTGTGTGTGTGTGTGTGTGTGTGTGTGTGTGTGTGTGTGTGTGTGTGTGTGTGTGTTGTGTGTGTGTGTGTGTGTGTGTGTGTGTGTGTGTGTGTGTGTGTGTGTGTGTGTGTGTGTGTGTGTGTGTGTGTGTGTGTGTGTGTGTGTGTGTGTACCTTTGGTATATTCACGCTGCTGAGATGCTGCCATTCTCTCTGATCATTTGACTCCCTACTGTAGGTGCTACTGTCTTTCCCGGCATGTTTCTGTAACGACGGGGTAATTGAGTTAACGAAGGGCCGGATGGGTGGGGTCACAGAGTTGAAACCCAATGCGGTCCAATGGGACTGCTGGAATGTGTATTTCCTGCCAGGCAGCTGATAAGAGAGGGGCTACAGCTGTGATATGACCGGCCTCCTTCACACTCTCGACCAGGGTCAGCGTCTTTGTGCGGCCGGCCTGCGTCTGACCTCGACCACTTGACTCCCCCCGGGTCCCCCACCCTTCTCCCTGTCCCTCTCCATCTGTTTGCCCATTTGTTTTGTCTGATGCTAATCGTCTCAGCAGGTGTAGATTACAATTTGTCTTTTGAAACCTTGGACAAAAGTTCAGGCTTTATCTTGTAAATCAGCTGAAGCGACAGACATCTGCTTCTTGGCTTTTTTTCTGGAGTTCTCAAATAAATCTCATGTTCCTAGTCAGCGGTAGTACTGGGTTTTATTGTTGAAAGAGAATTTGACCATCAAGACATTTAATACGTCACCTTGAATTCTATGAAAAAAGAAAAAAAAAATCAATTTAATATAACAGAGCGGAAAACGAAATTCCCTGCGTTGTTAACACCATTTATTCCCATTTTATAGACATGACTATTCTCTATGGACAATTAAATCCGTATTGATTTGACCATAATCTAATGTATGGATGTTTTAGCAAGTGTGTTATATTTATATGAAAAAAAACCCTGCTAATGACACCCAGTCTCCCCTGCTCCCAGTGCTCTGTGTAAAGAACCAGTGTACTGGTCCTTTCCTGAGCCACCTTCTGATTCTGGGAGCCCATATCTGAAAATGGCCACTGAAAGGCTTCTGCAGTGGTAGAGTGCTTGTAAACGAAGAAACAGGAGAAGATAGAGAGTGAGTTCTCCCAGGGGAGCGTCTTTAAGGGGACGACGTAAGGAGAAGTAAAAAAAAAAAAGAGGGAACTTGAATCCTTGCCTTCGCCTGGCGTGACGCACCAATGTCATCCAATTTGTTGTCACTTGATTCCGTAATCTGTCAGAGTCGCATTTTCTGGTTTCCGAATGATCATCTCGTGCTTTTTCTTTGACAACAAAAAGAATTTGTCAGTTTTAATTTGCGGATATTTGGTTTCTAGTGTTTTGTTCCACCGAGACAGATGCAGAGTTAATGGGTTTTTACTTTTGATATTAATTCAGCCTTATCTGGGTTGTCATCCTCATTGAATGGGGGGGGTTCTTACAGTAATATTTCATCACAATTTCATTAGAACGTGCACTGCTGCAGATCTGCTCGTTTGCATACTGATTTGAGCGACCTGCACGCGTGTTTGTGTCTCGCTGGTTATGGGTTTATTATAGGATGGACACAGGAAGTGAGTATTTATAGAGCCGGCCTTCAAGCCTCGGATGGAGCTTCCTGAGTGGCGCATAAAGGGGGAGTTTTAAAAGGTGTGTCACATGTGCGTGTTTGGACGTGAAACGGAGGCAGAGGAGGTGGTGAAGCAGCAGCAGCACAGGGAGGCTGCCTGCGCGAACGAGACCGAGAAAAACTGTGTGCGAGAGGCATGTGACTGTGTATGTGTGCGTTTGAATTATTTAGCCCGCCGTCCCGACAGAGGAGTGAACGAGGTCAGGAGCTCATTGCTGCAACATTTTCCCTCTCTCCATCCATCCAACGCTACACCATCCACCCACCAGCGCCGCTCCCCCCCCCCCTCCATTGTCACCGCTGTAGAGCTGCTCGTTTATTCTGCTCGTCTTAATAAACAGGAACTTGGTAACAAAAGGCTTTTACCATATGTTTCTCACGTCTCCTCAATTATCGGCGAGCCGTGAGGGAAGAGCATTGATCCAATTAAAGTGTGTGCGTGAGTATAAATGTGTGTGTTTGTGTGCACCCTCTGAGTAAACCTTTTGAACTCTGTTGCTTTAAAGGCCTCTTTCAAAGGCAGTTTGAATGAGCCCCTGATGCTAACGAGCTGCTGTGTGTTTTTGTTTGTGTGTGTGTGTGTGTGTGTGTGTGTGTGTGTGTGTGTGTGTGTGTGCAAGGGTGGTTAGGAGGTTTGGGTTCTGCAATATTGCTTGGTGGTTGCAGCAGGTTTTTTTTCATATTTAAACACCACCTCACACACACACACACACACACACACACACACACGGCAGCAGGTGATTCATTCTTAATCTTTCATTCCAACAGTTGTGGATTAGCCCTAATCTTAGCCACCAGAAACCCAGGTCTGAAAGCCTGAAGTGTGTGTGTGAGTGTTTGTGTGCGTGTCTGCCTGTCTTGTCAAGTGTGCTGTTTATTTAGCCGTGTGCGTGAGACATGATAATTGTTTCCCTGTTGAACTGAGTAGGGGGTCTGTTTGACAGGACATGATACGACTGTGGCAGACACGCATGACAGACTGACAGGTCATACAAAACAAAGGGCGGGTGATAGAGGAGACACTTTAATTATCCTTCACCGACATTTAAGTTGAAGAATGGACTAATTGGGTTATAATTAACTAAATCTAATGAGTTTTTTTTTGTTATTTAGTTGAACAGATTTGACATTTCCATACTTTAAAGTGTTTGATACTCTGCCTTGGAAACACATCAGTACCAAAAAAGACCTTTCAGTGTGTCAGTTCCCAGTTAAAATTGCAAAAGTTATTTTAAAAGTCCATGCCGTTGCCTCTGTTTTCCATTTATACCCTCTGTGATTGGTACCAAAAGAAGCAGAGGGGTTTGGGTGTCATGGTGGCTTAGCGGTTAAGAGGCCCACACCACAGTGTGATTACAATGTTCCCAGTCCAATTCTGGCTGGGGACCTTTTTATTACACACCCTCCCCCCACCCCCTTTTCTATCACCTCATTTCATGTCATTTAAAAAAATACTTAAACATCAATTGAGGTTTAAAACCAAACTTTAATTGATTCAAGAACTATTTTGGTTTGCTTTAATTTGCATCTTGTGTCATCATCGTGTTTACTTTAGCCCCTGATAATGGAAATGTTGAAGATTGGAACACACACAGAAAAATGGAACAAAGCAGCCGCAAGGTGTGGCAACGGATCTGAAAGTGATTATTGTGTGGAGATGGAGGCAGAGGGGATCTGAAGCGAACGAAAGGGGGGGCGAGGTCAGAGGCAATCACCGACCAAAGTGATATGAAAGGACGCCGTGGCCGGTAAAGAGAAAAAAAAGGAGGGAGCGGGCGGTGGAAGGAAGAGAACGCAGGAGACGAGGAGGCAAGAAAGAGATTATGTTAATATTTAAAAAAAATAAAGATATGAGGAGCTAATAAGAAAATAGAGGGAGAGTGGGGAGGGGCTGGCTTCAGATGGAGCCAAAACTGTTAAAGGAGCTGATGAGGAAGAGAGAAAAAAGGAAATGGAAGGGAGCGACGGATGGATGGAGCAAACTGGAGAGAGAGAGAGAGAGAGAGAGAGAAGGACTGGTGGTTAACGCAGGCCTGTAAAGAGCTTAGGGCAGCTGAGACGGATTGAATGGACAGAACAACCTGGACAGGATTACAGAGAGAGAGAGAGAGAGAGATTGTATCATAACCCATGTATTTCCCTGTCGTCGGAGAACACATTCTGTCTGGTTTACAGCGTCGCTGACCGCCCTGCCTCCATCAAGCTCCCAAGTCACACTTTAATTAAACTGAACCAATAGCATCCAGGAATGAATGATCGCTGATTGTTATAGAAAGCACTCAGGAGCTAATCTATGTGTTAGACAATCATTCTCAAACCATTAGTTACTTAAATCCACCTTTTAATTAATTAGTTAGTGAATAATGTTTTCCACCCGGGGGGGGGCGCTTCTTTAACTGTGCTGCAGAGGACGAAGAGAAGAACGTGCTTGTGATCATATTTATTTAAGATTTATTTGAGGCTGAGGGAAAGGAACGCTGTCTGAACATCCGGGAGCATCCTCCTGAATAATAATGAACTTGCGTCTATACATCGCACTACAGACGCACTGATTTATCTGCCGGCCGTCGGACCATCGGACGATATTGACCTTGTCGACTGCCATCGGCAGTAAGATGACATTCACAGATGGCAGGGGTCGACGTTTTATCTGTTGCGTCTCATCGATTTTTTGCGCCGGCTAAATGTTGTGCTGGTTGTTTGAGGTCTGTAGCGTCAGATTCAGAGAATGTAACGACCCATAACCGCCACCGGCCCTCGTGTGACAGATGCTTGTTTCTGCAAGCTTGTGTGAGTGAATTTTGCTCATTCAAAGATGCTGCGATGAACGGAAATAAGAAAAACGCATTTTTAAGTTTGTAGTTTAGCCGGTACATAAACAAAAAAATATTTTGTGGTTCTTAGGGGAGGTAACGTTTGATCCACACAGCAGCGTCTCCTGCTGTACTGTGGCTTTTCCCATCCATTCTTGGTTTTACGCAGGTTTTGATTTAGTCTCTTGACAGACGTGCAGCCACCAAACCTTGCAAAGAAGAGTAGTTTCCCCACCACCGTTTTTCTTTTTAAATCTACAAGTCTGATCTGAGTCCCTGTCCAGATAATTTTATTTTAACATATAAACTGAATATATATTTATGATAATAATAATACAGTGGAATATATGAAAAATGGAAAAAGTAAACCACCTTTTGTCAACAGATCAATAATTATTGGTTTTGTCATTATTCTGTTCTTCTTATTGATTAATTGGCATGTCACAGTCACAGATAAATCCTAACATATATATGGAGCTGTGTTTAATACAGTGGTCTTGTTCCCATCTCCCTTCGAAAGTCATCCGGCTGCACAACAGTCTGCAGAGAACACAGGGGCCAGTCATGGACAACAGGGCAAACCAAATGTCTCATTTCCCGTCACCTGTTTATCATGTCGGATCATGAGTGCTTCAAGTCATTTGACATTGATTCATTAGAGTTAATCAGTATCTCAAGATAAATATCTTTATGAGGTCACAAGCGTCCGGGGCTGCTCGCTGTGTCACCAGATCTCACGACCTGCGTAATTAGTGCCAAATATCCAGAGCCGTTATGAGACATGAAGAATCAATCAGCTATCTGGCCGCTGCTGGCAGTCACTTGGCCGCAATCTGCCGCCGGCCTCGGGATTGGCTGCAACTCTGCTAAAGTCAGGCGACCAATGGGCGGGAGCCAAGAGAGCGTGGCAAGGTCAGCTGCTCGGGATGTCCCCAGAGCAGCAATATGTTTACCTCCTGTGTGTGTGTGTGTGTGTGTCTGAAATCATAAAAATACACCGACAGCGCGCTCACACTGGCAAAAGGTGCATCTTTCAATCCCATATTGAATTACACAGGGCTGATTGGATTTTTCTCCCCTGCTTCAAAGACAAAAACGCTCTCCTCTCATCTCCCCGCCCCCTCCGCCTCCGGCCCCATCATCCCACAGCCCTCACTGTTTTTCCCCCTTACTTCAAGTACTCTCCATTTAAACGTGTCCTTTCCAAAACTCTGCCTTTTATGCATTGATTTTTAATCCTTGGGGTCCGTCTTGTCGCATGACTGTCATTAGCCTGATTACACAGCCTGTAATTATATGAACACACACACACACACACACACACACACAGATGCTGCCTTGTGACTTGCATCACTGTATATGGGCAGAAATGTGACTCTAATCATCGTCTGTTTGTGTGTGCATTTCCTTGTGTGTGTGTTACGCTTTTTCGATTCGGGGCTGAGAGGAGACCATTGATTACCGTTTTTGAGTGTACTCTGAGTGCCTCGCTCTCTCTCTCTCTCTCGCTGCCACACAAAGGCATCATGGTCCACAGGGCGCTCTCTCTCACACGCAGCCACATTGCTGAGCCCTTTTGAAAAGTTCCTTAGAAACACAAGAAAAGTTCCAGCCACAGGCACCACGCCCTCCCACTGGCCCTGCAGAAATGGGCCCATTGAGTCAGGCTATAATCACCCTCTCTCATACACACACACACATGCACTTATAAATCCGCAGTCGTCCTTGCTCCATCCCTCGCTCTCTCTCTCTCTCTCTCTCCTCACCACTTCATAGAAGCAGCCACAAAATTGCAGCCATTGACCAACCAGCCAACCCGCAGCATTCACCGCTCTCTGCAACATTTCTCCACTAAACATCACTAGATACAAACACACACACTCACGAGCACCCCAATGCACGGCGGTGTATTGTGCAGTGTGGGAGCAGCAGTTGTGTCAGAATCTCAAGGCGTTTCTGGCAGCAGGACAGTGACACACACAGATGCATGTTTCATAAGGTCATCTATAATGGAGGAGTATTTCACGCAGAGAGGCCTTGTGTGTGTCTTTGTGTGTGTGTGTGTGTGTGTGTGTCTTTGCGTGTATTTGTGTGTGTGTGTGTGTGTGTGTGTGTTTGTGTGCGTGTGCTAGCCTTGAGATGTGGTCTTTAATCCTGCTGGATTGTCAGATTAGTGTAACAGCTGGGTCCTACATACAGATATGCATCTCTGTCTCTTTCTCTGTATCACCCCTCCTCCCATCATACTGCTCCTCCATATTTCACCAAGCGCTGAGTGCATCTATGCATTAGTGTGTGTGTGTGTGTGTGTGGGGTAGTCTCACAGCTCCAGTCCATTACACGGTTTCAGGCCGCCTGATGTGTCGCTACGCAGTCATGTGACCTCTACTGAGTCTGCGGCAAGTCTCAGTGTCAGCTGCTCGTTTTATTGGAAGAACTGAGACATTACAGGTTAAACACACTCGGCCTCCCTGGGGCCACAGTTCCTGCTCTTGCAGCCCCGATCAGACTCGAGCTTTTCCTGTTGCATTAGCAGTTAATAGAGGAAAAAAACTGAGGCTGACATGTATTAAATAAAATAACATAACATTGCTTTACTAATACCTCATTTGGTATATCTCATTTGTTGAGTACCAGTGGGACAAAACAAAACATCTAAGGACAATTTATACAGCCCTAGGTTGACTTGAGAGAGAAATATATATATTATTTGAAGGAGGTCTGTATTTCATTTGAGAGACGATGACAGAGAGCATGGATCATTTTCTGTTTTGGTTGAGTTATTTAAAGTGAACCTCAGTTTAAAGTCCTCCACAGTCGTTTGCATAAAAGAGGGAGTGCAGGGAGCATTAATGAGGATTAATGGTGATGCTTGCAATGAAAAGCTTTCGTAAATGATATGAAGTAATGCTCTGTTAAGTGTTTGGTCGCAGATAAACAGTGTGAGATGAATATTAAAGAACTTAAAATGGGATTTAGATTCAGAAAATCCAGATGCATGATTTTTTTTTTTTTTTTTTTTTGTATTCCTGCAGCCTGCACCTGTTCTGTTCTCTCAGACCAAGCCACTCACCATATTTAGCAAATGCACAACTTTACACAAGGACATTCATCACTTGGATCATCTTTTGTCCTTTGTAACTCAGCGGGGGAAGATAATATTAGAAAGATAATATTAGTGCTGGGATGCTTTTCAGCTGCGGTTAGGTGCTGCTCAGAGACGGCTTCGGGTCCCGGGTGAGCGGGGGATAACAAACTAGAGCCAGTGTAATGCCATCCTCCCACTGGTTTTGTGCGTGGAATTAATACGACAGCAGTCACTGCGAATTTGGATCAGCCACAGAAATGCGATCGGCAGAAAAAACTAAAAATAGTGGAGGGAGAAAAAGTGCTTAATTTCCTGGCTGTTGAACGTGAGCATGTTTACATTTCTTTCCCCCAATGGTTCACGTTTATCAGTCATGGGGAGCATTCGTGTTTAAACTAAGACAGACATGGACGAGATTAGATATGTGTTTGGCAGTGGACAGAATCAGATTTCCCACTCGGCCTCATGGCCACACTTTTAGATGATTACATATTTAGAAATGACACAAGCAGCTATAAATGTAAGAGTTACGTTTTCTTTTAAACCTCAAAATTAGTCAAAACGCTGACTTCCAACACACATTTATTATTAACCCCCCCTCGCAGCCACCCAGTAGAACTTCCCATCTTCCTAAACAGCTTAATCGGTGTAAAATTGCTCAGCAGGTTCCCACATGCAAACACAAAGTGATGGCTGCTGATGACCCCCCGCTGCAGCTGTTACTGTACAGACTCTCTCGACGCTAAATAATAACCTGCCCTTTAAAGTTGGCGGTTTTTTCCCCCCGCCAAACTTGGCTCGCTGCCGGAATAAGAGGCCTGGGAGGCTAAAAGAAGCGAGGAGGAGCTGCTCATGACAGACGTTTCAGCCATGACTGTAAATATATGTATTTATCAAACAGCTGAGGGAATCAGTTTGACAGGACTGTATGGTTTGGAGCCACGGGGTGAACGCTGCTTGACTGCGGAAAACATTCTTGCATTTTTTTTTTTGGGTTTGAAAGTTCAGTTCAACTCTCAATGGAATGGTTTCATAAATCTGAAGTTGTACTGAAATTATTACGATGAAACATTAGGTAAGTTGAATTCACAAATATTTAGTTTTGATCTTATGGATAAATTGTTTTCAACCAAAGACTGAAAGCAAAGACTGTAACCTCTCTGAAAGTGAAGCCAAGGCGTCTTGATCGCCCCCTGCTGGCCTGCAGGTCATAATTTTACCGCCGTTGCCCAATGAATCGCACCACTGCTCCTTTGACTAATTTGTGAATGTTAGCGTGCTAACACTCGGGACTTCCGTGCCAGTAAGGTTATACTCTGCGGAGAAGAGGGGGCCTTTTCATGTGTGTGAGCCTCAGGGGCCCATTGGCTCATCATGTGTCCGTGAATAGAGGAGTGTATTTTCAGACTTTATGTCACCTTGTGTTCACAAAGACAGGGTTTCTTTGACCCCCCCCCCCCAGGCTGTAGCGTGCAGGTGTGAGTTGTTTGAAGGTTCACCTGACGTCATTGCTACAAGATACTGTCTGGACACCCGACCCTCTCTGTGTGCGTGTGTGCGTGCATGCATATCTGTGAGTCTGTGCCTGTGCAGAGCCGTTCCGTGTTAATCTCTGCTAAAGGTGGCAGGTGTCTTAACCAGGCCATCACCTGGTAACCTACTCCTCTCTCTCTCTCTCTCTCTCTCTCTCTCTCTCTCTCACACACACACACACACACACACACACACAAACACACACTGCCTGCCCTCTCATATCTCCTTGTCTGACAGTAAGTGTGTTAGCGTCCATGCTGGCTGCCATCCAACCTGCCCAGCTGGTGAGAGAGGCAGAGCAGAGCAGGGCAGGGAGTGAGACCAAGCGGAAAAGCAAAAAGATGGAGGGATATTAGAGGTCACTATCCTGACGGGGTCGGGATCGATGCTCTGGAGGAGAGACGCTGGGCGCAGAGCGATAGAACCAGTAAACTGCAGAGTGGTTTTTTTTGTTTTTTTTCCCCTGCAAGTGGTCAGAGCGTGTGTGCGCGCCAAGTGGTCATGACCCCTTTTCAGGTGGAGAGCTATCAACAGTCCGCTTGTGTCCCCGGCCAGCACGGCTCAAACTCTGCACCTCTTATCAGTGTGGGTCAGACTGGCCTGCTGGAGCGGACGCAGACGAGGCAGTGAATCAGCAGCTGCATCACAAAGCGTGGGCGCTCCGCCTACAGTGAATTAAACTGCAGGGATGTGGGAGAAGTGGCCCATGAAGATCACTTTACCTCATTCCAGGCCTGATCTCTCAACTTCTGACAGATGATTATGGTTTTTTTTGGCCACGGCTCTCATTACCTGTTTGACAGCTTTGACATCCAGCGCTTTAGCTCGGCGAGGACGCGCCCAGCAGCGATGGTGGGCACTCAGTTTGGGACAAATATAAATTAGCCTGACACAGACCGTCTATCAGTGGCTGAATTTGCACATTGCTAATAAGCATGCTCACGCTGAAAGGATACCTTCTCGGGAGTTTCCAGACATTGGAAATTGGGTGTGGACGTTTCCCAGAGTTTGCCCTTCACATCTGAAGAACACAGCAGGAGGTGGGACACGGGCGGACACGTTAGCAACAGAAAAAACATCCAGAAGCATGCAGGAGGCAGAACACATGACGTATAGGTTTTTGTTTCCAGCAGTGTCGGCCCTTATGACTTATCTCCAATCTTGTTTTCTTTCCAAATTGATGTCTCTGTCCTCCATGTTCATGGCCACTCTTCTTCATCATGAGCCATTTGTTTTCCTCCAGTTGTTTGTGTGCGTGTTATCAACGCATCCACTTGCTCTGAGACAATGTCTCGTAGTATTGTCACATGCACATGTCTATACTTGGGGAGGTCAGGGAGGTAAAGTCTGGTGGCTGGAGTCTGGCAAATATGGAGACAGAGCTCAGCTTTGTTGTTTACAGATTCAATAATTCAATAAATATAAAGTGTGACATCGTTTAACATTAGAAAGGACCACGAGGCCACTATTATAACTGGTTTATCATACAGCGGTTTCTCATGTCACAAGATGAAGCCGAACGATCACAAGATGAAAAGTCTGTGACGCAAGTGGACGCAGTTTAATTATGAGGGATTATAAATCACTGGTGGTCTAATCTGGACACACACTGAGATAATATTTCTCACAGGAGGGACAGTGGACGGATGATGTTGTGATTCGAGTCTTGGGAGTCGGCGATCACGACCACAGCGTCCTCCATTGTACCTCGTGTGCCTCCTTCAGCGAGCAGTAAATGGAGGGACAGATAGAGGAGTGGGACTCACAGATGGTGCCAGGGAGCAGAGGGAGTATTCAAATGATTCTTCACAGCTTCAGTGCTCCGAGATGCTGCAGCAATCCAGGACGTTCGCCCGGATAACATCTCACATATTAAAAAACCCACAATAATTATTTCTCTCAAGCAGAGCAGCATTGCAGCTATAGCTTAAATTGTGTGTGTGTGTGTGCCAGGCATTGTGCAGCAACCACCGCAGCCTCTTGGGTTACTGAGGAATGCATTTGAAGACAATCATAATGAAGCTCTGTATCTGCCCAGCTGTGGCCGGAGGGGGATCTCTGAACTATACTGAACTGGACCAGCCAATCTGGATAACTACCTCGACTTCCTATTGTGTAATTATACACAGCCATTGTTGCTACGGACAAGACAATAACACGCAGCGCAAATTGTCATATAACCATCTCGCACACACGCGGTCTCATTTTCAGGGTGCTGCAGTGTTGCTGCATTCGTCTCATACACACGCTGTCTGATCCTAAATTAAAATCTGGAACAAATCACCTCCTGTGGAATATTAATATTTGTGAAGCTGCAGCATTGTGAGCTCAGGTATAAGACCACGGCATTAGACGTGGAAAATGAGCTCTCTCTCACACACACACACACAGAAGCTATAGTGCACTGGACTGAATGCATACTTCAAAGCCTGTTGTCAGCTTCAGATCAGTTTCCACCTGAGTCACCGCTCGGCGGACACGCCCGCGTTTCGCCCTGTCAGGACATGACATTACCTTAACAAACAGCGATTCCTTTTCTGCTCCGTCCTTCAATTTAGTTTTCCCCTTCTCTTTTTACACAAGTATACATAATTATACACTCCGAGCTCCCAGGATATGTTTTAAAATGACTCCAACTGGCACCGCACGCCTCACAATGGCACCGCTTCATACGTTGCCAAAAACCGAGATCGCATTCACCGCGCCGATCCAGCGGCGTATATACAGCTGTCATCCTACAGTTTCCTTTTTATAATGACTGGGAACAAAAAAAAAAAAAATGCAGCGGCGGAGGGGAATTTAGGGCAACATACAGATGATTTTGGCCCCAGGTTATGTGTGCAGTAGAAGAGAGCTCGTTGTGTCTCATTGTGGTTAGTTAGCAATGTGGCACAGGCTGAAAGTATAGCTGTTTATAGCTCCTGAAAAAACAGGCAAAATGCAGAGTTGGCCCTGTTCAGCTCCCTCCAGAATCACATAAAAACCCACACAAATACGTCTGAGGGGTATTTGTGCGCCCGTGTACACACACACACCGCAAACAAAACCTGTGATTATACCCATTCAGACATACACACACACACACAGTAATTACATACAGTGACGCACTGCTGCCCGGCATACCGTGATTTAACACGTATAATATTGTCTCATAAATAAAACATGTCCAGACCCAACACATGATGCACGCTGAAAAACAAAAACCGCACCACTTTCAAAACTGGAAATAGGGTGTCCTGGATGTTTGTGTGTGTCTGTGTGTGTGTTTTTGTGTAGGGAACTTGTAACAAGAAAAGAGGGGGAGGTGGGCCCTGGGGTGGACTCTGGAGCCGCCTAGGGGGTCGGATGTGTGTTTATTTAAGTGTGTGTTTTTCGGAGTCACGCTGAATTTTGGGGGCTAGCCTGAAGATAAGGAATGGAGTTTAAGATGAAAGGGAAACGGGGCGAGGATGGGGGATACACTGGCACGGAGCCTGTGGATCAGAAGGGGCAGGCGAGGAGAGGGGAGGCGCAGAGGGAGGGGCACAGGGATGGAGGGGGGGGGTGAAGGAGCAGACTGTTTTGATGTTGTATTTTAGGTTGTTTATTTGTCATTACATAACACCTGCTTATGTAGTTTGAGCACTTATAGCGTGTCGGTGGTCTGGTAACTTCTTACTGGGAGATGGGAATTTCTGTGAAAGGCCAATGTTGCCCATAGCAACGGCCTTCATTGTAAAACTGAACCTTGGAATACAACACACACACTGGCAACCATGTTCACACTGACACTTCTTTTCAGTACCCCGCCCCCCCCTCGCTCTCGGCCTCCACTTTGTGGAGCTCATATCCTCAGTGTGTTGAGGCTCCAAACAACTTCAAGTCAATTTCATTTTCAGGAGGTACATATAGCGTTTCAGCTCCGACTCGTGCTGAGATGTGATGGACTGAAATGCTCGGGTTTCTAGATTCCATTATGCTTTTATTGGCTTTTAAAGGCATCAGGTTTCCTCTGTCTGGAGCCAGGGAGGAGCCTCGGCTTCTGTATGTGTGTGTCTGTGTGTGCGCGTGCGTATATATACAATGAGCATCACACAGGCTGGTAAACACACCGCTCTGCAGGGCCTCAGGAAGGGCTTAAGATTGCTGTGGGGATAAGATTGCTTCAGTCAGATTTTCAGCAGTGAACTGACTGTTTTCCAATACCTGGAGCAACACCCAGCCCTTTGTTTTATGCAGTAAAATAGAGCATCGCTCCAGCCGCGTTCAAGACTCGTCTCAGAAACAAGCGTTCAGCTCCTTTCCTTCAGTAGAAGTTATAACAGCACGTCGTTAATTTCCATTATAAGCATTAAGTACGTACATATCTTATTAACAACAAACAACTTGTATGTAAATGTTGTTGCTTGTAGTGATGATCCCACAGAACGTTAGCGGCTGACGCTGCATTATTCTCTGCAGACAATTTAAGCAACTTTCAGCTTTGAGCGTTGCTTTTTTACATTTCTGGCTGCTTTTACTTTCCCAGCAGGCAGCTGACATAAATCCTCTGTCCATTATCTGACCACACAGGCAGCTGATGGCTAGTTTGTCAGGAATAAAGCATTTAGCTGCAGAACAGCCACTTCATGACCAGGAAGTGGCTGAAAATAGGTTCAAATGGAGATTGAATGATTAAAACTCAGCCTTGAAGTTTGTTGCTCTAGTATAAATTAACAAAAAAAAAGTTTATATTTAAAACTACTCAGTAGAAGTTAAAAGCATATTTCCACAATAAATGATCAGTGTATTTGTAGTATTTGTTAATGCGGCTGAGTGTGTTTTCTACACTTAAAACATAGACCATCTCTAAAAAGAGACAGTCACTGTGCTGCAGTATGGGTGGTGTCTCTTAAGTGCATGGATCAAAACTATTAGTTGATGGGAAACAGGCCTCTGAGTGCTAAAGTGTGTGTGTTTAAACATGGCAGGGATGTGGGATTGAGGTCAAGAGAAACGGAGATGAATGCTGAGAAAGAGAGAAAGGGAGAGAGAGAGAGAGGGGAGGGGATCAGCCTCAAAGTGACCGCAGGCTTGAGGTCGTTCACTTCAGAGGTTTCAACCCTCAAACGATCCACAACTAATCTCCCTTTACCTGACCCTGACAGAGGTCGCCAGCTGAGAGCACGTTCTGCCCTCTCAGAGAGAAATGGCTCCTCAGAGTGCAGAGGTCATTAATTCAGAGCGATGCCATGTAGCAATTCTATAGTATCCAAAACATTCCCAACAATGGAATTAGATTTTATTCTCAGTAACAGGACATTTTGGTTTTTTTCCCCTTTTAATTGCATAACTACTGTTCGCCACTTGTCTATTCTTTGGAAGGGATTATGCATTGCTACCTGATGCTTAACATGAATACAGCTGTGTCCCTTCAGGTTATTGCATTGATGATCAAAAAGCTCATTGAGGGGACGTGGAATAAGAGTTTCAAGTTCCATTTTACTCAAAATCACTGATGCACCGAGATTGTATAATGTATATTTTTGTGAGATTTCTGCTGAAATAAAGACGGACGTATTGATCATGAATCAAAAGACTCGCTGAAGCGCGGGTTCAAAAGTTAACTGCCTCCCTGACAACCAGCTGCGATTGACACAACTAAATGAAACCCCTCTCTCCTTAACGGCTTTGATGTTCCTCGGCCAAAAATCCCAGCTTTGGATCAACTCATTAACTATGCTCCTCCATCGAGCGTCAGACGGACAGATGTTAGCCTGTCCTCCACCATCCCGCGTGTGTGCGCGCATGTAATCTGCCAAAGTGGTTCTTCTTTCAGAAGTGAATGACAAATAGCTCAGTCATTCGTGATGAATAACTCTAATCTCTGTCCCCCCCCGTCCCCTCTACTCTGTGTCTCCAGCAGGGACAGACGTGGTCGCCACCCATCGATGACGAAGGCTCGACGAGAGACGAGTTCTATGACGATGAGGACCTCTACTCGGGCTCCGGCTCTGGCTGTAAGTGTGTATGTGTGTTTCAGTGTGTGTGTGAGGTTAGTTACACATTCACGCCCTGCTTCTTTCAAACTCGACAGCTGCTGGGTTTCAATCTGCTGACCCTGAGGACCCTGCGTGCCCCCCCACCCCCCACCCCCCTTTTCCATCCATTTATGGCTGCACTCATTCACCAGACTTCACATGCACAGTCACACAATGCAGGCTGTCAGGGTTTGATGCAGATTTATAAAAACACCTTTAAACACACACACACACACACACACACAGCCTTGCAAACAAGAAGTAAACCTGGCCTGATTGTCCCAGATCTCATTTGCTCTAATCAGATTACTGTCCACACAGATTAGACGCTCACACGCATGCACCGGCAGTTAGCTGGGCGCACCTGTCTGCGTTTGAGTGAGCTGGCTGCCCTGCGTGCGTCGGAGTTACCTGCTTAACGTAAATCACGTTGGTGTAATTCAGGCTGATTTTCTAATCTGGCGGCTGAAGCTCGAGCGCGGCTCTCCTTATTAAGCATGACTCATTGAGGGCTGCCCTCGGTTCACGCACTGCGCTATAGTAGCGGCAAGCTCAAAATAAATTACAATTCAGAGCAGGAGAGTGCAGCAGAGGCACCCCCTGTAGTTGAGACAGCCGCCCAGTAAATTGCTTCATCTCAAACTGTGATACAGAGCCGTCGGATTCCGAAGAAAAGACTCATTTTCAACAACACGGTCTGTGCGTTTGGTGCCGCCACGGCTCCTGAACGGGGCATTTTGCGACTGTCTGATGTGTTTAACAGCCGCTACAATGTTCCAGGCCATATTTCCACATCCTCTCCAGCACCTCTGTCAGCTTTCAAGCCATTGTGTCTGCAAATTCAATTTGTTTCTCTTTCAACTCAGGGAGCGCCACAGCTATAACAAAGTGAAAGGTGTTATAACGCCATTATGAGGTTTAAGAAAAAAAAAATGAATCACTCGGCGTTCACCATCTCCTTTTCTTCTCTTCTCCTTTCTTGCACGTTGCTTTTTTTTCCCCCCTCCATCCAAACCAACAGAAACATTGATTAAATCTCTCCCTGTTGAATACAATCAAACTCGCAGCTCACCACTGCTGTTCTGTTTCTGTTGTCTTTGGCTCAGTGGCGAAGAAGAAGAAGAAGCGATTTGATTGCAGCTCTGATTGTTGCACCGATTCATCAACAAAATCACAAATCTTTGAACGAGAACTAACTTGAGGGAACACCCAGATGTGAACGTGTCTCTAAAGACATTTAAAATGCATTGTCTCGGATGAATTTAAAAGAGCAGTCCAGCCAGTTCTGCAAACTAAAGTCGGCAGGAGACAAGGTTATTTTCATTTGGGCTGAGTAAACTGAAATGTCAAACAGAACGCCTGATTATTAAAGACTGCAGAAGTATAATTTGAAAGGCGTGGGCATTCATCAGGCGGGGAGAAATGTAGGATACAGAGTTTGAGGACAAAATGTCAGATAATCTTTGCCTCCATTCAGCAGTGGAGATTTTCTTTCTTTGACAGCTTTATATATAAAAAAAAAAAACAATCTCTCATTGCTGCAGTGCGCCACTGACTTTTACGCCTGCACAGCTCCAACAGGCTTACGTCATGGTTGTTAAATGTCGCCCTCTTGGACCACCATCGAGGGATTGTTGCCATTAAAGCTGTTTTTTTTTTTTAACTACGCAAAACTCTCAGGTTTAATTCAGACAGAAACCTTGTATGTCCAAACTTCACTTAGAATACTAACATTAAATATGGCAATTTCGATTTGTTTTTCCCTGTACAACAAGGAACAATTTATAAAATATATTTACTGACGCGTGGAACAGTGCAAGTGCACCTCACTGATTCAGGAAATGTTGATTGGATGGATGTTGGACGGATAATTGGGCGCCTTTATGAACTCTGATTTAGGAAAACCTAGGTCTCTGTTCTTTATACGCTCCAATGCATCCATTAGATCGTGTCCTCAACAGTTCGCTCAGGGGTTATTTCAGTGCAGTAAAATTAACAGTCAACACTTGTTAATGATGACGTAAAATAATAATGACTTGCAGAGAGTGAACCTGAGCCCCACGGTTTCTGTTATCAGTGAGGTGTGTATCAGTGTGTGGGTTGTCTGGTTGTGTTCCATAATGCATCACAGAGTGTGTGTGAGTCACTTGTTGCTGATAAATTAAATCAGTTTCATTTCCCCTGCTCTGCTCCTCTCCAGTTCCCGAGGTCAGCGTGAGGCCGACCTCAGTGGGCGTGGCGTTCACCACAGAAGAGCCCCTCGTCCTCTCGACCACCCAGGCCACCAGCCCCGCCCCCTCGGCTTCACCGGCGGCCGAGCCCAGCCCGAGCCCGGAGGAGCCCACCGCCACCCCGACGCCCACCGAGGCGGATGGAGAGAGTGGTGCATTCTGGGAGCGAGAGCTGGAGAAGGAGAAGGAGCTGGAGAGAGAGAGGCAGAAGGAGCTGGAGAAGGCCACGCTGCTGGAGAGGGAGCGAGAGAGGGAGAGGGAGAGGGAACGGGTCAGGGAGCGGGAGAGGGAGAGAGAGAAGGAGAGGGAGAGAGAACGCGAGAGAGAACGAGAGAAGGAGAGAGAGAGGCAGAGAGAGAGAGAGCTGGAAAGGGAGAGAGAGCTGGAGCGAATCAGGGCCGCCGCCGCCGCCCGGACCACCGCCGCCCCGAAGTCACCTGCTGCCGTCCCCGCGATGACCACCAACCCTGCCACCAGCCCCGCCGAAAGTGCAGCGCCCTCGGCTGGTTCGGACGACCTGAACACCACAGAAGAAGAAGAGGACGTCTACCTGTCCCCAGAGCCTTCCTCCATGTCCCCGGGCTTCAACATGGAAACCACCACAGAGGACGCGTCCACCACAGCAGAGACCACACCTGAGGCCACGACGGCTTCTCCGACCACCACCACCACCGTCAGAACCAGAGGCCCCTTCAGGCCCAGGGTTCCCATGACAACAGCCACTCAGCGGGCGCCGACAGAGAGAGAGACACGTCCACCGCAGCCCTCAACCACGCAGGTAGGAGTCTCACGGCATTACATGACCATGGATTAGCTGTAAACTTTGGTGAGAGCTGGTGTGTTCTGCCTGAAAGTCATTACTTTCTGTAGATTCCCAGTTTAATCTGTTTTTATCTGAATCAAACGCTCTTAACTTGTCCTCAGGGATGTGAATGTAAAAGGGTGGATCGTCAGTTCTGCCAACGCCCAACAGTCTCCCGAATTAAACCACATTTAAATGATCTGGATCCAGAAACCTTCCTTTTTTCCAGTGTAAATGCGTCTAAGGGGACAGAACAACTCCTGAAAAATGTTCTGCTGGACCGCACTAACTTTCTGCTGGACGATTACTACTTGATACAACACCAGTGTGGGCTGCTCAGCTCTTTAATTTGTCAACTTGAAGCGTCCACTGCAGAATGCTTTCAAACCTCTGTGATGCACAGCCCATTCATTCCCTGTGAAGACATTCATCTTTAACTGTAATGCCAAATGGTTCCTGAGAAAAGTGATTTCCAGAAACTGCTGTGTACTGTTACCTTCAGGAGTTAACAGCGCATTTGTGGATTAATACATCAAACTGAAGGAACTTCGCCAGAACATCTTCTGGACAATGAGATACATACATTTATATATCAGGCAGAACGTCTCAGTGGGGTCAGTTTATTGAGCATTTTGATGGGATGCGTTGACAATAAGGGGAAAAAAGGAAAGTCAGCAGTGCCAGGTTTTGTCTAAACGCAAAAAACTTTTTCTGACTAAAACGAAAACTACATTTGACAAGATGATGATTTTAATCAGAGGCTATACGAGGAACAAAATTGCACAGTAGGAGATTAATTTCACGTGGCTCCAATAGAGGTTTGATTCCCAGGCTGAGTTCGTATGACGTCTTTACCGCTGACAGTTAAATTAGTCATGTGTATGATTTGTGTGCACGTGTTTATTTGCAGCCTCCCTGTATTAAAGCATGATGCTTTTAGACCGGTCTGGTTTTCCACTTTGTAATTAAGCTCCCAGATTTTATGAAATGCGTATATGCGCTGGACGCCATACAGCTTTCCACCACTCAGGATATATACAGAGGCTCATTGTTTCAAATGGGAGCATGTGCCATGGAAAGCTCTGTTTCAGTTGGACGGGTTTCAGTGCAACGGCTCCATGAAACAATGTCGTTAGTCTCACTTTCCTCGCTCTCTCGCTCTGTCTGTCTCAGGAGAATAACAATGAGGTGGGTGCTGCAGGACCAAGTGGGGATTTCGAGATCCGCGACGATCGTCGAAACGATCTCGGTCGAGGCATACTGCCCGTAGATCCGGACCTGATCGGCAACACGGTGGATGGAGGAAGCTCTGCTGCACAGCTGCCACAGAAAAACATCCTGGAGAGAAAAGAGGTCTTGATAGGTAAGGAAAACAAAATAGCATTTCGCCTTGTCTTAATCACCCTGTAGATGGACAGATTCCATTTCCTGTTGCTTCTTCACCTCTTTCCGCAGCTGCATAGACACTCTGGTGTCATCGTGCATTCACATGGTGTGGATTCATCATGTGCTACTTAACCCAGTTTGACCCATTGAGAACAAGCAATCCTCTCCTTGGGTTATCCAACCCCTTCTTTCTCCTCCTGTCTGCTTCTCATCATTTTCCCTTTGGGTAAATCCAATTTCTTTTGAAGTGCCCCCCTCTCCTGATCCCCAAAGAGCTGCTGTGGAAAGCGAGGGAGCAGCCAACTCGTCTGACCTCTCTGTCTCTCCTTCAGCTGTTCTGATTGGTGGACTGCTGGCGGTGGTTTTCGCTGATTTCCTGGTCATCGGTAAAGAGCAGGAGGCAACAGACTTTAGACTAGACTGTTTGTGTGATAGAACCAAATTACAGCAGCGTTTGAGGCTGATGCGTTGATGTATACAATGTTGGATTGAGGCAATTCATTTTGCAGAAACACAACTTTGATTTTTCACCCAGATACAGGAGTCGTTCAGAATTTTCCCCCAGTAAGATGAGGCGGCAGGCAGCTATCATGGCAGAACAGGAATAATGCATTTTCTTTCATGTCCTGAAAAATGAAAGTTATTCCTGCCTCAGGCGATTTTTTTTCGAATCATATGAAAATTATATTTTATTTGTTGTCTTCGCACTGATTTTGACCAAAAACCACCACCTCTATTCCTCCTTCATAATCTTTACAGTGCTTCAGAGTGTTGTAGCAGCTGCATCAATATTTTAAAAAGACAAAGCGTCTGCAGGCGAAGCTCTGCACTGAGGCTCATGGGTGCTCTGAGCTAAATACCAATGTTAGCATATGAAGCATGGCAGCTTTCTCACTCGCCAAAACCAACACGAGGATGTGTAGCAGGTGTACCGTTTAGCATGTTCGCCATGTTAGCGTGATAAAAATGCTAATGAGCAGTGAACACAAAGTAAAGCCGAGGCTGATGCATAAACCACAGAGGTTTAAAACAAATTCGAGAATTCGCTGGATTAAAATGAGCAGTGTTAGCGACATCATGGCCAGCTACAAAAAAAACAAGCTGTATAATCCAATCATAATATGAATATATTATTTCAAGGCTGCCTATCTTATAGTTAAGAT
This sequence comes from Pseudorhombus dupliciocellatus, assembly GCA_016785235.1. Classification (NCBI taxonomy): domain Eukaryota; kingdom Metazoa; phylum Chordata; class Actinopteri; order Pleuronectiformes; family Paralichthyidae; genus Pseudorhombus; species Pseudorhombus dupliciocellatus. The sequence continues at coordinate 89,056 of JAFBJW010009047.1, read as the reverse complement.
TTGTAAATATGAACCAAAGAGATGGACTGACAGATACAGAGTCTTCCACATTAAAAACAAATACGGGACAAAAAGTAAGAAGAGGTGTTTCATAGAGTTCTCTGCCAGTGTACAGTGAAAAGTTATATTGTTTTAAATGGCCCAGCTTGTGCAGTCTGATACTGGTATAAACCCAGTAAACACCTCCCACGGAGTGAATGGAAACAACGTGTTCCTCTTGCATTTAGGAAAACAACAAACACTTTGTTCTGTTTTGGCATCGACACCAATTCTTTTAACTCAGGGACTTTTTTTTTTTTTTTTTTTTTTCTTACTCCATTGGATTGCGTCACACTCATCCATCGCACGCAGCAAGAGTTCATTAGTGCAAGTGCGAAAGGTGGAAAGACGTCGCAGCTGGTTAGGTTACGCCAGCCCCATCAGGCTCAACCATGATGTCGCACTGCAGGGATGCAAGTTAGCACAAAGCTGTTGGCAACACCGAATGTATGTTGGCACATTCAGGCTCATCAGTCCTCACTTAGCGACTAGGTGATAGTGACGCTGTGTGTAGCTTTGCTCCGCTTTCAGCCTAGAGTGTTTTTAGTAGTGCTGTAGTCTGCTGCAGGATGTAACCGTGGCACTAATGGCATTGTTGTACTTGTAGCGTCTACGCTGCGATAATCTGGAACGTGGTTCTGATTCCCACTGTGTCCTTCTGCCTTTCTCCAGCCGTGATAGTGGGAGGTGTGGTCGGCGCCTTGTTCGCCGCCTTCCTGGTGATGCTGCTGGTGTACCGGATGAAGAAGAAGGACGAGGGCAGCTACACGCTGGAGGAACCTAAACAGGCCACCGTCACCTACCAGAAACCAGACAAGCAGGAGGAGTTCTACGCATAACACTCGTACGCCAGAGAGACACCGCACACCGAGGGAGAGAGAAAGATGGAGAGAGAGAGAGAGAGAGAGAAGAGAGATACTCTCAGTGCCCCCTCCTTCTCCTCCTCCTCCTATTTTTCTTTGTTGCTCCAACCTCATCTGCTCGCCTCTCCTCATCCCTCTCTCCTCTCGTCTCCAAAACACTTGAGAGCGCCTTTCTCTCTGCGGACTTGGAACTTTCTTTTCAATGAAAATGGAAAAAGAGGACAAAAAAATCCAAATATATTCTGAAAAAAAAACCCACATACACACAAGATGTTTTTAAAGTAAATGTTGTTATTAATACAGATTCTCTTGTTCTGTATGTAATGATATGATTATTTTCTAAAAAAAAAAAAACGAAACGGAGCAAAACACAAGCGCTTAACCTGTGTTTTCCAACACAAAAGTCCCCCTCTTCAGTTTTTATGGAGCGAATGAAAGGCTTAAAGGAAAGAAGAGAGGAGGGGGGCGGAACGAGCTGAGGAAGACACAAAAGAAAGAGAGGGGAAAAAAACAGTGATGGGCTCGACTCTGCCCCTCACCCCCTCGCAAATAACACGCTGGGCGTCTGGTTGGCCACACAGAGCCAAGGGGTCAAAGGTGAGAGGAAAGGTCTCTTTTGTGCCTTCCATCCCTCCGGTGCTCAAACACTTACACACAGCCACAACAACACACACACATGCACGCACACGCACACGCGCGCACACTTGTATCTGCTCGAAGGTGGCTCTGACCTCTCTCTCTGTGCTCAGCCAACCAGAAAACAACGCTCACCCCTTGGCGTGTTCCACAGCGTCGAGGAGCAACTGTGGAATCACCGGCTGGTCGCGTCGAGGCTCGCTCCACGGCCGCCTGCTCCTCTAAGCTGTACAAAGAATAGTTATGGATAGTAATAATAATCAATAATATATCAATGTCTTGGGCTGGATGGTGAACAATAATGAAACCGTAATAATAATAATAATTATGATGATAATAATACTTCAACAGGAGGATGTGTATTTAGCAGTTTAAAAAAAAAAAAGTTTATATGTAAATATTGTATCCTTTCTGACATCACTAACCATCTGCATGACCATGGAGAGTTTTTATTCATCACATTCGTCATCACTCTAGATGAGCTGTGCTCTCGTCAACCACACAAACACACACAGACAAACACACACACACACACATTAACACACCACACAGACTTTAAATATAGTGGAGATCATGTCATTCAAACACATATCAACGCCATCGTCATCATTATCATCATCGTCATTGTGATAGTCATCACTTTTGATACAAGCGCGATCGGGTGGTTTCAATATGTTATTGATTAGTTGTCAATCAGTTGCTGCGGTTGGTCTAGAGTTTGGTCTGTTTGTATAAAAGCACAACTATGTTTTCAGTCATCACGTCATCTGTTAACCCCCCGCCCCGCCCCCCACACACCTTTTGCATGCCTCACTTTATTTTTGTTCCACCATTGGCTCTGTTTGGGGATGGGAGGGGCCGCTGGGCACAGGGGGGCTTTAATGAAATCAGGAAGTGGGAATCTGTACAGGAAGTTGCCCACATAGCACTAATTCAGTCAGAAACTAAATCACAGCATCGGTTATGAAAAAATAAAAAAAAGAATCAGTGTTTGTGGTATCAACTTAAACCTGCAGCACCATTCTGGGGAATGGGTCATGGAGTTTAGGGTTCAGTTCGGGGAAGGGGATGTGAGGAGGGCTGTGCTTCTATCTAAGAGATTGTAACAATAACCACACCAGTGTGACTGGGCTAGTAGCTTCTATTATACTCAGTACTGTAGAACAAAAATGCATGGGAGTCAAAACTATACTAGTCTGGGTGTGTGTGGATGCTTGTGTGCGTGTTTTTGTCCGTGTGTGCGTGTTTCAAAAAAAGAGGGTTGACTTTAAGATGGAATGTACTGTGGTCGAGAGTGTGCTTACCTACCCCAGCAGTTCTCACGCTCTTCCACAGACAGGTAACACACCTCTTCTACTCCTGTGTGTATTTTGCCTGCCCCCTCGCCAGTGCGATAATATGTGCACGTGTCTGCACCTCATCTAAAGCCACCACCTGTGTGTGTGTGCGTATGTGTGTATGTGCGCGTGTGTGTGAGTGTCTCACCTCGGTATTTCACAGCAGACTCTTGTGTACACTGACTAGCCTGTCGACGTGTGTGTCTGCGTGTGTTTAGTCTGTTCACTGCTGAATGTGGGGCAGCTGGTCCCTCACAGTGGCTTTCACACACACACACTGACTGTGTCTTCTCACTGTCTGTCTGTCTGACTCGGCCTGTCTGTCTCTCTGCGACGGAGACAGATGGACAGGCAACACGCCACTTTCTCACAGGCAGGAATGATCTTAACACGTACTGTCTTTTCTAAAGTGACTGTCAAAATGTAAACGTGTGTTTGTACCCATATAAGCCTGCGTAGCCAAATAAGATGTGTGTGTGTGTGTGTGTGTGTGTGAGGTGGAGATGGTGGATTTGTATGTGTGAGAGTGTAGGTAAGTGCGAGAGTGTGAGTGTGTGCGTGCGTGTGTGTGAAGCCTAATGGAGGCTACACTACTCTATGTTTGCTGTTCCCATTCCTGTTTTTATACATTTGCATTTTTTTAAGGCTGAGTTTCTGTCATTGGCTGAGTGGGCGAGAGGAGGCGGATCCTCCACGCCACCGCCCTGTCACTAATCTGCCACTCTGTTCCAAATAAAAAAAAAAACCTGATTGGGTAAATCAGTCCTCTTGTTGTTTGTGTCCGGCCTGAACGCAATCACAATAAACATGAACACATGTTGCACTGATCATAGACTTATTGAAGAACCATCACATGCACATGTTTGCGCTTTATTTGCCACCAGCAATGGAAAACATTGAAATACTCCTGCCTTCCTGTTGTCCCTTGTGTCTTTTGAATAAAAACCACTTGATTCAGGAATGTGAACGGTCTCTTTTGACACGCTGCAAAACATTACGTGACAAAGCAAAACCCACTTTAACCAACAATGTGCTTAACTTTAATTTCCCCTATAACAAATACACCATTAATCAAATACCAAACCCAATTACCATGCAGTGAACATGGGGATTTCACAGCCTCTGGGGATCACAGGAATCCAGCTTTGATCTTTTATATAATTATGCATTTTTTTCCCCACACAAACGCTTTGAGTGAACTCTAAATTCAATCATTTCATTTTCCCTGTTTAATGAGGAACCGTAGCAGGGAGGACACGGTGAGGACTCTACATGTCATGCTCGGGTTCGTGTCGACGTTGCTCAGTGTCAGCGGCGACGAGCTCCATCCTCTGTGACCCTCCTCAAGGATGAACAGGTACAGGAGATTGACTGTCAGGACTTTTTAATGGGAAGGTTTCACATCATAAATGTCAATACAGCACAGTTTAAAAAGGTCTTTTCTCTTGTAAGAAAATGAAGAAATCCGCTCATCCTTTGAGGGTCGTGAAAGAAGCTGCATGCAGCCTCTGCTGATATTGACCGAGGGGCCCATTAGGTGGTTGCCACTGTATTACAACCGGGAAACTGCTGCACCACCGTGCTGCATGATGAAGAAACACTGAATATAATGTTATGTTGAGGAGCACAATGGAAATAGGCATGGGAAGCATTCCATGAAAATATTGCCAGAATATCCCGTTTGTGTTTTCACTTATCACCACCTGCTACTTGTGAAAGTCTTAAGAGGAGCTGCTTATGAGCTTTAAATTGTAGCTTTCAACACAATTACTCCTGATTCTCCTCGACTAAGTACTATTGCTTTCATTAACAGCACTCTCACCACCCCCTAATTAAAGCTGCAGTTCGTTTCAACATGGATTAATGTGAATTCACTGACTGAAACCGTTGGTTCACTTAAAACCTAATTCTCTCTCCGTGGCCTCTGTTGGTGGGAAACCATGCAGACCTCATTCAGATCTCTGGCGTTTCTGCTGACGATAAGTATGAAAAGTGTTCAATCCAGAGAACAGATGATGAACATCACACCTTCCTGTTGTGCCATCATGATCTCGGGATTATCCAAAGGAACCAGGGTGTTGTTGCTGGTAAAACAGGCTACTGTTGAATTATTTAGCAGCAGTTTTTAAGGCTCTGACACATGCAATTCCATCACTCTCTGTTTTCCTTCCATCTGAGGAGAAATCTCAGAGTAATATATCTCAAAACCTGGAGTGCTATTTGCAGGACAAGGTGAGGCTAGTCAAAGGATATATAACTAAAAATGTCTTGGTCTTGACTGTGACTTCTCTCCTGCTGCTGGATTCAGTTCAAACTGTTTGTTCAATGAGCAGTGAGTGATTAAACAAACAGGCAGCTGGTGGTGGATATGTATTTTAGTGTCGCACATTTAAAGGAGCTCACATGCAGACATGAAGTCTCGCTCTGGTGTTATCACACACCAGCTTTAGCATGGCCTACATACCATTTCTAACCCACTGACATTAAATGCAACCCTGTGCACCTCAATGCTACATCCGACAGAGCTTCTGATTGTGTGTGTGTGTGTGTGTGTGTGTGTGTGTGTATGTGTCTGTGTGTGTGGGATTACAATCTCTTCACAGCCCATTTACAAAGGCTGAACTCAGTTAGACCTCGGGGGAAAAACGGCCAGAGATGTTATAATTCTTAAGTCGTCACATGAAAATGTTATTATGAAATAATTAGATAAACTGTCCTCTGGGGTTTGTGAGCACACAGGAAGGGGCATTATTCCCCTCAGTTTACATTCTCAGGGATAATCAGATGAAGCCAAGGTCACCGGGAGTGGACGAGCTCCACCAGTGGGTCTGCAGACGGCCTTCCCCTGGATTCAGACATGACGACAAGCCATCCTGGCCTTGAACAGTGGGCTGCTACGCAGACGATGAGGGGGGATGATGCATGAGCTTTCTTCTGTTTGGGAGAATAAAAGCTTTACTACTCCTGGGTTGGGGGAGACAGGAGGGGGTGTCTGGGGTCCAGCTAGTACCCCATCTGGTGGGTGATGGAGGAACAACTGCAGTAGACAGAGAGCCTGATTTGAAGTTGACGATTATATGTATGTATGTATCAACATTAATGTTTGAGTATGTGTGAATATGCACATTTATACCTGGATATTTGAATGTATATATGTAAATATGTGTATGATCAGAACATTTAAAGTATATAAATGCATGTACGTGCATCATCTGTATAGAAGTATAGCTGTGTGTGTGTGTGTACATTAAAGTGTAAAGTTGTCTCCCTGTCCTCGCGCCGTGCTGTGGGCCTGCTCTGGCCTCTGATTGGCTGGTGGCGGAGATGCTCAGCGGTGGTGAGGAGCTAATCTATCAATCAACGCGATGATTACCCCCCAGCCAGGCACCGTCTCTTCCGCGAGGCCGCTCGGTTAATTGATTATTAGTGAACGATTATTGGTGTTTGACACCGGCCGTTAAAATGGAAGAAGACTGTCATGTGGCAGGAGATGTCGGTAAGGACCATTTGGACATGTTGCTGTTCTTGTAGCCGTTATCTCCCGACCAAACTTTAGCGCTAGCTTTCGCGGACTTTTGAAAAACTCTGTGTGCCCTTTAAAGCTCCTAATGTTCGCTGTGAGCTGCAGCTCCCGGTGCTGCTCCACTCCACGGAGACAATTTACTAATGAAAAGCGGTTTATTAACACCGACGACCCCGCTGTTTGGGGACCGGGGACGGGTTAGCCGGGTTAGCAGCAGCTAGCCGGCCGCGGTTAATTAAGGCCAGGTGAGGTGGCACAAGGCGCCGCTCAGCTGGGAGCCACGTTAAGTGGCTGTGGATCCTCTGAGGACCATGATCTCTGCTGACCTGCTGTCTCACTCTATAGACCACTGTTGTGGAAATCATTAATATTTATCATCTCCAGGGGGTTTGACCAGATGTAAATATATTTACCTATATATAATCAATGATGGGGGAATGTGAAAACATATTCAGGACTTTAGATTTATACATGAGTACTTTAGTCTATTTAGTACTATTTATTGAACTTTCTGCTTTAGTATTGCTTCATTCAGACTAATATGGTCTGATGGAAGGTATATCTCTAGCTTCAAATACTGAGTTGACATTTGAGAAATATTTTAGTAAAAATGTCAATGTATCCTAGAACTGCATGATTCCTATGTTATTAAACTGAATATGTATGAAGCTTTGTGTCTGGGAACTAGATTATTAGGTACCAAAACATTATTCAGCTAGAATGGCCCAACAGATATCATACAAGCAAAGATCTCGGTGCCCTATTTTATATCATCATGATCCATGAATTATTCCCTGGGAAATTGGTAAAACTGTTAAAAAATAAATAAATAAAAAGTTGAACCATGCAACATGAACAAAATTTATAAAAACTTTATTCGGATCTGCGAAATGTAACTGTCTCCTTCATTGCCCATCAGAAATGAGTACAAACGTATCATAATCTGCATGTCTAAACTAGCTCTCACTTCACTCTGTTACAGAATGTCCAAGCCTTCTGTGTGAGGAACTGGATACAAAGAATGATCAAGGGAGGAGGAGAGAAGGAGAGGAGGAAGTGTTTAATCAGAGGGAGGAAGAAGAGGCAGGAGAGAAAACAGAGCGAGATGAGAAGGAGGGGGAGGAAAAGAAAGATGAGAAAGCGTCTCGAAGGGAACGTATGGCAACAGAGAGAGAAGAGGAGGAGCAGATGAAGACAGAGAGTAGGCTGGAAGAGGAGGAGGAGGCACAGGAGGTGCAGATGGAAGACAACGAAATTGAGGACAACAAAAAAACAGTTTCTGGTCAACAACTGAATAAAGATTCAAAACATCCAGCGGAAAAAGAGGAGCATAAAAAGAGTAAGAGGAGGAGAGGGAGGAAGCAGAGTGAACGAGTAAGAAACAGGAGAGGGGTAAAAGCAGTTGGTGAGAAGATGGAGGAGAAAAAGAAGAATCAGACACAGGAGGTGTCAGTGAGCTCAGAGGAGAGCTCGGCTCTGCCAGAACGCCAGTTTGGACCGAACAGCAGTGACGCGACTGACCCCATCTACCTGGGTCGTGGGTGTCCTCCACTTCCCATTCCCTTGCTCTTCTCCTCTCAAACTCCAGTCCCTATTCAACCTGCACCACCTCAGCCCCATGGGACAAAAAGACCTCACAGCCCCCTCCTGCCTCACTCTCTCCCCCAGCAGGGCTCACAGCCTGTCGAGGTGAGGATGGAATAGAATACAATTTTGTATTGCTATACCATTTATGAAGAGTTTAAAAACAAACACATGGAATTGATGCAGCAAAAGCAGTTATCAACCAACCAAATAATTTATTTGCTCTGGCTGAAATGATGAGGTAATATTTGACTGGGTTATGGCAGATGGAGATAACCCAGGTTTACTCCACCCGGCGCTCCATCCGCTACAGCACCAGGGGCAGAGGCCGTGCCCTCAGTTTCCCTCTGCTTCCTGAGCTAGAGACTGTGGACGCCTGCCTGCTGCCAGCTGCACCGAAGAAGAAAACACGGACTCTCTACAATACCGGTAACCAACGTATCTGTTTGTGTTTGCATATTATTCAAAACTTGACCGCATTGTGCATGTGTATGTTTGTGTGTGGTGCATATGCCTACAGATCAGTTAGAGCATTTAGAGGCCCTCTTCCAGGAAGACCATTATCCTGATGCAGAGAAGAGGAAGGTGATTGCAGCTTCAGTTGGTGTCACACCTCAGAGAATCATGGTAAAACAGCCATCACTACAGTACAAGAATAAATGTGGCTTGTCTTTCTTTCACTCCCCTCTGCCCCTTCTCATTCTCTCTGCCCGTCTCTGTTTTGTCTCACGGCCACTCACTCTCTACGATCTGCTGTGTCTCAGGTCTGGTTTCAGAACCGCAGGGCTAAGTGGAGGAAAGTGGAGCGCTCCATCACAGCAAAGGTTGATCATAGACAGGGTAGATCTGGATGCAGCAGCAGCCCCCCACATCACCACATGAATCCAACCCCACCCACACTGGCACCTAATAGGTCAGCTATGGTATGTTCAGTTGTTACTTGATGTTTTATTTCTAACAGTGCAATAATACATGCCTTTATGTTTTTGTCTTTCAGTAAGGGGGCTCCCTGTTTTCCTGGTCACTTTGTCTCTAAACTGCCCCATCTTGCCCCCGCGGCATCTTCGTTGCTCCCCCTGCCCAACCAGGCTCTGCCCTCCTACAGCAACCTGCTGGCCAGCCCAGGTACACCTTCTCCAGACCTCAGGCTGTAGTCAGTGCAGATAAAATATACACAATAGAATGTCCCCATGCTAAGAAAGGACATTGTATTCTGTGGTAATATACCCTGTTGTTGTTTAGAAAGTCTGACGTCATGTTCAGACTGAAACAGTGACGCCCACTCACTCCTTTTAATGAGCCAGCTTGTCGGCACAGTAGGAACACAGAGGCCTTTAAAAAGCTGATAGCTGCTCAGTGTCATGACTCTATATATGCTACAGCAGATCTGGTTGAATATGAAATGCTGTATTTCATATTCATTTAATACAAGAGTTGTAAAATCCTACCTTTCAGTATTGTAGAGCAGGGCTTTGGCCTGAATGGCCACTGAGGGCATGTGCTGACTCTAAAGCCGTTTATTGACTTATTTAATTTCCTGTTATTAAAGACATTAGTTGTTTTATGAAAATTCTATTTAGTAGTAGGACCAACCATCAGTCTTTGGTGCTCAGTGGGATTTCAACCTGCGTGTTGAGAAACCAAACTGCAGCATCTCTTTAATCGCAGTGTTTAATTTCCAAGATCATTCCAGGGTGAGAGATGGAGGATTGCACCCGCTGTCTTCCCAGGGAGGGCTAACAGAGTACCTGCCTCGTCCCATGCGCAGCCCTCCCCCCCTGCGACGAGCCAGTCTTCCCCTTTTCTCCACGACGTACAACCCCTCCAACCCCACTCCACCCCTCCTCAACACCCCAGATCAAACCCCACCTCTGTTTCTGGATGCCCTGGAGGGCGGCTCCTCCTTGGCCCATCGTGACACTCAGTCTCTGCAGACTGACATCAGGTCAGCTTAGCTCACGATACACTGTGACGTGAATACTAGATGATGATTTGAACAGGGACAAGGAGTTCAGGTGAGGACAGACTGCAGACACGACAAAGGATGCTATGAAATACTGATATAATGATGGCTCATGCAGAGCATGTAGTGGTAGGAAGTTGGTTGCAGCTCTGCTCTGAAACATTTCAGCGATCATGCTCATTAACATCTCAGTTAGTAATTACTTTGAAAATAAAAATGTAATTTTTCAGTGGAATCAAAATTCTTTCAAAATGGCTTTGTGGTGTTGAGATGAAATGAGTGTGCTCTCTAAATTAATTGGGACATCCTCTCTTAAAAACAGTGCTTTTGATCTGAAATGTCATTTTCAAAAGTAAGCGCCAAAAATACTCAACTCTACACTGTGTTCTGCTATAAACCTCATAACGTTGACATAACCTTTTGTAGAAGAAATTCTTGTTGAGTTGCTAATTCTCTGAAGAATCACAGACCCAATGTGATGGATCAGATCTCTGTTGTTAATGCAGCTGAGAGAAAAAACCCACATTGCTGTTGTCAGACTTTCAGCGGATCTTGTTTTAAATATACTCAGAGGAACAGTTGCTGACACAAGGTTAATCAATTCAGTCATACTTCCAGGTGTTAGTCAGGCCCTCCTCAGTACAGTGGCCTTTACTGGTTAGTTGATGTCATCTGTTATCCAGCATAGACATCATTACAATTCAATTCAGTTTCGTACTTAAACTCCAATGTTAATTTCCCACATCCCTAAATTAGTTGTACAGCTATAGAGTAAAGTGAGAACATTAGATTTAAGGTACTCTGGTCAACTGGCGCCACCATCAGGTCAGAGATTTAATTTGTCCAATACTTCAGACACATCTCAACTTTCTCATTAATCTTACTAAGAGGGCCGTATAAATGAACAAGCTAGTTTACTCACTCTGACCATGTTTGCATACTGATGATATCGTCTTGCGTAATGCATCACTGTGCCTCTACACAACCTCACAGCCGCCAGTGTGGCTTAATCTAAACGTGAGAGAGAGCTCTGTCAACAGTGTGTTAATGTGAGTATTTATAAATGGATTATTGTATTAACCACAATATCCCAAACTCTTATTTTTGACAATCCACTCATTGCATGACCAAATATTATTCATCCCTCATCCTCCTGGATCAGATAGATGAAAGAGTCAAAGTATGGAGGTTCATGACCACAAACCGTAAGTGCAGTAAATGGGTGTGACTGAATTTTTCTGCATTGTCCCCAGTTCTCTCTTTGACTTTGGGGAGAAGCTTGACTATCTGACGTCCAGCCAGCAGAACAACAGTCTCTCCTACCTGCTTCAGAACTCCTTCCCAAGCAGCCAGCCCCAGCACCAGGCTCAAGCATCTCTACCTCGCATGGCTTACCTTACCCCCTCCCCCTACCTCACCCCAAATCCTCCAGCTTCCAACCCTACCTCCTACCTGACCTTTGGCCCCGGAGGAAACTCCACAGGCGTGGTGACGTACTCCACTGGAGGCCACAACTATTTCCAGTCCCAGAATGCTGGACAAATCCTGCTGCAGTCGACAGGTCATCATGGTGAGTCACTGGGACTAGATGACTTATCAGGCCACAAAATTACAGGCAGTTTGCAATTTGCATGTAAAAATAAGGGGTTACAAAAATACCAACATGATAAATATAATAATAATAATGTAAAAATACTTATTGTTTGTAAAGGATGATCTCTCATGAAGCCCTTCTGCTTGGATTTGTGTGTGTTTCCCCTTCAGGAGGGATTACTGCATACCAGTCTTACCCATGGGGTAACATGTACAACCAGCCAACCATGCACCAGCGTACCCAGTGCCCGCCAACTTACCCTGCCAGCTTGGGGACTGCCAGAGATCACCAGCCCCCCTCCTCCACTACCCTGCCTCCCTCATTCTATCTTCAGGGGGAATTGGCGCTTTCCCAGCGTTCATCACACACCCAGCCACACACCACCTCCACCTCCACCAGCAGCAGCAATTCCACTGTCCTCCCTCCTGTGTCCACGCTGCGACCCTCACACCTGAGAGTGGAGAGCACACCAGCAAAGGTTACATCCCTGTTACCTTCTCAGGTCAGCCCTGCCTCGCCAGAAAGCCCTCCAGTGCCCCCTTGTGTCAAGATTGAGTATGAGAGCCCCCGAGAGATTCACAGCCACTTCCACTGTGACTTCTCGCCCATACATTTCTGACTGTGTGTGTGTTTGTGTGTTTAAAATATCTATGTAAATATATAACTTGTGTGTTTCAGATTGATCCTGCCATTCCTATCTAGTATATTACTATTATATAATGTCAGGAGGTGTGATTTAGCTGTATTTAGCTGGGCTCTAATAAATGTTCTTTGTTCTGTGACGCTTGGGTGTGTGCATGTGTCTTTATAGAGGCATGGAATTAACCTTGATACCGAGTCAGACCAAGTCAGATAGTGTTCTAACAGAATTAGAAGTTTTGAATGTGGTTACTTTGCATATTCTGTATATAAAGATGGATGACATGGCTCTATGTCCTCCCACTACGACTACTGTCTACTCTACTCTCCAGAAATGAAGCTCAAATACCCTGGATACAACAAGCCCAGCCATAATAATAGGGAAACACACTGTGCCTATCAGGAAATAGTCCCAACTGTCAATCATATCCCCAATCCTCTGCTTTTAAAGCATCACAACAGCCAATTAAAAGATACATCAGACAGGAGGAGTTCCTGTGTCTGTTAACGGTCCACAGCTCTGGTGTTGAGATCATTTTGATTGACGTGAGACCTACCACTATGACTCATATCTGATGCTTCTCTGGACCACGAGGGGGCACTGTCCTTCAGTGTGAGACGAATGGTAATTAATGGTGAGCTCAGATACCTCTGTGGTGACAGTGGTATGTGCTGTTTGACAGTCTTAACCAGTGAAGGAGCATTAAGACTGTTGTTAGTGGCAAAGAGGTATCCCAGATAATCTCAAATACTTCCTGAATCCCTAATCTGTGTTGCCATCTGCTGTGTTTACACATTTACTGCACTTTCTGTTGATTTTATTCTTAGTATGCAAGTCAGTTGCAGGGGTTAGTGGAAACCTAATCCCCATATGAACCCTCTGTGTCTGAAATTGCTGAAGGCATATTCCTGAGACTAGAACAGACATGGGACCTGCATGTCATTCCCCCCTCTCAGTAGTCAAATGAAAAACATAAAGTTTTCTTGTTTTAACTCTATTTAATATTCCTAGTTGGTAGTCCTGCTTTTTTTTTAAAGTAAAGTTTGAAGTGAAGCTTGGATGATGTGGGAGTAATAGAAGGAAGTGTTTGATGAGAGTGACAAGGAGGAGGTGGCAGGGACCAGGGGAGCAGATAAAGGAGGATGGAGACAGGAGTTGAGGCGGCGGTGTGTCGGTCTGGGGACAAGGGGGGGAGAGCTGAGATGAGCTGTTGCTATGGGAGGAGGAGAGGATGATGGGTGGGCTCTGCCAGCAGCCGTGGGAGGGAGACGAAGAAGAAGAAGGGGGGATGAAGGAGGAGTGTGTTTGTAGCACGGGGGTTCTGGGATGAACAGAACTGTTGGTTATGTAACGGCTGTATTTGGGTTTTTAATGAACCTCTCTCTTCCTGCTCACTGGCTACTGAGCTGTTACTGTTGGCAGAGCGAGCGCAGCATAAACACTCACATGCTCATGCATGTGCTTCTATCTTTCTGGGGACACTCATTGAAATAATGCTGCAACCTTCTAACGCTAACCTTAACATAAACCTATCGAACCTGACTTTTTTAAACAACGTCTCAAACCGCCTTTCTGAACATTTTAACCGAGAGCAACGACTGTGTGAACACGTCCTTTCTCTCAGCTCTTAAAGTCCAGCGGTCCTTACTAAGATAGCACAAGCACACATTCACTCACACATACATAAAAACTTCATTGGCAGTGCAGAACAAACTCTTGCATAAAGACACACACACACACAACACATTCATCTCAGGAGTGAAGCCCTGAGAGTGAGAGCTCCTTTCAGAGTCAGGTTTTTTACTCCTCTCTGGATTTTACTTACATCCAGTGTGTAGGTGAAGTCTGTCACTGTGAACCTTTCACTCTCTGTAGTGCACGTTTCAGATTTCCTCTCATCCATGTGTCGGCGAGCTTGCATACGTGTTTCTGAGGCGGGTTTCATGTAGGTTGGTAATTAATTTTTCCAGGACTTCCCTGGTGTGAACAGAGAGAGCTCAGAGCATAGCTGGAGGACATGTGTGTGTGTGTGTGTGTGTGTGTGTGTGTGAGAACATGTATGTTCCTATGTGAGAGCGTTTAAGCACAGGTATGGGATGCTTCGGTCCACCCCTCTCCCACCTTGCCAATATTGACTTAGTATTCTGAGATTTGAAGAACGGGAACTTGTTTCAATATTTATGGATGTGGTCAAACGTGAAATCCTTGCAGTCTTTCCACACTCAGTATGTGACAGTATGCACGCACGCACACACGCACACCGGGGGAAAGAAAAACCCGACACTGCTCGTTTCCAGTCAAGTCAGAGGGTTTATTGATATAAGTGATTGAAACTAATAATGTTGTTTGTTGGGGCAAAAGTGAAACGGGGTTTGGAGTCCCTCCAGTACTCTGAGCTGCTGGTTCAAATGGAGTGAGTGTTTTTTTTAAAGTTTGTTTCGATGTTGTTTTGAAGATAAGAAATAGACTGGTGTTGGAGTAAGGACCATCAGGGAGCGAGGCTGAGGAATACAACAATCTGCTTGTTGAAATAAATAACTGTGCCTATTTTTAATGAAGACAAACAAACAGATTAAATATCTCTGCTGTGACCATATTGATATTAAATACATGCACTAAAATTGTCATTATTTGAATGTGGTCTTGTATAAAAAGTGCAGCATCATGCAGTGTGGCTGAGATGGACGTATTTGTTTGTTCTAAAGATTTACTCTTCGGTTCTGGCAACACTTTTGTGATGAATATTCTCTATACTGAGCTCCCTGGAGTGGTTGAGCTGTTGGCAATGAGGAGAAGACTTACAGGAACATCTCCCTTTTTCAGTCAGAAAGCAAATATGCTTTGATGTCTCTATATTCGATTTCTGTTTTTCAGAAGGTATATGGACAAGGAGGAAAAAACAGAAATAGATGAAAATGCTAGACCTCAGAGTTGCAGTAAACCTGCCAAACTGATGCGTGAATGTTACTGCATGAATGAATATTTTTGAGTTAATATGACTATGAGCAAGTCTTTGAGCTGAAGTTTAAAATGATGATTTATCAACAACAACAAATGAATGATGAATAATTAATACAGGCTGCAATCAAGTCTCTTTTTTTTCATTATTTAGTACAATTCCAATTATTTTCTCTTTCTATAGTTTTGACTTCAAATAGTTTGTTTTCTCCAACCAACAGCATAAATTCACCAGGGACCAATTTACCACAATAGAAGATTAAGTAGAAGAAGAAATAGAAGAATAGTTTAAGAAGCTGGAACCAGCACATTCTGTGGGCCTTTGCTTAAAAGCTACCAGAAATCAATGTTTGTGTTTTTTTTTAAATAATTGAGAAATCATTGACTCATTGAGATAATTGAGATAATTTAGTAGAGATTTTTTTTTTTTTGAATCAGTTTGAATACAAAGGGAATAGCAAAGGTTATATCACAGATATTTAATCACCCTGATCCCTGTATGTGGCTTTCTAGTCCTCCATCACTGTGGGGCTCATTATTCATGTAAATTATATGAAAACACACGATGATAAATTTCACCTGAAAAAGTTCACACATGCCGATTGATGCTCATCCAGCTACCTGTTAACGTCTGTTTGTTGCGCCTGCCAGGAAACCAGGTTACATAATCTGTGTGTTTGCGTGTTTGTGTTCTGTCTTCTCTTAGAAACCAAATAGCCAATTTCCAGAGATGGCACGCTGTCCAGGAAAAACATCTCCAAGCTTTCATCCCCAAAAACCCATCACACACACACACTCGGTTGATTTTGCTCTGTCTGGCTAGTTACTGTACAGCACCCGCCCCTGCTCCTCTTCCCCTCCCAGAGTCAGCCCCTCAATTGCGGCTTGTTCGGGTTGTGTGTATGGATGGAGGTGTGTGTGTGGAGGAGGAGGAGGAAGGGGGAGTGTATAGAGGAATGCAGGGTTGGGTCGGGCGGAGTGGGATGTCGCAGGGAAAAGAGGGGTCTCTGTTTAGTGTGTATGTGGACTGTATAGAAAGATTAAAGATGTGTATGTGAGCTTATTGATGAAAGCGTGTTTATTCCACTGGGCCCCACGGCCGACCTGACAGAGGGGAGGTATGGAGAAATAGGATGGAAAAAGAATTAAAAGGAAAGAGGAACTAGATCTTATTTATCATCTGGTTGAAATCAGGGAATCTTGTGGTTTGGTAGTTTGTGCAATATAATCTTTGTTATGACACTAAAATACGTTAAATGTGGGTCCTCATGAAGGAAGAATACGGACGAGAGAGAACGGACAAACAAGTGACAGAAAACTCCCGGGTGTCACGTGTGATTTAGGAGCTCTGAACTGAGGTGAACTTACAAAACCAGCAGTTGGCGCGTGAACTTCCAGTTCTACAGAAACACATGCTTATGCAGAAATGCACGCACACGCCAAGGTGTGGAGCAGCAGGAACACTGCAGGCTGTGTACAGCGGCTCTCCTTCACTTCCGCACCATAAATGTGTGTTTGCTATATGAGGGGACGCTGGGAGAAAAGAGGAATTCATGTTGGTGTTTATTTGAGTTTTGGCCAAATCCAACCTGGGGCGAGTGCATTGGCAGTTCTCTGCACCAAACCCCAGCCGCTCCTGTACCCCCAGCCAGTCACACACATACTGTACACACTCAGAGCGAACACACACCACAACTTTACTACGTTGACACACACACACACACACATACCTGTCCATCCTACCCATATCAAGGTGTGTTTGTCTTTCCTTGCCCACAGGTTTAGGTCCTCCCAGGGCAGGTATTTCCCTTTCTTACACACACACACACAAGCTGTGGGGGGGGGGCTGTCTGTGGGCTGAGTGTGTGAACCACTTGCATTGATAACCTGCAGCTCAGAGTCACTCCGTCTCACTTTGTGGCCGTCCCCCTCGCCAGGAACTCCCTTCGCCCTGCTCTGCCTCCTTTCCACCTCCTCACTCCAGGACCGTTCGCGGACGTGCTGTCACCCTGCGTCGAGTCGTCGCCCCTGTCGCTGTCACCATGACGCCTACCCCGCCGCTGTTCATGCTGCTGCTGCTTGGGCTAACGGGAGCTCAGGCCACCATAGATGTCCGCACTGCCGCCGCCATGGGTGAGGATGATGACCTTTAACCCCTGAAGTTGATCTTAGTTAGAGAAGTGGAAAAAGTGCAAACTGTTCAGAAGGAGTCTCTTTCATGATACCTGAGTGAAATCTGGTCTTAAAAGACTAAGACAAAGACTTGATCCTAAACAATATTAATTTGAAAACAACAGTAACAAGATTTATATGAGGTTTTTACTCTGTAGAGTAAAATAAAGATAGGTAGCAGACTATTAAATCCTTTTGGTTTCATGTCATGGCATATTGGCACATAAGAATTTAATTCTATTGTTTATTGTCATTGATTTGCAGCGATTTGTCAGTACTACACAATGTTGTGGTTTCATGTTTTACTTTTTTTGCTTTTGGTTAAACTGAATGATTTCAAATTGTGTGTGCACAATTTGGATGAATGCTTTAGGATGGAATGTGGCAGTTAATGTGTGTGTGTGTGTGTGTGTGTGTGTGTGAACTGAATGGAGGGATAGAGGTGAAGGGGGAGAAGGGAGATCAGTGACGTTTAACAGAAGCACTAATTCCTTTTAGAATTAAGTTTAATCTATTGAATTAGTTCAAAAACAACTGAACTCGCGCCTTTGCTTTTTTAAATATCAGTCACTTTCACAAAATCATTTTTTCTCTCACACGCGCGTCACGCAACTCTGTCAGGTGTTAGTGTAATAAATTAGGGATAAATTAGGTTTGTCACAAAAATCCCCCAAATTTTCTGAGATTTTTCTGAAAGATTTTTCCCAATACCTCCACCTCAGTTGCCTCTGAACACGGTGCTGTTGGTGCTGTTTGCACCAACTTTCATTCACATCTCTCAGCCTCCATCGACCCTGCCCTCCCCTTTTCCTCTCACTACCTCCTTTTCCTCCCATGCTCCTCCCCCTTTCCCCTCTCTCTTCATTTAGCCTTGTATCTCAGAATTGATTTATACACTTCTTACCTTCTTATAAAATGTAATGACACAATAATATGACTTTCTTATCTTAACATGCAGCGGCAGGTTTGTGCAAAACCCGTCCCACAGACATCGTGTTCATCATCGACAGCAGCCGCAGCGTTCGTCCTTCAGAGTTTGAGCAAGTCAAGGTCTTCCTGGCGAAGGTCATCGAAGGCCTGGATGTCGGACCCAACGCCACCCGTGTGGGAGTTGTCAACTATGCCAGCCGAGTCAAGAACGAGGTACGGGGGTGATTTACGAACGTGTTTTTCTCATTGGTTGAGCCACGCCGTGTTACCGACCTTTGTCTGATGCACCTGCAGGTGTCTCTCAAGACTCACCGCACCAAAGCCGGTCTGATCAAGGCCGTGACTAAGATCGAGCCGCTGTCCACCGGAACAATGACCGGACTGGCCATCCAGTTCGCCCTGAACGTGGCCTTCAGCGAGGGCGAGGGCGCTCGTGTGAAATCTCCCGATATCAGCAAGGTCGCACGCACATTTTGCATTTGAACCGTTTCGTAATCCACCTCAGTGCGCCTTGTCTAACTCTGCGCGTCTTCATGACAGGTTGCGATCATCGTGACTGATGGACGTCCCCAGGACAACGTAAAAGACATTGCTGTCCGCGCCCGCGATGCCGGCATTGAGATTTTTGCCATCGGTGTGGGACGTGTGGACATGAGCACTCTGAAGCAGATGGCCAGCGATCCTCTGGACGACCATGTGGACTACGTGGAGAGCTACAGCGTCATCGAGAAGCTCACCAAGAAGTTCCAAGAGGCCTTCTGCGGTAAGTCGGGAGGAGAGGTGAGAGGACGTGAGAGGAGGAGAGGGAGGGATGAGCAGTGTTGTTTGGGTTCATGTTTACGGTGAGAGACTCGGAGGAAATAAAGAGGGATTAGTCCTCAGTGATAGAGGCACGGCTGAAAAATAGATTAATTCATAATCCATGCCTTCATCCCCGTGGAGAGAGCTGTGTGCCGGCCTTGCTGCACTGAGGGTAAGGTGTTAGGACTGTCATCTTTTCATTCTGGCTCACTGTTCCCTCCCTCTTGTCCTCACCACAGTAGATTCACGCATTCAGACTCATTAAATATTCCCAGTGCACGAGGGCATCAGGGCAGGAACAACCTTTGGGAGCCAGATTCGCTCCTGGTCATCAGTCTCACATAAACTCAGAGGCGAGACTGATCTATCTGTAATTGCCGATCCATTAGTGACAACCATTAAACCTCTAATTAGTGATGTCCTTCGGCGCTCACAGTCTGCGGCGCTTTCTTTTCGCTGCAGCTGTTTCCGTGCGAAGGCAGAGCTGCATGGTCGCAGAGTTGGATTGTTATTGGATGAGCCGGGGCATTCCGCTGAGAAGCCGACATACTGATGTTGCTTGTTTAAGGCGACTCCAATGTTTTCCACCTGTTGGTTTTAAGGATCCACTGGATTCCTGCGTCATCCCCCTACAACTTAAACGTCGTTCACGTCTCCCGCAGGTCACAGTGGATCATTAAAAAACAAAAACTGAGATGCTAGATTTTTCAAACTGACATAGTTTCGTTCTCTCCTCCTAACCCCAACCACCCCTCCCCACCTTTGTGTGTGTGCCGCTGCACATTTACTGTGTGTACGTGTGTGCTCTGCATCCACACACACGCGCACACACAGTGTCCGACCTGTGTGCCACTGGGGATCATGATTGTGAGCAGGTATGCATCAGCAGCCCTGGATCATACAAGTGTGCCTGCAAAGATGGCTTTACCCTCATGGACAATGGTCGCAGCTGCAGCGGTGAGTGTGTGCAAGTGTATGTATGAAAGCATCAGTTCAAGCATAATCACTGTGCTCCCACATTAAACTCCTGTGTGTGTGTGTGTGTGTGTGTTGCCAGCTTGCAGCAACTCTGCAACAGATGTGGTGTTCCTGATCGACGGCTCCAAGAGTGTTCGTCCTGAGAACTTTGAGCTGGTGAAGAAGTGGATCAACCAGATCATCGACAAACTGGACGTGTCCGAGAGCAAGGCTCACGTTGGACTGGTGCAGTACTCCAGCTCCGTCAAACAGGTAAGCGTCTGTCTCCTGCTTACGGGATCACCACAACGACCCGCCTCCTTCCCTTTCGCATCCACATCCCATTTCTGTCCCACAGGAGTTCCCCCTGGGTCGCTACAACAACAAGAAGGACCTGAAGGATGCCGTGAAGAAGATGGCCTACATGGAGAGGGGAACCATGACAGGTCAGGCCCTCCGCTATCTGCTCGATAACAGCTTCAACGTAGGTCACGGAGCCCGGCCCGGGGTCGCCAAGGTGGGCATTGTGTTCACTGACGGACGCAGCCAGGACTACATCGGAGACGCCGCCAAGAAGGCCAAGGAAAATGGTAGGGAGGAGAGGAACATTAGAGAAGTGGAAGCAAAGAAATGCAGCTTACATCAGTGGGATAAGAGACCCGTGTGTGTGTATGTTTCAGGCTTTAAGATGTATGCTGTGGGAGTGGGCAATGCAGTGGAGGATGAGTTGAAGGAGATTGCCTCTGAGCCAACTGCAGAGCACTACTTCTACACCGCTGACTTCAAGGCCATGACCCAGATCGCCAAGAAACTGCAGATTAACATCTGCCAAGGTCAGGAGACGCCCTTAAGTACAAACAGAAGCAATAATGATTGCTTGAATGATTCCGCTGCACATTGCAGTGGAGCGAGTCGAAACTTTATCTTGTGCTGTCTGATCCCACAGAAGAGGACCCCTGCGAATGCGACTCCCTCGTAAAGTTCCAAAAGAAAGTAGAAGATGCCCTACAGGCACTAACAAAAAAATATATCCTTTACAACAGGTGACGTGGCCTGAGGATGTGATGTTGGGGGTGGGGGGTTCGTGCTGTGGTTCATTGCTTATTGTCTTGATTGTTTTCATCGTTCTCTCCTTGACAAACTCTCACTAGAGAGCATGTCGAAGAGGATCGCCCTGCTGGAGAACAAAATCGTCTGAGGACCCAAATCCCTCTTTCCCCTCTACGTCTGCACACTCACTCACACACCATTTTTTTTTACTTCCTGTAAAATGCTGAAGAGGAAACCTTGCGCGTGTATATGAAACCTGACCTCTGCCTGTATCCCAAACCACCTCTGCCTCTTTCCTTGGTCTTTACCTCCTTCACCCCCTTGGTCTCCTGGGACACGAACCGCCGGTTGCCATGGGGACCACACCTTTGTGTGTGTGAGTGCGCTCTGAAGGTTATCCTCCATAGCCAGCCTGTGCGTTTGTGAATAAAACTCTTCCCTCATAGGGAAATGGTGACAGTTTGCTGAAGGTTTTTTTTTAGTGGCTGCCACAACATTGAACCTTTCTAAACCGCAGTCTAAGTTGTTAATCTCAGAAGAGAAGCAGCACATGGCCTTCACTTCATATGTCACTGTCATCTTTCCTTCCCTATCTTCGCCTTTCTTACCTTCTCCACACACAAAGATATCTAATATTATAAGTGGTATATATGTATATATATATATATATATTAGTGGCTGCCACAACATTGAACCTTTCTAAACCGCAGTCTAAGTTGTTAATCTCAGAAGAGAAGCAGCACATGGCCTTCACTTCATATGTCACTGTCATCTTTCCTTCCCTATCTTCGCCTTTCTTACCTTCTCCACACACAAAGATATCTAATATTATAAGTGGTATATATATATATATATATATATATATACACAAGTAAATTAATATAAGAAATATGTCTGGAAACAAAGGGTACACCATTGATTGTTTTTTTTTTATTTTCCTAAATAAAGGTGATTCAGGAAGTAAATATTTTAAAATTGTGAAACTACTGTTTACGAAAACTGACACAAAGAGTAAAATGCAAATATTCACGTTTCAGTTCATCTATTTTATCTCTCTTTGGCTATGAAAAGTGGGCTTCAGGGACCAGGAGGGCAACATGGATGTTCCCAACAAAATGGTGAACAGTTTCAGGTTGCTGCAGAATTGCAGCTTGGTCATAAAAGCTAAGTGAACTGCTAACCATCCTGTCAAACTGCAATGATCTGGACAAAGTCAGAGTTTGATCAATGGTCTACAGCTGATTGCTTGTGTTTCTGATCAATTCAGTGATTGATTTAATTTATTTTTCAAGTAACTATTATAAATGCAAAATATGTGCTATATTATAAGTTTCATATTATGAAATCAAAGCTTTTTTGCTTGACACTTTAGCCTCTGGTGGGTATGATGGGCATTTATACACCAAATAATCATTTTAATGAGAAATAAATCAGCACATTAACATGTACATTTATAGAATAGACTTTATTAGACTATTAGACTAGAAGAGACTTTCAAACTTTCAAAGCCGAGTCCAACACAACTAGTGAAAGTTTGCGACGCGTCACGATGACGTAGCAGAAATGAGACAGCGGCTCTGAGGAGCAGCTGAATCGACCCCAGACAGAAGCTGCTCCTTCTCTCCTGGAGCTTCACGAGGAGCTGCTCTCGGACATTAATTCGCTCAGTGCGGAGCTCAGGGAACACCGCAGACACAACCCACCGGCTCACAGGTTTTTTTTTTTTATCATCGACACGACAGACGAGCAGCTGAAACACCGCTGCATCTGCTCAGGCTAGCGAGGCTAGCTTCACGAGCTAACCCTGGCTTCTAGCGTCAGCGAGCCAGGGACGAGAGAGCGGAACCACCGCTAAATCTGAAGGAGGTTCGTCTCTGTTAATAATTAGTGGAGCGGAGGGTTGCGCAGTGAATCGGGACGGAACGCGGACACCTCAGGTATTCAGTAAGGGAGAAGCGCCCCGCTAACGCCAGGAGTTTATAGCTAACAGCAGCTAGCGGTAACGTCAGGTGCCTCAGGTGCAGCCACAGCCCGAGCAGCTCCGGGCTCTGAGACGAGCCATGGCCGGAAACCCCTCTGCGGCCGTCAGCTGCCAGGCTAACGGAGAGCAAACATCGGAGAGAGTGTCCGGCTCCGGCCGCTCGAGTCGCCTCAAGTCCGAGTCCGAGTCTGACGTTGTGCCGACCATGAAGAGCTTAGCTCGGCTGTGCAGCCGGGATGAGGAGGAGCGGGCAGCGGCTCTCGAGGAGCTCAGCCAGGGGATCCTGCTCAGTCTGGGGCTGGACAAGCCCGGGGCGGCGCGGCTGAGCAAACGGACCCTCCTGCATCTGCTCCGCCTGTCCCGCTCGTGTCCTCTGCAGGAGGTGCGGGAGAGGTCAGCCGGGCTCCTGAGGACCGCACAGGTAATGCTAGGATAGTGTTTATCGGACTGCCTTCATGCTTTCATGGACTGATTCATATCGCGTTCTTAGGACAACCACTGACAACCTTTTACATTTTAAGCCACTATTTGGTGGTTGATGGGTTAAAACCAGTGGAGATAATCCACCTGTCAAACCTGTAGATTCGTCCGGTGGATTGCGGGTTATTTCATCAGACTAACTGGGGTAGGTGACGCAAGACTGCGGTGCACAAAAACAAGCAGGCCGGACACGCCCCCTCTCACAGACACACCCCCCCGGGCCGCTCAGCTGAGACTCGGGCTGCAAGTGAAGTTTTAGATCAGTCGTGTTCTCTTCTCATTCGGAATCAAGGAGCTGCGACTCCTCTCCTCTCCTCGCGGCGACCCCTCTCCTCCTCATGACGTCTGTGAGTCTGTCGCTCGGTTTGTAGGGGATCTGATAATGTGCATGTTATGAAACAGCCTCTCCGGTTACAGCTGCCCACGGTCAAAGTAGGTCCGGTCAAGTTGAGCTGAAGTTCTCGCATAGATATTTTCTATGATCACGAAATGTTCTACTTATGATATCATGCGAATATTAATCAGTATCTTTCACAAGTGTTCATTGATTTGGCGTCTAACCTTTAAGCTTTTGTTAACTGCAAACATTTTTGAACTACAATCAATATGAAACCAGATCCAACACTTTAAAAGGGAAGATTATACAGTTTATTGGTGATTTATAAACAGAAAAATAGTTTCCTGCTTTTACTTAATCACTAAATTTCATATTTGAAGCAAAGAATGCCAATCACAGGTTTTAGCTCTCATTTTCACTTTCTTTGTCTGCCTAACAGTCATTCAGTTATTCACTGTATAACTGATTCTGTGTTATCTATACTTCCAGGAACAAGGAGTTGAAGTACCCCAGGCTCTGGCCTCTGGTCCAAGTGCCTTTATCCCTGCAAAAGAGGTATGTATGATGAGTACATTTATTTCTGGATTTTTGAGGTCAGTGTCGTTGTTTTTTCGGCCACTAAAACATTAATTTATTGAAGTGTGATGTCCACACTTCAGAGCTGTCTCACAGGTTGACTTCAGTGCAACACAAAGCTGACCTCTGTTATCTCAGGCTTTTTTATGGCTTGTTGCATGCTGCCATCATCGTAAAGAGCCAAATTAGATCATAGCCTCTTGTGCTAGGTGTAGTTGGTAACACTGGTCTGTACTTGTGATATATCAGATTGGAAAACAACAACTACTTTCTTTGTGTCTCATTGACATATTATACGATATTCAAAGCTACTCTCTGAGCTTAGACAGATAGGTACTGATAGATAGATAGATAAATGAGTATTCTGCTGCAATATCATGGAACCCGTTGCTTCATATCATCAAGAGACGCAACACCAGGGATGTGTTGCAGAAGCTGATGACTGATAATGCTGCTTTAATATGTGACTCACTTTCCACAGGAGATCATGTTCTTTAATGTATTTAAAGTTATATATGCATAGCAAGAATGGTATCAACATTTACTCCAATGTCAGATGCTGAAAGCTGAGATGGACCAGGACATCCTGATCGAGTCATTTCTTTCACTGGGCCGCGTGGACCACGTCACCATGGTGATGGCCCTGCACCCTGCCTACCTCAGCTGCTTCCTGAGGGCCCAGCATGCTTTACTGGAGCTGGATGGCCCCTTGCCCTGCCACTGGAGACATTACATTGCTCTCATGGTAAGTAAGACAAAATATATGAGAATTAAACAGTGGTAGAACTTTTCGATCTGCTTGACCTCAAAATAAAGACTTCAGCTGTAGCTCATGTACCTAACGCAGTCAAATTGAGGAAGTGCAACTCTCAGCAAGAAAGTAGATGTTTAAACAAATTTAAAGTTTAGCAGAGGTTTCCCAAATTGCAGATATGAAAGCACTGCAGTGTGACATCAACCGGTTCATTGTTTGCTACCTTATACTTGTTGTGTTTATTTTCTATCCATTCATGCACAATAAAGCATTTTATAAGAAGAGAATGAAAATCCAGCAGATACATGAAATTGCTCTTGGTTATGAATGGAGTAGCTGCATTTCAGTGGCACTTTATGAGTCTTATCGACCACTCAAAAGCCTTCACACTCATGGGTGAGCAGGATTTTATAGGAGTAACAGCCATTTTTTGCCTTGTGTTTATTACCAAATGCCTGTATTCTCTTTGTGTCAAATGAGGTGGAAATAACTTCACCAATATAAACACTGTGAAGCCTCTTATTGGTCTGCGAAAGGCTCAGTTGCAAACAGTTGCTCGTATTGTAGTTTGTACAGTCTGTGCTTTTTCACTTCAGCTTTCAGAACAAACAGATGTTTTGATGTTTTATCATTATGATGCTCCACTTTGGACTTGTGTAACAGGTCATTGACTCATTGGTGTTTCAGTGTCTGTTGAACCAATGATGCTGGGCTGAACTTTGCCTCCTCCTGATGCTATGCAGGCTGCAGCTCGACACCACTGCTCGTACCTGGTCCAACAGCACAGTGTAGGCTTCCTGGAGGCCGGAGGAGAGGAGAGCTGGCTGAACGGCCTTCAGCACGCTCCCACTAAACTGCACAGCCTGCAGATGCTCAACAAGCTGCTGGCTCACAGACCCTGGCTCATTACACAGCAGCACATCCAGGTCAGACACAACATACTCAACCTCCTCCCAGTTCCGCTTTCACATCATTTACTGTAATCATAAATAACTTGGGTTTCTGACTCACCCATTTCTCGACAAAATAGAGACTTAGCTGTGAGTAATACATTCACAGTTTACAGACACTGGCTGATCATCATCCTTTGTGTCATATGTTCAGTTTCACATCTTTGAATTGTGATTGACTGTGGGATAGTTATCGCAGAAATCCTCCCACAATCCTTCCGGTAGCTATAATTCATCATCTGTCCTGCAGGAGCTGGTGTGTCCTGGGGCAGAGCCTCGCTGGTCACTGGCTGAACTTATCCACGCTGTGATCCTCATGGCACACGCCCATTCTCTGTCCTCTTTTGTGTGGGGCTGCGGCCTAAATCCGGAACCCGACCACATCGGAGGTTATACCTTCCAACCTCCCTCCCCGGGTCACCCTCCTCGCAGCCCCCATAGCCCCGCTAATGAGGACGGCAGGCAAGAGGTGAGTGGAATGATCAGGAAGGTCACAGTGAGGCCCACCTTGGAATACAAATGTCCACAGATTAGTTAAAAGCATTGAATAAGTTACTAAAGCCCTAAAAACTAAAGTCTCTACTCCTGTCTTCAGTTGGCTGAGGGAGCGATGGAGGTGGAAGTGCTGATGAAGAGGATGGTGGAGCTGCAGCAGCAGCAGGAGGAGGAGTGCACGCAGGAGGAGATGGTGACTCGCTTTGAGAGGGAGAGGAGCGAGAGCATTCCAACAGGTACCGACCTGCAGGTCTATCCTGTATATTTAACCTGTCATTCACCCTCTGAATATGTCTTTACCGACTTCCCTCTGTTTGACGTGGGTTTATTTGGTGTGTTTGTTCACTAGCGGTGGTGCGTGAAGCTCCACCTGACCTGGTGCTGCATCTGGTGGAGGATCCACAATTCAGATATGAGGATTTTGCACCCAGAGGAGAGCAGGCTCCACCCACCATGAGGGCACAGGTGGGTTTTTTTAATATTCTGGAATTAAAGGTAAGTCACATGCTGTACTTGATAGAAGTTAGTTTCACAGTCCTCTTTGTTGACAATGCTGTCTGATGTGTACAGGACTATTCGTGGGAGGACCACGGCTTCTCTCTGGTCAACAGACTGCTGCCAGACATGGGCCAGCTGCTGGATGAGAAATTCCAGGTACCCACAAATTCAGTGTGACAGAATTACCTATGATTCACAGAAACTACACAAATCTGTGTACTCACCTGTGTTGGCTTGGTCAATTGGTGTCCACTGCGAAGTCAGAATAGTTTGTCATGGACTGTGACATCATTCATACACAATGCAATACCGATGCTGGTCTTGTTTGGTCTAGTTTGATTAAAATGCTTCTTAATTGTCCCATTAAAGGTGGTGAGCACCATGACATATCACAGGATGGCCATGCATGAAGGAGTGGACACACAGACTCTGAGGAAAGCTTTGTGGAACTACATTCACTGCCTCTATGGGATTCGGTCAGTAAACCTCATTTTTTAGAGTTTTGTCTTTCACTCTCACACAAATATTTTCCTAAAATGTTCCTTCCAGGGCCCTAATTGAACATTTGGAAAATGCAGAAGAAAAAAGAGAGTCATCTTACTGTTTTGCACAGGTTTATATCATATTTATACCTCTGTTTTCCGCTCACACAGATATGATGATTACGACTATGGCAGCGTGAACGTGTTGCTGGAGCGCTCTCTGAAGGTGTTTGTTAAAACCATGGCCTGCCACCCCGAGCAGACCACCGCTCGCATTTACCATTCCTTCTGGAGGCACTTCAGACACTCTGAGAAGGTACGAATGGGTTCAAACACGCCCCTGACGCTGCCTCTTCAGTCACAATGAAGGAATCATTTGACATTTTAATGTGGTCTTTCTTTGATTCCTTTTTAACAAGGAATTAATACCTTGACATTTAGCTGTCTCTTTTTTCTTATCTTTAAAGGTCAATATACTGAATGTGTGTCACCCAGTAACCTCAAACTAATGTCACATTATCGTTTTCTTCTTTCTCCTTGTCTCTCTCTTTTTTTTTTTTTTTTTTGCAGGTTCATGCAAACCTAATAGTGATGGAGGCACGGCTACAGGCTGCCCTTCTGTACACTTTACGAGCCATCACACATTACATGAGATGACACACTCAACTGAGTTTTTTTGCAGATGCTGAGCCAGCTGTGACCCGACCACAGCCCCATGCATTTACACCACATCCACAGTAAAGCTTGCACACGCAGAGCACACTCTACGCTGAATGTTTGTTCATGCATATCTTTAAGTGTTAATGTTTTCAAGCTGCTTCGCGACTGGGCTACCCGATATTTAAAATGATATTTGTTGCACTGAAGTGAATCAGGTTTTGTTTCACCGCCTGAGACAGTGACACGTCCACGTGATACATGTCACGTGTTCAGGTGGGACTAGTAGGTCTAGTATCATTAAAACATCATCATGATACAGTTTCCTTTGTAGATCATTGGTTGTTTATCTGACCCATATCTTTTCACCACCACTTGACTACTCATACCCCAGTCGTCTCTTTGCAGCACATGAAGGCTGAAATTAAAAAAAGACAAAATAACTTGTATTTTTATATACAATAAAAAGTTATTTGTTATGAAAATAAAACCTTTAGTCAGTTTTAATCTGTTCACACTTACAAGTTGTATTGAAACCGTTGTGTACATCTGTCGAGAGGGAAGTACAAACATTCAGTTTGACTCAAGGTTGACCTTAAATTTTCAGTGTTTTTTTTTTTTTTTTTTTGCCTACAGAGCATTCAAATTTGTCAAATTTAATTCATCTGATCTTCCAGATCAGTGGATTCAATGTTTTTTTCTGCTTTTGGAGAATTTCTTTAAACCTTCACCACTGAAAGAGGAACTGTTTCGATTGTAGCGGGTCAAAGGTCAGAGGTCACAGTGACCTCATGAGTCTGAGAGCAAATATCTTGCATGCAGAATGAGGAGTCAACTTATCATAGATATTCATTGTTTGGAAGATGAAAGCGAGGGACGGGCTTGTGATTTGAGTTTAACGTTCGTGCATATATTTAAAATGCTCAAATGACCACGTTCGTCTTTGAAGCTGCAGTGATGCACCACAAGATGGAGACAAAGGCTTTAAAGAGCATCAGTCCACAGTATTTATGCACCGGCTCGGTGGGTGGGGTGAGCTGTTGAAGTGTGAATTACTGTGTACTCGGAACGTGTACGGTAGAAGATACACCAGCAGATGCTTCTGAGGTTCAGTTTGTAAAGTCACAGCAGCATAAAGGACAGATCTCCCCCTGTACAGGTGAAAACGATGCTGATGAACTACTTGTGTTTGAATAATCGCTGTGATGATGAAAGGGATTATTGTCTACACTCCCTAGACTTGTCAGGATGATGAGGCACCATGTCACTCTATGTTTAAACACAGAGTTAGTACTAATAGAACTTACTGTGTTCATATTCAACCTAATTGGTGCTTTTACCACATGTGCACGCGCACCCTTCTCCGGGGCTGGCCCGCTCCGCCAGGCTTCCGGACGGGACGCGCGCTCACGTCTCATTTCACTGTAGTCGCGCGCAGCCGTACCTCGCCCCCCCCCCCCCCCCCCCCCCCCCCCCCCCCCCCCCCCCCCCCCCCCC